>JBAWJQ010003679.1:0-558354 GCA_037783105.1 Bactrocera zonata
ACATATTATTGACATTCAACAATTGGAAAATATTATTACAGATAATGTAATTTTGATGAAATTAGAGAATAAAGAAATATTGCAAAGAGAGTTATTAGATACAAGAAATAAACTACTGACATGACAGTTAGAGCCAGAAATAAAAGAGGACTGATCAATGCAATTGGCAGTATGTCAAAATGGCTTTTTGGTACAATGGACGAAGACGACAGACAAAATATACGAACATATTTTTTACAAACGAATAACTAAATTCATGAACAAATCAAAATTAACTATTATTTCTCATCAGCTATCGAACACTTAAAAGAGATTGTTAAAAGTGACAGGTTAAAAATTGAAAAAGAGCTTAATTCGATAAATAAGTTTATGTATGATGAATACAAACAAACTTTATATTTAGATCAGTACACCAAAATTCAGTTGTTAAAAAATAAAATAGAACACATACAAGAAAACGTTGTATCCGCTAAATATGGGAAAATACACCCGAATATTTTAACTAATGAAGAAATTATCAAATATAACATCGATTATAATAAGCTAAAATATCTACAACTAGGAATAGTAATTGTTAATAATACATTTCTAGTATTTGGAATAAAAATACCAACAAATTTTGAAAATGTAAAAATACCAAAAATTATCCCAATACCTAACAGAGAAAATAATGAAATACATAGATGCAAAATAGAAGAAATATTTACCTACAAAAATAAATCATTAATATTTGAAGATAATAAATCATTAGAACAAATGAAAATAAGCAAACATTGTATTTTAAGAAATAATTGTAATCTTGTAAAATTTAAAGAACTCGAAATTATACAATTAAATGTAAAATCAGTCCTTATTAAAAATGCAAACAATTTAAAAATTAATAAAACATGTAATCAAGAATTACCATTAATAAGTGGAAACTATGTAATAAGGTTTAATAATTGTTCAATTAAAATTAATGACTATTATTTTTCACATTTTGTCGAAGATATAAAAGAAAATATTGCAATATCTATGCACATATCTATATACATGTAGGAAGAAATAATATACAGAACATGTGGCAGTGTTGTCACTGAATGAATAATGTAGTTCAGATGGCAACACTGCAAATCAGCTGTTAATTGACGAAGCGTCCATCAGCAGCCATCATTGTAACGGTCCATATGGATCATCCATTTTTGTATTATAAACTATTTCATTGTCAAAACATCAGTCGTTAAGTTCAGACGTAAGCAATCAGTAGTGAGAAGACATTGTATAATGCGGTCGCGCCACCGCCTGAATTTTGAAGTGTGAAATAAACAAAATGAAGCTTAAAACTAAAACGCAGTGTTCCTTTTTTTTAAAGTAAATCCTACATTTGGGGGCTCGTCCGGGATGGCCCGGAATGTGATGATGTGTTGTGCGGTTATATAAACAATTTAAAGACATTTTTTTTGAAATAAACATTTTTGGTGAATTTAACATTTTGTTAGTAGGCGGCGCACGAAGAAAGCAGAACAACGGCAGCAGAGAAACGGGAGATAATATAAGTTATAATGATTTTGTAGTTAGTTGAGTAGAAGAGTGTGTTATATGCACTCAGTTGCGATGTAATGTAGTAAGCAAAATCAAAATGTACATTTGTTTCTAAGAATCAGAATTAAATTTGTAAAAGCGTATATCTAAATTGAATTTTTATAAGAGTTAAGAGAAGAAAAAAAATTGTAAGATGGATGCTGAAACCATTAGGGCAATGACGGTAGAGACATTAAAGGAAAAACTAAGGGAACTAGGTTTATGCGTTACGGGTAGGAAAAAGGAGTTGCAACTGCGTTTGCTACAACATTTAGTTTTTGGTGATGAGCAAGATGAAGGTGGATGCGACGACGAATCGGAAAATTCGTTGTACGTTGATGTAAATGCGGCTCCATCGAATTCGCAAAGGGTGTCACTTTCGTTGCGTGACATAAAAGACAGTGTTTCAGATTTTTTTGGTGATGATACTTGCGATGTTCGTCACTGGGTTGAGGAATTTGATGATATGGCTAACACGGTCGGTTGGAATAATTTAGAACGATTTGTATACGCTAAACAACTACTTAAGGGAGCAGCGAAATTGTTTGTACGTGGATTAATAGGAGTAAGAGATTGGGCTAGTTTAAAGCGTTCTCTTATCGATGAGTTTGCGGAAAAATTATGTGCGTCTGAAGTGCATCGAACATTAAGAAACCGGCGTAAACAGCCAAAAGAAAGTTGTCAAGAATACCTTTATGCTATTTTAGAAATAGGGAAGCAAATCTCTTTAGATGAAAGAAGCGTAGTAGAGTATTTCGTGGATGGCATACCAGACGTTAAGGCAAATAAGAGTATGTTATATCAAGCGAAAACGGTGGGCGAATTGAAAGAACAAATCCGCATATACGAGAAAGTTAGAAGTGTACAAACTACAGTAGGCAAAGGATACGTGGAACGGTTCGCTACAGAGAGTAAAGAATCGATGAAAAAGAAGTGTTCTAGGTGTGACAAGGAAGGTCATATAGCAAGAGCCTGTCCGGAGGCTCGGTCTAGTAATGTCGTTTGCTTTAAGTGCAAACAGAAGGTGCATTATTCTCATCAGTGTAAAGAGCAAAGGGATAAAACAATCAAAAGTGAACGGGTAAATACAAATGATCGCAACGTAGAAACGTCCACCAGAAAAGGCGGAATGATCTTCGTTGATGCAACTATCAACGGTTTTACCTTCAGTGCACTAGTGGATACAGGGTGTATCGTGTGTATCATGAGGTACGATACCTTAGTGATGTTAGGATATATAGAGCTAGTTGGAGAAAAACAAAAATTGTTCGGTGTAGATAAAGGCGTGCTTACGACATTAGGCAGCTTTACGACCGATATTTCAATAGAAGGGTTGTCATTAAATGTACCATTTCACGTGGTTAGGGAAAGTGATATTCCGTATGCAGCCATAATTGGAAATGATGTACTTCGCAATGTTGAGTTAGTTTTTAGAGAAGGTAGTGTTGAGTTCAGGAAACTTGTGAGGACTGCTGAGGAGGCAGTGAAGCACGCAGGGATCGGGGAGATTCCTGGGGGTGCGTGTGGTGGAGCTGAAGGGTTTGTGTCAGCCCACCAGGGTGCATGCAGTGATGCTGAAGGGTTTGTGTCAGCTCACCGGGGTGCAAGTGGTGATGTTGAAGGGTTTGTGTCAACTCACCGTGAGTTAAATAGTCAAATAATATGGGAATAGTCAAATTCAAGTTTCCGAGGAACAAAAGGACATTACCGGACCGGTATTAGAAACGAGGTCGGAAGTCATGGATGACAATGAGTTAAGCAAAGAGTTCAGGGTATTGTGTTCAATGGGAACGGCAGTGTTTGAGGAGTCAGATAAAGTGGATCTATCGCATCTGCCGATAGACGAGGCTAAAGTAGTTAACAGTTGGATTAATAGTTATTATCCTAGAAAGTCGAGTAAAACGCCAGTACAGATGAAATTGTTATTAAAGGATGAGAAACCGATATTTCAGCGGCCACGTAGAGTGTCGCAGGCGGATCAGAGATGTATTGATGAAGAGGTAGAGCGTATGCTTAAAGAAGGTATTATTCAGGAGAGTGTGTCGGAATACGCCTCTCCAGTTGTGTTAGTTACAAAGAAAAACGGAGCAAAACGGTTTTGTTGCGACTATCGCAAGATTAACGAGAAAATAGTCAGGGACAATTTTCCAATGACAGTGGTGGACGAAGCATTAGACAGACTACAGGGTGCAAGGATCTTCACCACATTGGACTTGAAGAACGGATTCTATCATGTGCCAATAGAACCAGGGTCTCGCAAATACACGTCTTTCGTAACTCAGAACGGCCAATATGAGTTTTGTTTTGTGCCATTTGGTATTAATAATTCGCCGGCGGTATTTTGTCGATACATACGAGCAATATTCCAGAACATGCTTGCGGATGGAACAGTCATAATATACATGGACGATATCGTCATTCCCGCCAAGGATGAGATCGAAGGTCGAGAGAAATTGGAAAAGGTATTAAGACATGCAAGTGAAAACGGTTTGCACATTAGATGGGAGAAATGCCAAATTCTAAAGAGAAAGATTAATTTTTTGGGGTTCGTTGTGGAGAACGGGGCAATTTTGCCTTCAGAAGAGAAGACAAAGGCAGTCAGGGCATTTCCAGTACCAACTAGTAAGACAGAATTACAACGATTTTTAGGTTTAACTTCATACTTCAGGCGTTTCATCCAAAATTATGCAGTTAATGCGAAGCCGCTAACAGATATGCTTCGTCAGGACGAAAAGTTTGGGTTGAGGGAAGAACAACTTTTAGCAATTCAAGATCTGAAGCGTGCGTATGCTGATGCGTCAAAATTTGGTTACGGTGCAGTCTTACTACAAAGGGATTCAGAAAACAATCTGTTACATCCCATCGAATATATAAGTCGTAAAACCACAAGGGCGGAAGAGAAATATAGTGCTTTTGAACTTGAAGTTCTTGCAGCTATAAAGGCATTACAGAAATGGCGAATATACTTAAGAGATATTCAGTTTAAAATAGTTAGCGATTGTAACGCTTTCGCTATGACAGTCAAGAAACAAGCCGTACCAGATAGGATCATGAGGTGGGCAATGTACCTACAAGAGTATAATTATGTGGTTGAACATAGGTCAGGAACTCGCATGAGACACGTAGATGCTCTTAGTCGTGCATACTGCTTATTAGTAGAAGACTCGTTAAAGTTTAGGATAAAAGAGGCGTAAATGCAGGATGATTGGATAAGAGCAGTGCGAAAAATTGTGGAAGTAGAACCATACGAAAACTTTTATTTAAGAAATGACTTACTTTACAACGACTTTGTAAAGGAATTGTTGGTGGTACCTTCCAGTATGGAAGAAGAAATTATAAAGTTAGCTCATAATCAGGGTCATTTTGCAGCAAAAAGAACACAGGAGCTAGTAGAGAGAAATTATTATATACCAAACTTGAGCAAAAAAGTACAAAATATAGTAACTTCGTGTATAGAGTGCATAGTAATAGATGCGAAAAGGGGTAAGAAAGAGGGCTTGCTGACACCAATCGAAAAAACTTGTGAGCCATTGGTACTTACCATATAATCATATTTTAGTCATAATAGACGCATTTTCAAAATTCGTTTGGTTATACCCAACGAAATCAACCGGGGTGGAGGAGGTAATCAATAAATTAGAGAAACAATCCTCAGTTTTCGGCAACCCGAAACGGATTATAACGGACAGAGGAGCGGCTTTTACGTCAAAAGCGTTTAACGAATACTGCACTAAGGAGGGTATACAACACCTGTTGATTGCAACCGGTGTTCCACGAGGCAACGGACAGGTAGAACGCGTTCACAGGACCATTGTTCCAATGCTGTCTAAGAAATGTCAAGGTAACCCAACCCAGTGGTACAACCACGTCGCAAAAGTACAACAGATTTTAAATAACACTGCACCACGCAGTACGAAAATGTCACCTTTTAAAATTCTTACAGGATTAAACATGAAAAGTAGTAGATTACCCAGACTTACATGGAATTTTAAAAGATCTCGAAATAGAGGAATCGAATTTAGAACGTGATTCATTAAGAAAGAGTGCTCATGAAAATATAGAAAAAATACAAAAAGAGAACTGTAAGACGTTTAATCAGAAAAGGAAAGAAAGCCGTGAATACAACATAGGAGATTTGGTAGCCATTAAGAAAACTCGGTACGGGGTGGCTACGAAATTACGACCGAAGTATTTAGGACCGTACAGGGTAGTCGCCAAACTAAACCATGGCAGGTACGAGGTTGACAAAGTAGGAAATACGGAGGGACCAAAAAACACCACTACAGTGGCAGAAAACATGAAAAGGTGGACTTAATTATTCGAGGTCGAATAAGAGGTCAGGATAGCCGATTGTAGGAAGAAATAATATACAGAACATGTGGCAATGTTGTCACTGAATGAATAATGTAGTTCAGATAGCAACACTGCAAATCAGCTGTTAATTGACGAAGCGTCCATCAGCAGCCATCATTGTAACGGTCCATATGGATCATCCATTTTTGTATTATAAACTATTTCATTGTCAAAACATCAGTCGTTAAGTTCAGACGTAAGCAATCAGTAGTGAAGAAGACATTGCATAATGCGGTCGCGCCACCGCCTGAATTTTGAAGTGTGAAATAAACAAAATGAAGCGTTAAAACTAAAACGCAGTGTTCCTTTTTTTTAAAGTAAATCCTACATACATATGTATGTATGTATATAAATAAAAATGAATCGTCAAAATGTATGTACGCTCCTAACTTTCATACGACTGAACTAAATTTTGATAATTCTTTTTTGAAAATGTTCGTTGAGGTTCAGAGATGGTTTCTGCGGAGAAAAAATTTCGAATAATTGCCGGAAAACCCCTAAAAACAGCCCTTTTCTTTTTCTCTTACAAACGAATGAATGTTTGTTCGTTAGTAACGCTAAGAGAACGGCTGAACCAATACTGATGAAATTTTAAGAGGTTGTTCCCTGTGAATCAAGGCAGGTTTAGATATAAAAATATCTTATACTTTTCATGAAAAGTCAGCAAATTGGATAACTCCAAAAAGTAACTTTTTTCCATAATAATTTTTTTTTTTCAATTTTTGCTTGTTTTGTTTTTCAATATTTTGATTTGTAAATTATTTGAATAGTTCAGTTTCGGTCGCTTGCTTTTTTATTCCAGCTATTCAAAAGAAAAATTATTGAAAATTATTCAGTGAAAACTTTACGTGTGTTTCACACAAAGAGGTCAATTGCAGATTGAAATTGGTTACGAAGCCACCAAGAGGTCGCCCTAATATCGGTCGGTGTTCTTTTTGCCATCAAAGTATGGCAGCCCAATACAAGGCAAGGCAAGAAGTTCTCCCAAGATGCGGCGACATACGTGCGGAATTATGGATCGCGGTTAATCAGCAAGCGATCGTCACGATGAAACAGCACGACTTTCAAACAACAGTTTATCTTGAAGCAACGTATATGTGGTGCTGTTGGATGCAAGATGTGCTCTGTTGAGTGGCAAAATAGAGGTTATCCACACGCACACATCTTCTTTGGATGATGGTTACACCAGATCAAATTGATGAAATCATTTCTCAGGAAATTCCTAATGTAGAGAAAGATCCAGTATTATAAATAAATGCACGGAATACCTACTATCCATGTGCTTTTCTTTCGGAAATACAAACTGGAAATGATGGATATCAACTCTATCGACGTCGCTCACCAGACGAAAATGGTAGAACATTCAGCATTCAACTTAGAAAAGTGAATATCGAAGTTGACAGCACATGGATCGTACTAAATTCAAAATTATTGTTTAATTCATATTCAAAACTCATATCAGTGTTTAGTATTGCAGTTTGGTGGAATCGATAAAATACGTTTGAAAGTACGTCACTAAAGGAAGCAACATGGCGGTTATTGGTCTTAAACGATGCGTTTGATACGTTAAATGCAATAAAGCGCTTTGTAGGATATTTACTTTTGCAATTCGTGAACGTTTTCCGACTGTTGTACGTCTCGCAGTTAATTTGGAGAATTGTCAAAGAGTCTATTTCAACCCAGAGAATACAGTACAGCCAGTGGAAACATCGCCAGCAACAAAATTAACATTGATGAGTTTTTTCTCAACTTTCGTCAATGATCTGTCTGTGAGAACATTGCTCTATTCGGAAATACCTTGATATTATGCACCGAATGCATCGTTGAAGAAATAGTTACGCAAAAAGCAAGGCCAACCAGTAGATTGACAAACAGGTGTCTTATCAACTAAGATTAGGACGAATTTACACAATCACCCGAAAAACGACGATTGTTTCTACCTTCGGTTGCTATTGATTAATGTACGCGGTTCAACTTTATTTGAGTCATTGCGTACTGTGAATGGTTCGATGCGTGCAAGTTTTGGAGAAGTAAGCCAGCAATTACAATTCCTGGAACACGTTAATCACTGGAATGAAAATGAAGTTTGCATACTTTTCGATAAAAACATCGACATTGCCAAAGACATTTTACATCGTTTTCGCTTAAAATTGGAAATGGTACAATTTCGGTTGATACCGGTGGTTCGATATCAATTCCATCTTGCCTTTATCAATTCACGAAAGATGAACTTATCACAAATGTTCGGACATTGGCCAAATTATCGTAGCTACGATTCCTTGCCAAAAATACCTATGTTGTTGATTTAAACTGGAAGTTTCAAAGTCAAATTCCGGGAGACTTGCGCTCATACAAATCGATGGTTCGTCTTGACAATTCATGACATCAATTACCCAGTGGAATTTCTAAAGTCTTTGGAGAGGCTTGGAATGTCACCGCACCATTTGCGTCTCAAAGTTGGATCTGTCGTTATTATGTTTCGCAATCTTCATGCGCCAAAACTGTGTAATGGAACCTGACTGATTGTGACGCACCTATCGAATACAAGGAGCAGAATGCTTGATTCTACGAATTCCTTTGAGTTCTATCGATTTGCCATTTCAGTTTAAACGTTTTCCGTTTCCAGTGAAAATTGCATTTGAGATGACAGGACATAAGGATATTCGCATAGTGTGTGGCATTAATTTAGAAATACTATGTTTTTCACACGGTCAGATATACGTGGCGTGCGCACGAGTTGGAAAACCATCTTTTCTGTGCACCGGAACAGAAACCAAAAAATGTTGTTTATCAAGCTGTGTTGCATTGAAAAAAAAATGAAATGATAAATTCTTTCTTTTCATTTCGAAACACATATTTTCACGCAGGACAACGGCTGCGGGGTCAGCTAGTTATAAATAAATATAAAAGTACCTATGAATGCATTAAATGAAAAAAGTTTCCGTCACTCAGTTTCATTCAATATTTGACTTGTTATACGTACATACATACAAACATATTCAATTTACCAATGAATATGGTATTTTAATCTTGTTTTTCTCTCGCTGAAAGAAATATAAAAAAGACAAGTTACATTTCATTTGACTAGCATAGAAAAAAGTTTTGCTAATTTGAACGGCATGTGCTAGCTAATAAGTTTTATTAACACATACAATTGTGCAATTGCTCTTGCGCTGGTAATTTCTTTTAGTAGTTGAATATTAATTCACATACATATGTTTCGCTTGAACTCCTTTCCTAATTATAGATATTCTTGGGTTCACTCTCGGCCATTTGATGACACAAAGTTGCCTAACTCATTCCAACTATCTGTTTAAGTTGCTGATGAGGGTCTCCAGCGCACGTTCAACAACTTGAGTGTACTCAACATCGTATTTTTGCCCTTGACGTGTTCCTAATTTACCATATGGATGGCGTTGATGGTATATCCCTAGATATAATTTCTGACTCCAACAATGTTGTTGGAGAGCTCGAGGCCGATGGACTGTCCTATAATTATAAACATTCATATGGTAATCAAATAATAATATTTTTTACAATTTATCATGCATTATGTATATACTCACATTTATAAGATTTGAAGTGAAATTCACTTCAGCAATCAAAGTCGGCTCTAGAAACTTCAATGATATAGAGAGCGGGCTTATCGTTGGCGTTCTTCTAGCATCTTGTTCACTTTTCGCGTGGCTAATACGATGAAAGGCTGCCTGGAAGAAATGGAAGTTGCTCCATTTAGCTGCCCCTTACGATCTTTAATACTTCAGCCACCTCATGCTATTGAGCCTCTCGAAGGGTTCTGTCCCTATATTCAGTGGAAAGGAAGCTTTATGTTCCGTCCCTGGATTCAACTTTTTGAACTAGTCGCTAAAACTAAAAAATTACAGAAATAAATAAATTACATATATCCTCAAAATATAATAAAAACCTTACCTCAAAATCGTCAAAAACGTTTTGTAAATACATTATCATTTTTAGAAGCTGTTCGTATGGCAAACAAAACCAAATGCCAACATCGCGGCAAATCAAATTTAAATGTTTAATATTGCCACAAATCGAAGTTAAATTGCTTTCATTTGCTTGTCATTTTGTTTGACCGACTATCAGGATCATGAAACGTATTATTACTGGCGATGAGTCTTGGATCTATGCTGTCTATACAAATGATCAAACGGCCAAATATCGTGGCAAATGTGAACAAAAATCATTGTTATAATGACAGTTTTCTTCGATTATCGAGGTGTGGGATTCCGAATTCCTTCCGACCGGCTAACCTGTCAACAAAAAATACTATGTATGTTATGCGTCATTTGTGTGAAGCTATTCGTAAAAAGAGGCCGAAATTGTGTGCAATTAATTTCATTAATTCTTCGTGAGTTTTTAGCCAAATTTTCAACCAATATTTTGTCGCCATGATTGAAGAGTATTGGAGCTAAGCGGGATTATATTGTGGGATATGACATAGATTTTGAAGAATAAATTAAGAATTTTAACATTATGAACAAAATACCCTGGTCGAGCCAATACCCGTGGTGACTAGAGTACTTTCGCATAGTACTCTTTTCTGCGTTGACAGCCTTCGGACTATAACCCTGATCGAGTCAATACTCGGCGTAATGTAAATAATTTATGAAGTAATATTATTATGTAATATTTCTTACTTGTTTATTAAATTTGAATAGAAAAATATCCATGTGCATGGAAAGGGTGTATAACCTCATTTTAATTTGAAATATAATTTACTATAGGCAATTGTTTTAATTATAAGAACTGAAATTGCTAATTATTTAAAGAGAAATTTCAGAGAAATGTCTTATGATTATATGGTAGGGCTCCATTTCCTCATAATTCTTAGTACATATGTAAATGGTGCCCAGTAAGAGTGTCAAAAGTTATTTTTAAATTATAGACTTCTTACTTAAAACACCTGCAAAAAGTGTATATTGCGAATTTGTTTAACTGTTTTCTAATTAATTTAATGAAATTGAAGTGAAAAATGTGAGTAAAGTGTGTTAAATGTCGAATACTCTAAGCGGTACCTACATATAACCCGGTATATTTTTTAATAAGGAAGACCTCTTTCCAATCGTACCTTCAGATCGCGACGCCAAAGAAATCGGAATTTTGCCTATTTAATCAATTATGTTTTATGTTATTTACAACAGTAATTTATTTTTCTTTTGCAACGCTGCACTTACATATACGAGTACTTATTTTTAACTCCTTTAAGTCATTCCATAAAATAAATCTGGTGTTTCAGCAGATTGCAACGTCACATGCAAAGTTGTAGGGTATCCATACATTAAGAAGGATGTAAAGTCCTTCAATCCGAAAATCTTGAATTGGCACAATAATAACTATTAAAATTACGTTTACTAATTTTTTTATTACTTTACTACAAATTCACGTTTGCAGAAAATTTATATGCCAGGAGGGAACGTACACATGTACGTGCAAATTTTTCACAATAGAATTAACTACATTTTTGTGCACCTGACAACAGAACAACCAGATTGATATAAGCGGAAAATTATATTTTATTGCTTTCTACTAGAAAAAATAACAATATATTCACCCATCAACACACAGCTTAAATCACTGACAGGATATTTGCGTTCTACCGAGTAAGCACAGAAAAGCCGTTTCAACGACTCACGACATTCGTTCTCGGACAACGCGAACGCTGGTCAATGACAGACAGAATCGCGCAATACAACCTGCTCAGTCAACAAATCACGGCTTATCAAGTGAGTTTTGTGATTTTTTTTTCAGAATTTGCCTTTAAAACTTCAGCTTTTCAGCGTAGCAATCACTGAAACGAAACTTTCATTAACCGTTTGCAAGTGCCCGCGGGATGTCATCTTTGTAGCCGTTAGCTTAACGTGTTCAACCAAGTAATTATTCTGGCCAATGAAAACAAAACCGACAACAGAAAAAAAGCACGCTCGTTTCCTTGCCACATAATAACGACTGGACCCGTATGTATGCCCGTCCTCCTGCAACAGCAAGACCTGAAGCTCTGCTTTGTATCAAAAACTTTATGAAAAGCGCAAGAATTATAGGCGTAATCCCTTACTCGCTATTTTCGGTATTTTACCGTAGATGATTTAACACACACTTTATTGTGCCTTCGTATAACACTTATTTAAATAGAAAGTGCAACAAGCGTCAGCTGGACCATCGGAAATTCGAAGCTAGCGGTTAAACTTTCATATATTGCTTATGCAAAAGATTGTTATGCTGGTGGTAGAAAGCAAGTGTTGATTTGCTGAGTGCAAGGCTTCTCGATAAGACGCTCATTGAGAAATTTATATTTATACCGTTAAAGTTCTCTAATCTGAATCGCCGGGAAGTGTGCGAGTGCAAGTAAGCTCTCGCGAGTTTTCAAACAGCTGAATGTGAAGGATGGAAGCAAGTGTTCATTTGCTGAGCGCAAGGCTTCACAATAAGACGCTCGTTGAGAGCTGTCAATTTATACCGTTAAGGTTCTATAATCTAAATAGCGGGAAAGTGTGCGAGTGCCAGTAAGCTCTTGTGAGTTTTCCAACATTTGAGTCAGCTGAATGTGGAAAATGAAAGCAAGTGTTGATTCGCTGAGTGCAAGGCTTCTCAATAAGATGCTCGTTGAGAGCTTTCAATTTATACCGTTAAAGTTCTCTAATCTAAATCACCGAGTAGTGGGCGAGTGCCAATAAGCTCTCGTGAGTTTTGAAACAGCTGAATCAACTGAATGTGGAGAGTAGAATCATGTGTTGATTTGCTGAGTGCAAAGCTTATTAATGAGACGCTCGTTGAGAGCTTTCAAATAATACCGTTAAGGTTCTCTAATCTTAATCGCCAGGTAGTGTGCGAGTGGCAGTAAGCTTTCGTGAGGTTTCAAACAGGTGAATGTCGGGCAAGAGTTTAGAGTATTTTTACCGGTTATGTTGGGGCAAATCAATATAAACAAATGGATTGAAGGGAAATGAAAAGATTCTAAGTGCTGGGTTTTTGGATATACGGGGAAAGTGGACTGGTTGCGATGCTTTATCCGTACGTATCAATGTAACGTTTTTTAGTTACAAGATTTAAATTTAGCATGGACTTCTTCCTGTGTCACTGAGGCTTTTCCTTTAGAAGGTATGGTATAAAGGGTTACATGGGTTTCCTTGGGTAAAAAAAGCATTTTTTCTCACATGAAAATGAAATAATTTATTAGAGTTTTTATTGATAAAAATATACACTACTAACAATGCAATACTGAAATTTTTGGGAAAAAATAATTGAAGCTCGGCTATTGTGACACTATTTTCAGTGAAAACAGATGCGCCCGCGTTGGCAAGATAACTCTTTACAGGACCATCTTAAGTGAAAAAATACATGTTTTCGTTGAAACCTTAACTTGACCTTGGGTGAAGCAAAAGCTATCTTGATAAAACTTCCTTAGTACCGAAAAAGGTACTAGTTCGTAGATGACCGTAATCGGACCAGTGCCTAGCGCTTAGTCCCGATCACTCCCCATATAATGGCACTATTCAAACGAATTTCGACTACATTTAGTACTTAGCAGTTCTTCATATTCCTACGTCACAGTGTGAAAACGGGCGAAATCGGCCCACAACAACGCCTACCCCCCATATAACACAATTTTAAATTCCATTTGATTCTTTCACTGTTCACTACACTAATCAGGAAGAAATTGGTATAACGGGCTAAAATTTTGCGCTAATAATTCGTTTAAAGTATACCACTTTATGACCAAAAATTATCCAACCCAACCAAAACTGTTCAAGCCCATAGGTACCTAAAATGTGAACCCAACGGTCTATAGTCAACCTTTGACTAAAAATATCGGACACTGAAATTCAGAGAGAATCGATTCCTGCCTGTGTATCAAAAATGGATTGACTTGGGTCAATACTTCTCTGAGGCTCCATATACCTAATATATAAAGATTTTGAAACTTCCAAGTGACTTTATGTTGCGTAGGTCGGCCAATATTTGAGTTATTTTAATGTTAATTGTAAAGCGAATTTTACGCAGAATAGTATATCTTTCTGCTTAAAATAAATAAAATTGGGCGAAGACTTGACCTACTTCCCATATAACTTATATCAGGATTTTCAACTTTCGGCTGACTTTGACCGATGGAATGTACTCTAATAAAACACAGTGAACATTTTTTTAGTATGTGTATCCAAACTCCTATATAAGTATATAGGAAATTGCTTAGATTTTGATCCTCTTGTTGCCACTTTACATCGTAAGGTATTTTCCTGGCTTTGACTCGTGCAAGTTGCAAGAGTATATTTTATATTCAGTTCACCCGAACTTAGCCATTTATTACTTGTTTTTTTTTTTTAAATGGTTTTAATCGAAAAAAACCTTCATCCAAGTCTTTAAGAATTGTATCTCAAAGATTTGTGTAAAATTTCAGGAAGTGTTGGCAACCCTTGCCCATATACGTATAAATATGTTAATATTCAATTTCTATGTTTATTTTACAGTTGAATGTTTGATTTTCATTTCTCTTTAAACTGTCGCGAACTTCATATTATATACATTATTCCAACTGTAAAGCTTCTGCTTACTTGTTTGTGCAATTTGTATGTATATTTGTCATTTCTCCTTCTTCGCATAAGCATAAGCAGGTAGGCGCAAGCTCTAATTAGTTATCTGGGCTTATATATTTGTTGTTTGTAAGCTGCAGTATGTTTTCCCTCTATCCTAGCTGTGCTGATCTGGGGGCCTATTCTGTAACTCGATTCGAAAAAAAATTTACTCGAATTCGGATTTTGTATATTCTGTAACTCGATTTTCGGATTTTCAAGCCAATTTTCGGATAAAATGTTCGATAGCTTCTGAGTTGTAGAAAGCAAAACCGAAAATTGTACGTATTTATTCTGGCACAGGGTGGTACAACTTTCGCATAATTATAAATTATATCCGAATTTCGAATAGAATACATTTTCGAATCGAGTTACAGAATAGGGCCCCTGCATGGTAAATACAAGTGCCTTTGTGCATATATGCCACTGCATATCGTGTTTGAGCTTATTCATCGATCAGCCAGGAAAGTGGAAGGACATACTGCGGTAAGTAATAATCAATAATGCAATTATTCATAAATGCCAATTCTTAAATACTGTTATTTAGAAATTAACCATTTGGAATCATTTGAAACTGTTTAAACATTGCTTCATTTGAAACCATTCGGAAGCAAACCAAATGCGTTAAACTCGCCCCACTTGATCGATGACAAGAAGATATTGCCAACCGACTTCAAAACCTATGGTCTTCAGTAAAGAACTGAACTCTGTGGGTCTGAAGTCAAATGACTTTTTTATATCGTGTATACGGTGACCAGCGTAGCTTGAGGGGATTTTGAGAGTGAGACGGGAATAAAGTTCTTGGCAATAGAGGCACTACGTCTGTTTTTTTGAAACAACAAGACGCCACTCTGCTTGACAAACTCAAAATCATTCATCAATAGTGTATCAATTTTGAAAAATGTGCCACCCAACCAGTTATCGTCATTTATAAAAATATTGGCAGTGCCATTCTCAGTAATGCAGAGTATGCTCCTTGGTAACGAAAGCGCCATGGTCTAGGCATTGGAGTATTTGAATGATATTTTTGTAATAAGGCAATTGACTTGTATCCAAAGAGCCGCTACTGGGTATTGAGTCACCTTTGATATTGCCCGCCGCACCAACTCTAACTGGTATCCCGAGATGCGGCATTACCATTGCTACTAAAATCCACGATACAAGATTACACCAAATCACTCCAGATTTTGGTCTTTTACATAAGCGGAGAAAAAGGTTACGAATAATGAAAATGTTGACAACAAAGATAATTATTAAAGATAGTTAAAGTGCCGACAAAGGTATTAACATGAAATGACAATTGACATCCTTACATAAATGCTATGAATAGTCCTAACTAATATCTAAAGTCTTTCATGTTCCAATTACTCTAATAACGCTTTTCTGTGAAATACAATTTTCGATTATATTTATTGCTGATAACATACAAATAATTACACAAGATTAATAAATAAATAAAATAAATTTTAGTAATTTCCGGAATATATCTTAGTCATTTCTGCCACTTAGCTATATACTAAAGACTATGTATATTTAGAGCCATGCCGTTTCGCGTTTCTCTAATTTGTCGTCGATGTAAATCAAATCATGCAAATACCAAAAACCGGTAGGTATGTCTTTCCCAATAGATAGGGCCGATTTTGACTTCTTCGGGATAGGATCGTCCGCTAATGTCCATTGATTCGACTTACAAGACATGGCATAGCGTCAAATAATGCTGTGAAGTGGACTGACGATTGTTGTCTAAAGGAAGCAACCAGGACAACTAAAAGTATATCGGTATACGGTCAAAACAAAAGTACGATCCTGATTGAACTGTCAGTAGTGACACTGTTATGACTAAGTGCTTATCGCACCGCCTTAAAAGAATTTTCCGAACCGATAGTATTGATAATGAGTGGCAAGGTATATCAAAATATTTCCTCTATGTTTCGGTTGAAAACCTCTCTTGCAATTGATACATATTCAAATCCATTTTTCAATAATAAAATTTCAACCTTACTTCCTTTAATCATCTTCCATTCACATACAATTACACCACGTGGCGCTTTAAATAATACTCGTAAATATGTTACCTTGCGTGAAAATATTCGATATTTACGAGAAATCGTATTGTTGGCTTAGAGTCTTCGGCATTAATTTAGCTGTCGCAGTCTATTAATTTTATTATTGAAGCAGACTAAAAAATTCACGCCGTGAGCTTGTATTCATATACTTATGTGGTATACCCTTTAAAGAGCGCAATGACAGAGTTTTAACTCCCTTTCCTTATACGAGCAAAATACTAAGTCTAAAAGATGGCGCACCGAATATTGTTTTACACCATTAGTTACCATGTTTCTCTGCAGAAAAAAATTTTCGCTCTTCCTTTTCTGTCTTTAGTAAATTAATGGGGCGGAGGTTCTTTTTTCCAATGCCGTGCTTTTCAGAAAATATTTCTACACTAGGTACGCCATAGTGTATCTTTTTTTCCATCGATTACTGCCGCCAAAAGTAATTTTGGGGATTTTCCAAATTAAAAGAGGATATGATCTTCTTTTCAATTTTGATAGTGACTTGGGGTCTATTTTAGCTTTAAAGCACCGTTTCAGTAGACATTTTTTCCACCACTAGCTGATAGAGCTAACGTAGAAAATTAATTTCTCGTCAAATTTCCAAACTTCAGAAATATTTTTTGTTTGTTTTCTATACACTAGGTAGGCTTTATTATGTTTGTAACACTCTGTAGGAAAACTTGGAAACCATATAAAGTGTATAAATAAATGATCAGCTTGACTTGCTGAGTCGATTTAGCCATATTCGTCTGTCTACCTGAACGATCGGAGACACTGTCATTGTGGTTGTATTGCAAATTTTGTATTTGACGAGCTATCTTCACCAAATTTGCTATACGTTAGTTTCTAAGATAATTCTGCAGTATCCAGAGAAATTTTTAAGATATAGCTGTCTTATAAACTGAACGAACGATCGGAATAAATTTCTAACAAGTAATTTTTTATATTTGTGAAGGGTATTATATCCTCGGCGCAACCATATTATTGTTTGTTTGTTTCCATTATTCTTTGATCGCAGTCGTTAATATTAAGAGCAATCTTGTCGTGCCCTTCCTCTATTCAGACTTTCGATTATTGTTTCGGTTAAGTATATTGAGGAACTTAACATTGTCACTACATAGAATCCTCTATTTATGTTTTTGATAACGTTACTGTACAATTTAAACAAACGCCGCTTGTAATTGACACGTCCACGCTTACATGCATTTTCACGCACACATACACAACCGCAAACTGCTAGACACATTTCAAATGTATATAAGTGCCCTTCACCTCATTTATGGAAATTTGCCGGAACGCAGATGTATTGCTAGTGCGGATGTATATATGTGTATATATATGTATATATATACAGTGTCGGACAAAACATATTAAACTGATGGCTATGAATGCTAAAAACATGTCTTATACTCCAAATTACAATTTTGGATATCAAAAAAGTACTTAATTATAAAGGCATATTGTTTATTTACTGAAACAATGAAAAACCATATAATTTTTTTTAATAGTTTACATTTTATACGAAAGAAATTCCAAGTACCCAATATTCACTGCGACAAAACATATTGGACAAGTAGGGTCTTTTCGTGATAATTCGCAATTTGAACAACGTCATAAAAAATCAACTTCATTTTAGTTTAGCCAAGTTTCTTTATATAAAAAGTTGTGACGTGATTAAAAATTTACTTATTTCGAAGAAGTTAATTACAAAAAGTGACCATGGCTAGAAACAAACATTCAATTCTATTAAAACCATTAATTAGTAAAGACTACATGAATTAATTATCACAAAAAGACATTTGTAACAAATTTTATATCAACAAATCTACAGTGACCTTTATTATAAAGAAATTTAGGGACAGTGGATCTGTGAAAACTAGGCATGGTAGAAGACGACCCAAAGCTAGAACACGACATGATGATTCAAAAAAACTTAGGGAACTAAAATAGTTTCCTGAAATGTCAGCAGCGAGCGGGGTTAAAGCTTTAAATTTGAAAGTTCAAGCCGTACTGTACAAAGAAGAGCGTGTGCAGGTGGACTAAGAAGTTATGGGGCAGCTAAAAAGCCTTTTATATCAAGAAAAAATCGACTAAGAAGATTACAATTTGCTCGAGAACATATCAACTGATCAGTGAAATAATGGAAAATAAAACTTTTCTCTGATGAATCAAAATTTAATTTGAAAAATTCAGACAGAATGAGAAGGTTCGCCAACATAAAATAATAAGTCAGATCCCCAATACTGCCAAGGCCCGGTTAAGCATCTTGGAGGTGGCAATATGGTATGAGGATGTTTTTCCAACCTTGGCGTGGATCCTCTTCATCGAATCAATTGCAATATTGATGGATTGATGTACAAGGATATCCTTGAGAACGTGATGCTTCCCCATGCCGAGTGGAATATGCCACTTTCATTGTCGTTTCAACACGACACGACCCAAAGCACACATCGCAACCAGTGGCAAAAAGGTTCGTAGCTCAAGGAGTGAATGGAGATAAAAACAAATTGTTCGAAGCTGAAGGTTAAGCATTCCACAAGTAGTTATTAACAATATTATAGCTTCTATGCCAAATAGATGCAGTGAAGTAATAAAAAATTATGGTCCAAATCATAATTCCAATATGTTTTGTCGCTCTAAAAATTGAATATGTTTAATTTTTTTCGTATAAAATGGCAAGGAATGAAATAATATTTTTGTATGTTTTCATAAGATAAATAGTTATTCTTCAAATTTGAGTGATTTGTTTAAATATAATAAAAAATGATAATTGCGAGAATAGGAGATGATAATGTAATTCGTTGATTTGAGTCCAATATGTTTTGTCCGACACTGTATATATCTATGTGTGTATACATATGTGTCTGTTATATATTTATATATTATTTATATACAGTGTCGGACAAAATTCATTGGACTAAATCGAGTCTCAGGCATATTCTGTCATAACTTTTTACATAGATGCATTAGAAGAATAATTTGTTTTGCAAAATAAAGACCGCATATTCTATATTAAGGTACAATACAATTTTATTTTTCAACTTTTATGTAAAATTTGTAAATTATAACAAAATTAAAAAAAGTAAAAAATTCGCGCGACATAACTCATTGGACTTTAGCTGAATATGAAAATAAATTCGTTTTAAATTAATATTTTATTGGGTAGCCATTATTTTTAATGATTGCAGCACATCTTTTAGGCATAGATGAAATTAAATTATTAATATGTGTGTCATTTATTCCATTCCAGGCTTGTTTCAGGGCATCAAATAGCTTGTTTTTATTACCGTGGACCTGTTCCCTATTAATCTGCCTGTTGACAATTTCCCATAAGTTTTCAATCGGGCTTATATCAGGAGACTGAGCGGGCCATCTCATAACACAAACTTGTTCTTCCAAAAGCCAATCCTTTACAACTTTTGACGTTTGTTTGGGGTCATTATCAAGTTGGAACTGCCAATCAGGCGGCATTTTTGTGATAGCGTGGGGTGACATTTGGGTTTGCAGTATTTTTTATATTGGAACCTATCCATGTTCCCTTCTATTTTGAAAATAGGTCCTACTCCCTGAGCAGAGAAGCATCCCCACACCATAATGTTACCCCCACCATGCTTTACGGTACCCTGCAAATATCGACGGTCTAAACGCTTTCCTGTTGGTCTTCGTACACGTGTCATTCCATCTGAGTTCTGCAAATTAAATTTGGACTCATCTGAAAACAATACCGACTTCCATTGCTCCACAGACCAATTGATGTGCAGTTTTGCAAATTCCAAACGTGCTATTCGATTTTTTTTGGAAATATATGGTTTTTTCGCAGCACGGAAACTGAATAGACCAGCATTAACGGCGCGTCGTTGTACTGTACGCACACTCAGAGTTAGTTGTAAGCTATCTACAACGTTTTTTGCAGACATCTTTGGATCTTTTTTAAATTCGCGCACTATTCTCAAGTCTTCCTTTACCGAAGTGAGTCTAAGACGTCCTCCAATATTAAGTTTTTTCACGGTTCCATCAGCTTTGTGCTTGTGTAAAATAGCAGAAATAGTTGATTTCCCAAGAGAATATTTTTTGCAAAGCTCCTTTTGCTGCACACCTTTTGCGAATTCGCTTACAATTAATAATTTAAGTTCAGTTTTTAACTAAAACGATTTTTAGTATCTTTATTCGTAAAAAGTTTAAATATTTCACAACACACCCGTTCTCATTAAGCAAACAATTCGAATAAGTCTGATCTACGATTTGAAATTCTAAACACCTACAAAACTCTTTTTCTGACAGATAACGGTAAATTAATTCATTGGAAATGCTTACTTCGGCAATCAAAGTGTAGTCCAATAAGTTATGTCGCGCGAGTTTTTTACTTTTTTCCCTTCTGGCTTAAGTTAAAAATTGTACATAAAAGTTGAAAAATTAAATTGAATTGTTTCTTAATGTAGAATATGCGATCTTTCTTTTGCAAAAAAAATTATTCTTCTAATGCATCCATGTAAAAAGTTATGACGGAATATGTGTGAGACTCGAGTTAGTCCAATGAGTTTTGTCCGACACTGTACATACTTGTATCTACGACTCATATCCATAGCGTATAGTTAGATATAAAAAAAAGCGCGCAAACACACACATTCCTTTGCGCGGTTGTGTATTTGTTTGCTCTCAATGCTGCTGCCAAAAAATTAATTTACAAAATTACACCTTTTTTAATGCATTTATGCCGTATGTGTCTTGTAAATGTGCCATTTTCCTCGATATGCAAGCTTACTATGCCACATAGACATATCAAATATACAAGCAAAAATACATATTATACCTATACATGTAGGATTAGAATTAGTAAATAATTGGGAACCAATTATTTGAGCATTGAATAGTGGATTACAAGAACTTTATGGGCGGTAAAGCTTAGCGTCCATCATAGTGAGAAAAGTATTACTACATTCCTGATTGTAACGCCTAGCGCAACAGAACGCATTTGACTGATTTACTGATTGTAACGCCGGGCGTAGCAAAACGCACCGTGTTGATTTAAGCGACAGTTTGTAAATTTAAGTGATATCTTTCTATGGATTTCGATGTAAATAAATTAAACAATTTGAAATCTAAAAGTGTACTTTAATTTGGAAATAAGGAAAATTCTACATACATACATACTACATTATTATTATTACATTATTTATAAATGCACCATATCTCAATTATAAGTCATTTCACTATGTGTGACTGCCATTTAATGTTGGACGTAGCGAGAGAGGGGGAATGGATTGGTGCGGGCAGTGAGTTCAGCGTGCAAAACGTTTGTCATTGTGGCACTGCTTTATTCTGATTAGTTTATTTTCTGTTGTGACTTTTGCCTATTGTTAGTATTTTCAAAAGAAAACCAACAACAAAAAAATATATATTTAGGCAATTCACAAGCTTTGTTGTATGTCTTATGTCATATTTTAATATTCTTAAAAAATACGACACTTGTGAGCACCCTTAACTGTTGTATGTCATATTTTGTCATATTTCCACTTATGTACCGGGTTGAAACGGCGGCGTTTTGGTTTACACTGCAATAAAATCATTTGCAACCATATAAACATCAAAATATTTTCATATTTCACTTATATTCAAATTAATTTATCTGAATATCGTGGTTTCTTTCCATATTAATAACGAAATTTATTAATTTCAAACACTTAAACGCCAATAATAAGAAAATAAACAAATACCGCTGATAGAATAGCGAACTCAAGAAACATACCACGCAGTGTTGTATCAGTCATATTTTAATTTTGCATGTGAAACAACAACAATGTTGGTATGACAGTCATACAAAAATATGACAATATGACGATATGACACACTATGACACCTTGTGAATACCCTAATTGTTTTATTAAATACATACATATGTATTAGGGTGAGCCACACACAAAAACTGTCAAATTAATGGGCTAAACTGAGCCTATGTAATGTGTTGTCAAAAAAGTCTTGCGGTATTTTTATTGAATCAATTCGTGTGGCACCCATACATCGAGCTTCGTAGTGACTCCAAGCTTCTTCAAATGGTTTATAACGGTTTGATGACTACTATGCCGGTCTCTTTCGACCAATTCAGCGATTTTGTCGCAATTTTCGACGACACGCCTTCCGGAGCGTGGCGCATCTTCGACCACCTCTACACCATAACGAAAACGTCGAAACCATCATTGAGTGGTGGAAGTGGAAACTGTATCGGGTCCATAAACTGCACAAATTTTATTGGCGGCTTGAGATGCATTTTTGCCTTCATCGTAGTAATACTGTAAAATATGCCGTATTTTCTCTTTATTTTGCTCCATGCTATAACTCACGAACGACTTAAAAGAAACGACAATCAATCAAACACGTGAAATGAGCTTTCCAAAAAGGTATAGCATGACCCGATGCGACGAATAAAACTAGAACTACGCGCTTTCAGCGCCAACTAGCGCAAATACCGCAAGACTTTTTTGACAACCTAATATATACAGAGTTAACAAGAAAAAATTTCAACTTCGGTTGTACAGGATAATACCCTTCACAAAAACATAAGATTCCTTACAAGAACCTTGGTCGGTTAGTTTGTATAGTGGCTGTATACTATAGTGACTCGATTTAAACTATTTCTTTGGATATTTTACCATTGCTTTGAGCAATAATTTATGCCAAATTTCTTTCCAATATCTCGTCGAATGAAAACGATTTCTGTAAAAGCACTTTATTCTGATCGATGTGCTTTTACGGCAGATATACATATACTATAATGATCCGATCTGAAAATTTTCTTTGGAGAATGTACGATTGCTTTAGACAATAATTCATGGCAAATTTTTTGCAGATATCTCTTCGAATAAACAAATTTCTGATCAAAACCTAACTAAAAAAAACTACTTACAAGACTTGTTCGCATGTATACGCATAGACAGACGAACATGGCTAAGTCGTCTCGGTTCGTCACGCTGATTTATATATATATACTTAATCTCTGACGTTGCATTTGGGTATTACATCGTGGTATCCTTAATATACCCTATTCAGAGTAAAAAATATTCCTGAAATTCCGCTATCTTAATATATAAAGGTTTACATATAAATAATACGTAAACATTTATTTGTTTAAGAGTTGCAACTTTTGTACCGTTTGGATTAAAAGTGTTTGTTCACAGATTCTAATGGAGTATACATTTCCTTAAAAATCTACATTAAGGGATTTTTCTTTCAACTGAAAATTCATACTTTATTTAAAAGCTTTGAAGTACAATAAGTAATTTTAACACTTGAATTCGATAGATTAGTATTTGTTTCGAACTAATGTGTATATGCGTACAAATGCAAACTTCAAAGAACTGCGTGTTAAGTGCTATTTATAGAATGGAGCACTGTGCTGATTTCCAGAGCAATTATAGAAATTTTGTATTTTCGCTTGGAAATGAATAATGAAACTGTATTATATAATGTTGCTGCCATTAGTTCATAACCACTTTACTAATGCAAAAAGTAAATACTCTACTCGTAATTTAACAAATTTTGTAACAGAGAAACACTGTTATGCGGATTTTTTCAGCAGCTGTTGTTGTTGGTATTTTTGCTTCGCATGCTTTTGTTATACCCTGCACAGGTTATGTTTAGGTTGCTATGATTTTTGCAACGTCGAAGATTTTATAAAGTGCATTTAATGATCGGGATGACGTCCGTCTGTCTGTCCGTCTATATAAGTACATATGTATATCGATCAGAAATCCTACATGTATTCTTTTCCTCTCAAGAAAACGCTAATTTTTCGGAATCGCGGATATCGGACGAATGTAGCATATAGTCGTCATACGAAGCAGCCGATCAAAACTGAAAGGTTTTATGGAAATCTTTGCTATTTGTAATGATATCTTCCCACAAATTTAGCATTGATTATTATTCAAGCTAACAATAAAATCTCCGAAGAAATTGTTCAGATCGGACCATTATGGCATATATCAAGATAAAGATTTCGTACTGCCTTTTTGCTGTAAATAATGCACCTGAGCAGGGTATTATTGCTTCAGTTCAGCCACCGTTAATGTTTTTGTTTCTTTTTTGTTTGTTATTTTTGTTGTCATAGCTCTTGTTGCAAGTACTTTGTCTGTTTTCACTAGTTTCGTCTACTACAAGAACAATTTAGTTGCTTTCTGCACTACGCCCTTACTCCTCTGGCTTTATTTCTTGCTTTTGTTGTTGTTACAACATTTCTCTAACTGTTCGTACGAGACGGTAGTTAATTGGCCATTTGCTACATTGTACACGTTCAGTACCTATTAACATATGTGTGTATGTATGCATACATCCACACACAATATACATGCATAAGTATAATACGCACGTGTCTACTTTCCTTTCCACTGTGCTCTTGTGTGTGTTTACAAAGGATTTTTTCTGTTGTTTTAGGCAATACAACCAATTTGTCTAATTACCTATATTTTCTTAAAATTACATTTTTTAATTTATTTGTTTGTTTGACTGAAATAATACCAGCACTTCTGCCGCTGTGATGTGTTGAACCTGACTGTGTGTTAGTTGTTGCTATGCAGAGTGTGAGGAATTGAAAAATTTATGGACTCTTAGCACATAATATGCTGAACACGTAGAGCGCGAGAGACAGCAAACGACATCTGTTAAATATTAAAATACACACGTTTATATGGGCACTGTTATTTTGACAGCTTCACGACTACACGACTGCAGGCCGACGGTTGTCGCTCTCGCTAACTTCAATATTTTCCTATATTTGCCAAAGAGAGTAGGAAGACAGAAGAGTTGACAGTAGAATGGAAGATAGAGAGATGAGGAAGAGTGGTGATGCCACTAATATGTAAAATGTAAAATTATTCACAGCTCTAACAAACTTGACGATATTTTACAAATAAAAGCATAAAATAGCTATTTTATAGCTCTATTATACCATTTGTAATAACAATTGATAATTTAAAACAAAAATATATTCCAATTTACTTATTTTTTGCATAAAAAATTTCACTTTGAACAAAATATTAAAATCTCATTGAAGTGCAAGGTATTAGTATGGCCACAACGAAATTGTGTACATGAAAAAGGGAGAGCTGTGTTGTCTTGTGTACATGCGTTCATGTAGTAGGATGTACAACGCCATTTTCAGTTCACTGTCGTGCTGCTCCAGTCTGTCGCTGTCATTGTGTTCAGCATTCATGCATTGATATTTCGTAGGCGGATTGTGGGCGAGTGTGTCCGCTCTAATGTTGGCTACCATACATATAAAGTGCGTTCCAAAGTAAACAGGACTTTTTAAAACTAGCGGCTCTTGGTAGCGCCATCTATATGTCGACTGGTGTGTTAGAATTTGCTATCTTTAACGATTGTCTAGTGATATTTTCTTGACATTTCATGGATTGAATGTGAAGTTATTGCGTTTTAAGTGTCAGTATGTTTGTGTTATCAGTGCGGAAATGAGCTTCGAATAAAGAGCCAACATTAAATTTTGTTTTAAAATTTGTAAAAATTTGCATGTACACGAGTTATGTGTACACTATCATCCCAACAAGACACCACAGAACAAAATACTGTAAATTGGACAAAATAAAAGATTAAAGAAAAACAAATAAACATTACAAAAAATAAGATAACAAGTAGAGATAAAGAACGTAATGCAAATGCATACAAACATGTTTTGGTCCTTATGTTTGACTGTAATGGTAACCCAGACATTATCGGGTAAACCACTCAATCATGTTTGTTTGCATTCAATAGAAAATAAGATTACATTTAAAAAATATTGTATTTCATAAGACAAAAAAAAAGAAACTAAGAAATAGATTAAGAAAATTGTAATCACTTTAGTAGTTATATAAGCAGAACATAATTTGAAAAAGAAACAGAATAAAATATAATGTCACAGAAGTAACATTGTCGGCATTTTTATTCCTCCACTTGAACAATAAAACTGGCGCAGTCGGTAAAAACAATCTGCAAAGTTGAGCGATACTAAAAACTTAAGTTTTTTAAGTTTCGTAAGCTTTACCAACGGGAAGCAAATCCTAAGATTAGCTCCCATTTTAAAGATCTCTTATATAAATATATAAGTCGGTCGGCACAGATAGCCAAGTTTAAGAAACTTAAGTTCCTACAAAAGTTATCTGGAACGTCGGAGAGCGACTCCGAGGATTACAATTTGTGAAGGCGAAGAATAGCTTCATTCCGCCCATCAACATTACCAGGAAAAGTGGGATTAAAGATTAATGCCCCACACACAGAAGACGCAGAGAGAGAGAGCGAAGTGCACCATACAAAGCAACCACAACAAGTTCAGTTGTATTAAAAGAGGATACAACAGCAATGAATCCAGGCGAGCAGCAACCACTTCAGGTGACAGGATCGCACAGGATCGCAAATTTTGAAGGAAGCTTCAAGAATCATGGACTTTGACGGCAGAGATTTATCATCGTTCATCAGGGAAGTTGACATGATCCTTCCTTTATTCAACCCCAACCCATCAATGTTGGAATTTGTAACGCGGCGACACGTCAAAACAAAAATTAAAGGAGAAGCAGCAAGTGTCATCCGGCCTTTGGGACCTACACCAACATGGCAGCAAATGAGAGAATAACTCATAAAGAATTTTGGAGTAAAGGAGTCGTACCACACCCTTTAAAATCAGGCGATTGTACTACGAAACTATAACGTAAGTCAATATTTTCAAAATTTAAAAGATATTTTAGATAAACTAAATTTAAAACATGAATTCGATAGGATAAAGCCTATAGAATTTTCTCAAATTAACAACGAAAGTTTAATTCTAAAAACATTTTTAAATGGAATACACTCCGACTTAAGCAGTGTAGTGATTAATAGAAATATAAGCACCATTAGAGAGGCTTTTAGCGTTCTTCAAGAGACAGGTTAGCTAATGCAATTTGATAAAAAACAAAACAATTATAAAAGAAATAATTATAGAAATTTTTCAAATAGAAATTTTTTGGCTCACAATTTTGGCAATTTCAATAATAAACAGTATATGCAAAATTCCAATAATTTTCAATTTGGACAAAATCGGCAGAGAGAATTTCGTAACAATTCTAACCAAAATGACAATTATCAACAATTTAACTTTGGACAAAGTAGACAAAATAATTCTGAGCAATTTAGCTTTAGACAAAATAGGCAAAATAATTCTCAACAATCTAGAAGATATAATTCAGTCCAAAGGAGACAAAACCTCCCGATCAATATATCACGTTGAAGAACAAGCAAATTTACCGATAATAGAAGTGACCATAAAAAATTCAAAAATTAAATGTCTTATTGACACAGGGTCTACAACATCATTATTGAAATATAATGTGTTAAAAGATTATGAATGCATTGAGCTTGATAAACCAATACACCTTAGCTCCATTAAGGAAAATTTTTCCCTAAATAAAGAGTTAGTCACCCCAACCCCAAACGAATTCAATGAAAAAAGTTATATACATTGGAAACTAACCAACATAAAATATAAAAACTTTGATGCTATAATAGGACAGAATATTTTAAAACCTATTAAAGTAATAATTAATTTAGAAAAGGAGTATGTAGAAATAAACGGCAACAAAGTTAAATTTATAAACTCATGCCCTTACAATTACGAAGATATTAATATACTTACAGAATGTAAAGAGAATTTGCTATATATTTTATCAAATAGTGACATGAATGAAGAAGAAAAGCAAAAATTAGAATACATTTTAAAAGGTAAAAACGTTTCTCATACTCATGAAATTTAGCATGAAATTGTTACAAAAACAAGTAGACCAACTTATAATAAAATTTATAGATATGTATCCCCAAATTCATGAAGAAGAAATTAGTAGACAGAGATGTTGCGCCAAGGTATAATTAAAGAAAGTAATTCCCCGTACAACTCGCCTCTTTGGATTGTACCGAAAAAGCAAGGCAATTCAATGAGGAAAAAATGCTAAGCTAAAGCTAAACGAAGTCACTATAAATGACAAATTTCCAATACCCCATATAGAAACAATACTCAGCAAACTTGGAAGAGCTCAGTATTTTACAACATAAGATCTTGCAAAAGGCTTTCATCAAGTATTAATAAAAGAAGAAGATAGACCAAAAACAGCTTTCTCTACACCCCAAGGCCACTTTGAATTTATAAGAATGCCTTTCGGACTAAAGAATGCACCAGCAACTTTCCAACGTTTAATGAATTCAGTTCTTAGGGAATATATCAACAAGATATGTGTAATTTATTTAGACGACATCTTAATTTTTAGTTCAGGTATTGAAGAACATACCCAAAATATCAACAAAATATTTTCAGCATTAAGAAAACATTATTTAAAGATTCAGGTAGATAAATGCAAATTTTTCGCAAAAACAACTGAATTTCTGGGTCACACTTTAACAACAGAAGGGATACAACCAAATTTAAGCAAAATCGAAAACATACAAAAACTAAAGTTGCCTACTACATCAAAGCAAATTAAATCATTCCTAGGTATAACAGGTTTTTATAGAAAATTTGTAAGAGATTACCCTAAAGTAGCACATGGTTTAACAAAATATTTAAAAAAGGATATTAAAATAAACACTCGCGATCCTCAGTACATATCAACCTCTAAAAAACTTAAAAATCTATTAGTAAGCCCACCAATATTGAAATATCCAGACTTTAACAAAAAATTTGTCATTTCAACTGATGCAAGTGACTTTGCAATTGGCGCAGTATTAACCCAGGACAGTCATCCTATAAGCTATGCTAGTCGAACACTTAACAAACACGAAAGAAGTTATTCCACTTCAGAAAAAGAACTACTAGCTATTGTCTGGGCAGTGACATATTATAGACCATACATTTACGGCAGAGCATTTGATCTCTTAACCGATCACCAACCACTTAAGTGGATCCAAATAAAAAACAAGGGAAAAGACATTAACCCAAGATTGCAAAGATGGTTAATTAAACAAGGTAAATACAATATTAATATAAATTACGTGAAAGGAAAGGAAAATAACGTAGCCGATTTTCTAAGTAGAATAGATAGTAACACAGGCGAGAATTGCTTCACGATTATTTGACCAAAAATCACATTTTAACCTATAACCACTCTCGGTATTCACTTGATATGGCAGCGTGCGATTATTCCTTTTCAAAAAAATGCATATCCCCATGAAAGGAAAGCGTCATGCAGACGTAGAGGACATTCAAAAGGCAACAATTTGAAACAAAACAAAATACTTTTTCGACGAAATTTTTTTTTATTCCGTTACATATCATCACTTTAGCTTTATATTAGACTTAATTTTTATAATAACCTCACTGTAATTCAAAACGGTCTATAAATTTAAATCAAAATTAAGCCTACTCTTTCTTCCTTATTAATCGTAAACAAAAATATTATTTTGACCTCCCTTCAGTTTTAGCAAGGATTTTATTTTAGTAGATAACCTAAATTTTGTTGCCTTTTGAATTATAGATTTAGACCAATGTGTTGCCCGATCACTTTAATATATAAATTTTCTTTAGATATCCGTAAAAAAAGATTCTTCCAAATTGACTCAGTTAATAATTTAGTTTACAAAATTTGATATGATTATATCGGATTTGTCCCGTATACTTTTTCTTTATTCGCTTCATCAATATCGATTTACGATTTAAGTTTTTAGTCCACTAAAATATCGATTATCTTAGTGGTTTCCAAATGAAATTACTCTTTACTCAATATTTTGGACCTAAGTATTTGATAACAGTTCCTCTAAAAAGATAGCAGTTTCACTGTTCTTTAGTCGATGAAGTATTGTAGAATCATAAAAATAACAAATGAGGTGCAAAAATTAATCTGTTTGACACTCAATGTTATGTTTTTCTGTGGACTAATAGTGCAACTCTACTCAAATGCTTAAAGGGCTATTCTAGTCTAGAAGTAAAAATATCGATTTTCAAGAAAATACTTACAACAGTATTTTTCAAAATAGAAATTATTTTCGCAAATATAAGTATTTTGCTGACTCGGCAGCCAAATAGATTCTGAATTCCTACTGGCCGGAACAGATATGTCAAACGAGTTTTTCTCGAAATGGTCTTCCTTAAAACGATACCCACAAATTCTCATGTTCCACCAAACTGATGTTTGTTAAATTTGTGGGCAGTCTTCTTTATTCTCGTCTATAGCTGGAACTAGCCTTATTCAATAACTTACAACAAGTGATGCAAAAATATTTTTTATTTTTTTTCAGGCAGACACGATTCAAGATTTTATATTTGGAAAATTTAAAAAGTCGACTTACCGAGCAATCTTCGTCTGTAAATATGCTAATTTTTAACTGTGCGCTACTATTAATTTATTTATTAATTTATTTATTAATTTATTTGGAAAAAGAAATGAGCGAAAGCGCAATAAAATTAAAAATATATAAAATACAAAAAACAAAAATTTATAAAAAATGGTTGCAGGCAGAGACAACCATAGATTTTTTATTTTCTTTTCTGAGTTGAAGCTTGCTAAATTTTCTGACGCTGAGCAAATACTAAGTAAACAAATGGTTTTGGGACGATTTCATTTGCTTCTAGATATGTGCATGAAGCAGAAAACGAGGCTTATTTTAGGCTACTAAGCGAAGGGGGAAGAAAAGTAGGTGAGATAATTTAGATCTAATATATTACTATTGAAATTTTAAAAAGACAATTTATTTTTAAACTGTACTGTAGTTTCTCTAAAACCAGCAAACAAATCCTGATGTTAAACTTACTACATTTTTTTACTTCTAAGATAAATGGTAGATGATTGACAAAGCACTTTCTGCCACTTAAAATATTTTTGAACCTCTTAAGATGTAAATGACTAAATATTTTTTAAATTCCAATAATAAATAAAACAAGTGCGGGCATAACCCAACATTTTATACTCTTGCAACTGGCAAAAATCAGGGAAATATCTTAATATGTAAAACGTCAACCAGAGGATTGGAATACAGGCAATTATATACACACTATATGGCAGGGATGGGCACATTTTTAGCCCGCAAAGTTAGCAAAGTGCGCACGGGGGCTAGATGAGGGGAATATCAGTTTACGGAGAGAAGGGCATAACAAGTTGCGAAAAGTTGGAAAAAAAAATCAGTCACATTCCTCCGTAACTTAATGTTCATCGCAGAGTGGTTGCGGCAATACTGAGGTTGTACACAGATTAAAGAGCAGAAGTTTACTTTATATCGGAATTGTACAGTTGTGTGAACAAAAAGAAGTAAGCATAATTTGCCGGGTTTAGAGTTTCGCATTAAAATTTGATTTTATTTACCCTTGCATGGTGGGAAATTCTAATCACTGTTAGGAAAAAATATATAAGTTATACTTGTATCTAAAAACAATTTTATTTAATAAGAAAACAGCACATTTTAAAACTTCACAACACCTATAGTAATACCCTTCACAGGTGCATTTCTGTTAGTAACTATGTGTCCAGTTTGTATGGAAGCTATATGCTATAGTAACCCGTTCTGAATAATTTTTGCTGGCAGCTTAGAAAATAATCTATACCAAATTTCGTGAATATATCTTGTCAAATGTGAAAGTTGTCCATATGAGAACTTGATTCCGATCGTTCAGTTTATATGGCAGCTATATGTTATAGTGGTCCGATATCGGCCGTTCCGACAAATGAGCAGCTTCTTGAAGAGAAAATGACGTTTGCAAAATTTCAAAAGGATATCTTAAAAACTGAGGGACTAGTTCGTATATATACAGACAGACGGACAGACGGACGGACGAACAGACGGACAGACAGACGGACATGGCTAAATCGACTCAGCTCAACATACTGATAATTTATATATATACTTTATAGGGTCTCCGACGCTTCCTTCTGGGTGTTACAAACATCGTGACAAACTTAATATACCCTGTTCAGGGTATAAAAAAAGATACGTGTGACCATAATATATTATATATATATAGACAATTTAATGAAAATGCTTATATAAATATATATTAATATTTGTGATATTTTCAGTTTGGTTGTTTTATCAAAATATTCAAAGAATTTAGGTTTTTTTCTATAATTGTTCTGTTAAATTTTAAAAATCTAAGTTGCCTCTGGAAATGTATTAAAATAATAATGCGCGCTAAAGTAAGGGAACACTTATTTTCAAAAATATAAGATATCATCAAATAAAAATATATTTGCCCGGTATGGTATTATTGATTGAGAGTGGCTAAGCACACAAATAGAATACAAACACTAATGGCAGAGAGTTTCTGAGAAACATCGTATTTCGCTTCTCCCTCTGCTACGAGCGGCAGGCGTTTTGTTCTCGTGTTCATTCGAACAAATTACTCTATACGCATATGTAGTTTTGCACACATCTAACTTTTCAATTATAATTTTTCATAATATAAAATACCAAAACTGAAATCAAACTAGTAAAACTAGTTTATATATTTATAAATAATAGCATTCGATTTTGATTTTGAGTTAGTTTAAGAAAATCTCAAATATATTGAAGACAATTTTTATAATTACTACAGTATATCGAGACTGGCAACCCTGCGTTGTGAGAGAGTAATTTGCTGAGTCGTTTCTACGGGGTAAGCCCCAAGTCGTTGCAAATTCTACGGTAAGCGGGGGGTAGAAGAAGGTAGTATTGCGCTCTCATAAGATTCATTTGTGCATATGCGTTTGAAGAAACAGTGGTTCAGAAAGCGAGTAAAGGCAGTCTCCAAAATTTAAAAAGAAAAATTAGTCCATTTAATGTGGAATGGGAAGAAAAATATTTAAGTCAGGAAAGCTCTGTTATGTATATGTATTATAGATCTGCAGTTCTCTACTCTTTTAAAAATAAGTTTGCGCAAATTTCAGACAAAATTACTTTTTATAAAGATCTTTGTTTAAAGAAATATCCATGTTTGAAACTTTTTTCTTCGAAAATTGTATGTATCTATGTTTGGAAGCACCTACACTTGTGAACAATTTTGTTCAATAATGAAATTAAACAAACATTTAATAAGATGTAGGTTATCTAATTTTAATTTTGATACAACAATGCGTGTAGCTACAGCAAATGAGATTAAATCAAACATAGAATTTATTATGTCAAATAAACTAAATTAAATTCTGTTATAAAGACATATTAAAAAAATTATTACTAAAATTAAATACTCATTATACTTTTTGTTATTTGTCTCACATTTTAAAAATTTATAGTAGTGACAAAGAAACTTAGAATTGTTAGGCAATTTTACAGTTATTACCCACAGTGCAACTTCCCATATATGCGCGCGCTCTCATTTGTAAATATGGAGTGGTAAAATACTTTGCTCTCACTTCCCTCTTCATGTTTGCCCGCGATGATCCCCTCACCTAGCCCTCAAAATGTGCACTCGTGCCCGCACGGGCAAAATGCCACTGAGGGCTAATATGGCCATCCCTGCTATATGGGGTATTCCATACCAAATCGACCACTTTTGAACCCGGCCCCTTTAGATTTTGCTGAAACCTTTGTTTTTGAATGAACTTTTCGAAAAAATACACGAAAAAATTTTACACGATCAATTATATAAAATAATCGGTTTTTTTTAAGTAAAATCGTATTTTTTGGAATTTCGCCATTTTTTGGAACTTCACATTTTTTTTCTCAAAAAAACTTCAATTAATTTGACAACTATTCCTGCTATTCCCGGAATGGCCGATTTTTTTTATATTTTTTTTATTTATTTAAAAAAAAAATTTTTAAATTTTCAAAACGGTCAAAAATCGTTTTTTTTTTTAGAAAGCGCCATTTTGTAAAAAAAATTTATTTTGGTTAATCCTTGGATTTACTTTGCTAGATTTAATATTTACTTTAAAGAAATTTTTAATATTACTTTAAAGAAATTTGTTTTGTTTTTTTTAATTTCAGAGGATTACTTTCGGAGACATAGTGGTCACCGCCAAACGTCCTTTTTAAGAAGAGGTCAGCTGTAGTTTCCTTCCAAATTAATATTTTTACTAATACTTAGTCCTTAAATATCGTTGAGAGATACCATAATATGTGTGCAAATTTTTGGCTCAATAAATCTAAGTATGTATATTCTTAGAAAAAACTATGGAAAAATCGGTCTTGAAACTGTATATAATTGCTTAAGGTACCTCACGTACAATCGTCAGTCATACGAATTAAAGCCAGCTGGTTGTTCGAAAATTAAGATATTTGTCGAGTTTTTGTCCAATTTTATGCATTTTAGGCACAAAGATATACTGTTAGCAGTAAGAGACGCTCCCTTATTTTCATTGATATAACTAAAAGGCCGATATATAGGTGTTATTTAATAGCCCTCTTTACTCAAGTTACACTTGCACGGACAGATGGACAGGAGGATTTCAATCCTGATCATTTATATATATATAATCCTATATCTATCTCGCATAGCTTTAGGTAATACGTACAAACGTTAGGTGAACAAAACTATTATACTCTGCAGCAAGATGGGAAAGAGTCTGCAAATATTTAGGGTTGCCATTTATTTTTGAATAAATATTGAAAAATATTTAGTGAATCGTGATTTTAAAAGTTCAAGCTATTAAAAACAGTTATAAATTAATATATATTTAAAAAACCAAAATAGGGTTGCCAAATACGCACATATACAGGCATCTGCCACTTCAATATTTTTTAAATTGTGTAAGTTAAAAATTGAATAAACAGAATTATGGTAGCCACCTAGTTTTGAAAAAAAACATATAGTATGTATAAAGGGGTTAGCCGTTAAGAGTTTATATCAATCTTCAGGGATTGAAGAATAGGGTTGTCAAAACATACAAAATATATACATAGATGTTTAATAGCTTTTTATCGAAAAACTAAAATTTAGACAAAAAAAAAATCGTTTTAAAAATTAATTGATATGATTACCCCTTAAACATTATAAAAAATACTCGAAATTTTGAATAACAAGTTTTCGAATGGGTTGCCGACGAAATTTATACTTCAATTTGAACAAATTGAAAAACTTCCCTTAGGACCCGTGTACCCAGGGAAAATACTTCAAAAATTTGGTCGACTTTATCCCTCATACAGGTATGTATATGGGCCAATTTGACAAATACCTAAATAAAATTGAGTGAGAGTATTTTTTTAATAACACTGCAGCTTTGTGTCTAAAATGAATAATTATGATGAAAACTAACCCTAGCCCCGTTCAGTGTAACGAAATAGCTGATGAAATTGCCAAAGTGACATCCACTTCACTACCGAAGACCATGTGCAAGTATGAGGAAGGAAACGACCAAGATTTCTATTTACAGAGAATCAAAAAAAAAAAAAAAAAAATGCAGGACGATTGTTGGCCCAGCCACAGGTCACAAATTAATTGTTATCACATGAGAGCCGTATGGGTATTATAAAGTATACTCTTCAACCCAAATTCTGCCAATATTATTAATAAGATTGCCAACTTCGGTCATACAAATATTTTTAAATCCAAATTTTATTAAAAGCCTTAACTTTTTCTTATATTTTTTATTACAATTTAATACCATTGAAAAATAAAATATATTTCAAAACTGAATGAATACTGAGTAAATAAAAAATTTGTGAAAATAAAAGCAAAAATATAAAAGAAGTACTTCGAATAAAGCACGCCACATTGTGCGTGTTTTTTATAATATTCCAAAGCATCGATGTTTTCTATGCACTTCCATGCTTTTCTTGAGCACATAAAAACGATTTTATTCTATGAGCTCGTGTGTTTTTTATTCTCTTGTAATCTGAGTAAGCAACCCACACCTACATCAAATTTTTTTTCGTATGAATTATGCAAATTCAACGCTGCGTTCGCAACAAAACAAGCAGTTCGAGAAGCCGCTGCTATTGTGGGTGTTGGTTATGCTGCTCGGTTCAATAAAGCATTACAACGCTGTATATTCGCTGACCATGACCTGTAAGCGCCGAGCGCGCGAGTTATGTATATTAAAACATCCGATTCCGAAGAGTGATCAATATTTTTTGCTTTATTGTAATTTTTAGTTCGAGGGAATCGTAACAGTTAATGTAATAAGAATAAATAGCTTAAAGAAAATAGGAAAATGTTGTCGGCAACTTAATTTAACATAATATACAATGTTTATAAACATAATTTTTGTAGACATGTTTACATACATAATTTCTCCATCGCTTAAATTTAAAACTCTCCTGAGTTTAATACTAATTTTAAATAAATTTAAATGAGATTTTGATGTTTTCCTTCAAATTTCAATTGTCTTTTTATGTTTGAACTATGAAGATTTTGTAAATTATTAAATCTAAACTTAGGTTCGTTTTTATGTCGTAAAGATTTATAATTTTTGATATATCCTTCTTTCCTATTATCCATAAATATTTCTCTCTTTTTATTACTTTTTTTTTTAAGATAATTTGTTTTGAATTTCAAAATATTTTCATAAATAATTTTTTTATTACAATTCCCATAATCAACATCGATTGGTTTATATCTTGTAACAGAATGATAACTCTTATTATAAAATTCTACAGCCTTACTCATTTTATCTTTTATGTTTAGTTCTTTATTTTCGATATACAAAATTCTTATTTTTTCCGTTAATGTACTATGGAGTCGCTCAATATCACTATTGCCTGTGTGGTTATTTAGCTTAACAAAATGTAAATCTATGTTTTCAGTTTTAAGAAAATCTTTTATATTAACGCTCTTTAACTCATTATCAGTTATAATTTTATAAAAATTTCCCCTTTGGGATTTGTAAAGTCGCAATTTTTCAATTATCGTTTGATTATTACGATCTTCCAGATAGAAAGCAGTTCCGAATTTCGAAAAACGGTATATAAAGGTTAAGAAATTGCATTTGGAATTTGTATTTATATCCATATGTACTATTTGCTTTGTGTCCGTCGGAATATCTGTAAATTTAAACTTTTCTTTAATAGGGTTGCGATCGTATTTACATCTGCTACAAATATCGCAATGTTTTATAAACTTCTGTATGCATTCTTTAAGTTTAGGGAAATATATCAGCCGTTTTAAACCTTCAAAATTTTCATTTATGCCTGCATGTCCCGTTTCATTCTTATGGTATCTTTTGATCTCTCTATAAACTTGGTCTTCACTTTCCATTTCTTTTGCATTATACGAACATCTTACAAATTTCACATTTCCGTTCTCTTCGAATAAGTCTATTATTTTTTGTTGTAAAATATTGTATTTATGATCGTCCAATGCAGTAAACCTACTGTTCCAGTACCTATATGTTCTGTTAATAAATGTTCGAAATTTGTTTCTAAGTCAGCTGAATTAATAAATATTTTCTTTTTATTATTTTTATATTCAAGGTCTTTGATTTTATCATCTGTAAGAATTATTTGCGTTTTAAAGCGATTAACAACTGTGTTAAGAATGCCAATGTGATTATGAGTGTCTTCTTCCTGAGAATGTCTCGTCTCATGATCATCAGTATTATTATATATAGAATCAGCTTGTTCAGTTGATGAGTATTTCATCGCATCTAATTCTACTCAAAAAGTCTGCAACATGATTATCTTGACCCTTTATGTAGTTAATGTCAATATTAAATTCGCTTAGTTTAATGAGCCATCTGTTCAATCACGGATTTAAATCTTTTACATGTGATTTGACAAAAAGCCATCGCAGTGGTTGATGGTCAGAAAGAATATCAAATTTAACACCAAATAAATAAGGTCGAAAATAACCAGTAGCCCAAACAATTGCTAATAACTCTTTTTCACTGGCAGAATAATTTTTTTCATGGTTATTTAGGGTTCTACTAGCGAAGCAAATTGGATGATTGTCTTGCTGCAAAACTGCACCCAGGGCATAATTGCTAGCGTCTGTTATCAGTTTAAAACGTGTTTTAAAGTCGGGGTACTTGAGTACGGGAGCTTCAGTTATTATTGTTTTAAGTTTTTCGAAAGAAGTGATGAAATTGGGATCATTAGGATTGACTTTAGCATAATTTTTTAAAAACTTTATTAGTGGATAAGTTACCTTTGAATAGTCGCGAATAAATTTTCTGTAATATCCGGTAACACTTAGAAAAGATTTAATCTGCTTGACATTTTTTGGTAGTTGCAGCTTTAAAATGCAATCAACTTTTGCCGGATTGGGTTTCACTCCTTCTGGGGTGAGTATGTGGCCTAAGAAAGGAGTTTCTTTTGCGAAAAATTTGCACTTATTAATTTGAATTTTTAAGTTTGAATATCTTAATTTGTTAAGAATATGCTTAATGTCAACGACATGCTCTTGTAAGATTGTAGAGAAAATTAAAATATCGTCCAGGTAGACGACGCACCTTTTATTAATATCATTTTTCAAAACTGTATTAATTAGACGCTGAAATGTGGCCGGTGCATTTTTGAGCCCAAAAGGCATTCGCGTAAATTCGTAGTGACCATGTGGGGTGGAAAATGCCGTTTTCGACCGATCTTCCTCTTTAAAGAGGATTTGGTGAAAACCCTTTGCCAAATCTATCGTGGAGAAATATTGAGCTCGGCCTAGTTTATCTAATATACTTTAAATATTAAGAATAGGGAATTTGTCTTCTACTGTTATTTGATTTAACTTTCGGTAATCTATTACTATTCTCCCCTTATCCACCCCTGAACTATCCTTTTTTTTTGGGTACCATCCACAAAGGTACATTATAAGGTGATGCACTTTCTCTAATGATGCCTTGACGTAGCATGTCATCTATCTGTCTATAAATTTCTTTCTCATGTACATGGGGGTATCTGTACATTTTACAGTAAACTGGGTTTTCAGACACGGTTTTAATTTCGTGCTCTACACAATTAGTATTACTTAATATTTCACCCTCCATAAATATTAAATCTTGGAATTCGTTAAGAATGGTCTTTAGTGCAGCTGACTCCTCGATATTTAGGTCACTAAACAGGTTATCCATTACATGTTTCCTATTCTTGTAAATTTCATGCCTATTGCATGGAAAATTAGGAAGAAATTTTAATACACTATGGTTAATAATAACTACTTCTTTACTCATATCAATTACAGCTTGAAGAGGTTTTAATATATTTTGCCCTATTATTACGTCGAATTGTTTATCTCTAAAATCTGTTAATTTCCATGACATAGTGGCATTTTCGTTGAACTCAATTGGTAAGTCGGTTATGATTTCGTGATAAATAATTGATTTTGAATTAAGGGAAGAAAATAAAATTGGGCTATGAAAAGGTATTCCTTCATTTTGCAACAATTTTTCTTTGTTTAAAAGAGAAGTTGTGGATTCGGTATCAACTAAAGCAATTAATTTACCATGCTTAACTGTAATCTCAATTAAGGGAAGTGGCGTTTTGAGCCAATTGTATGAACATTTATTTCGTGATCATTTTCGTTATGTTGAAAGTTGCTATGATTAGAAAATTGTGGATAATTGTTGAAACGTTCAAATCCTTCTACATTTGTTCCTTGACCAAAATTAGCATCTGCGGTATTTACCTGTACGTGATCTACATCCATTTTCGAAAGCGTACTATTTTGTGGTAACGCAAAGTTACGGTTTCTAAAACTATTGGTATAACTTCTGTTTGCTTCAACTATATTTGAATTAGATTGCTCAAATTTATTTTGTCTTACAAATTGTTTCGCTTGGTTATGATTACGATTAAAACTTGGCAAACGATTATAACTTTCATTATGATTTTCATTTCTCCTATAGTTCGCGAAGTTGTTGTAATTTTGGTAAGTATGATATGGTCTTTCGTTTCTATTATATGTAGGCTTATTTTCTGCGATATGATTTCTAATAAGTCCTTCTGTTTCTAATAAATTATAAGCATCTCTTAAAGAGTTAATACTTTTATTAATGATGACTGAAGCCAAATTAAGTTCTTAATATAATTTTTTCAACATTTTTTGGGCAAAATTCAATATGCTTTTCGTCATCGTACTCGAATTTCTCATTTAGTTTACATAAAATACCTCTCAGAGCTAAATAATAATTAACAATATCATTTTTATTTACTAGCATAAATGCCTCTTGATACAACTGGTTATAAGATTTTTTTATACCAAAGTTTCTTATAAGAATATCTCTTACTTCCATCCATGATGGTGAGGGGCCAAGAGTTCGAACGACGTGCAAAGCTTCACCTTGAATCTTATTGATTATAATACGATGAAACACGTAGGTTTTCTCTGGCGAATCCGTTGGAAAAAACGTTAAGATCATGTCCACTTCTCTTAAGAACGAAGTAAGAGCGCATGAGTTGTCTCCTTTATATTCGCGAATACAATGTGCATCTTTAATTATCTCATTTAATGTAAATGTTAAATCACCGTTGCTCGTTGCTATGATAAATTTTTGTCAGTTCAATTGTTCTTTATATATTATTTTACACTTTGTTCGCTCTCCTATGTTTTGTTTTTGTTAGCACATATGTATGTTTTACAAAAAATAAGTTTTGGCGGAAAATCGGTGGCTTCTTGATTACGGGACTCTTTTAGCTTAAGGTAGTAGTCTTAATTTATTTGATTTAATTTTAATTTTATTTTATTTTGTTGTATTCCTTTTTTATTTCTCTGGTTTCACATTTTCACACTTATGACTGATGGAAAGCAATAATTTTTCTTTACTTTTAAATCCGCACACTTTATTGTTTTTTCTTCAATAGCTAGTTTCACTGTATATATAACAATTAATAATACACTTGTAAATATATTTAAATATACTTTTGAATTTTTGTGATTCTTTTCTTTTTTGGTTCTTTTTTTTCGACTGCGCTAGTTATGTATATTAAAACATCCGACTCCGAAGAGTGATCAATATTTTTTGCTTTATTGTAATTTTTAGTTCGAGGGAATCGTAAAAGTTAATGTAATAGGAATAAATAGCTTATAGGAAAATGTTGTCGACAACTTAAGTGTAACATAATATACAATGCTTATAAACATAATTTTTGTAGACATGTTTACATACATACTTCGCGAGCACTAAGTTGCAAGTGGCGGCCGCGACGCGGTGGCATAGTTATTCAATTGTACGCGGTATTTACAAAAAAGAAACGCCATGCATACACATACACAAGCGCACGCACTTACAAACATAAAAATACTTACTATATAAATAAAGTGAAATATGCGGCATGAATACCTAGAGAGGCTTACGAATGCATCGCGGTAACCATTTGAAGGACTAACTAATAGGCAATCGTCGCTTACCGCACTGCCTAGGCGTCACAGTCTGCGTTGCTTTGGCTCAGTTTTCGTACACGCTCAAGTACAGCGCGGCATCCTGGGGACATACAATGTATATACTTTCAAGCGTACATAACTGTGGTATATATGTCCTTGTTAGTGCGTATGTTAGGGATGCCTGGCAACCCAATCTTTAGCTTTTTGCATTTCTCCACGAGGTATAGGAAAACCTATTCATGCAGGCATTCCTTCAAAAACATTCATGATTCAATTTCATTGCACATATGCAAGTGTATGCATATGTGTGTGTGATCGCTTGGTTCGAGTTTTCTTCCATGGTGCTTTTATGCGTGAGCACTCGTGACTTTCACTATTTCGACCCGGTTGCTCAGTTGATATGTGTTGCAGCTGTTTTGTTGCGATTTGTGCTGAAAAACGTACATCGATATTATAGTACTTCGAAGTACGAGCTCTTTCTCACTAGATTGCTCTTTGTCGAATCTTAACCATCAAACTCGATCCTTTACCTAAGCTAATACTTGGAAGAAAAAAATTGAAAACAACTAAGCAGAATTAAAACTAAAACGAAATAATGTTGTCTAGCACTTTCAAAAGCTCTTCGAAAAAGCGTTGGTTTTATGAGCCCTCTTAGATCACGATTAACCCGGTTGAAAACTATGATAGTTGGCTGATCTGTTCGAAATCGAACCATAACAATTTGGAAATTCTGGAAAATTTTATGTGTCTTTTTCAAAAACAAATCTCCTTCTTATTAATAATTATGGACTCAATTTTGACAAATGTATAAAGTACAAGTAAAATCCACTCAGACGAAAGTCAGGATTTGATTGATGTTCTGAGCTCTCAATAATGATAGGCAGGATGTATATATGCTCAGTATAAGAAGCTTTAATGAAGAGTTTACAACAAAAACAAAAAGTGAATAAAAATTCTTTTGGACAAAACTATACAATATAAATAAACGTAGACTAGAAACTCGAATGTGGGCATTGGACATTCGAACTTGGATCGTGTACATGATGGAAGAGAAACGTAATTACTTGTAATCTGTAGTTAGCAAAGGTGAAAAGAGACCAGAATAATGCTGTTATGTGAGACCACTCTTCACAGAAGCCCAAACCTGATCGATATTAGTAGACAAATGTACCACAGGAACTCGGATGAGACCTATAAAGCCAACTGAGATTTGCAGACATTTGCAACAATAATTCATAAACAGTATTCAGAAAGCTCGGTTGATATCAGGAATCAGGTATTCTGAAACCGAGATTCTCAGGGAATCCAAAATTGATCGACCGTGAGAAATATACGTACGAAGGCTCTTACGATTAAAAAATCATTTTTGCTCTGGCTGTCAACCCACCTACACTGATGCTACTTAAAAAAGAAATTGTAGATTGGACGTATGTTCGGAAAAAATCAAGAAATCATTCGCCGTTTAACTGTAAATCTGTTTGAGATCCGTAGGATGATTTCGTCTCGCAAGAACACTGTCTTGTGTATACTTAGATTGCAATTATTTTGACATACGTGCATTTAGACATCTCAGTATCGACCTGACATATATGTACATGTAGGTGACCAATTTTATATGCAATTTCACTGACATATTGACCGCTTTCTGTTAATTGAGTGCAATTATTGCGGCTCTAATGTTGCTTAAAATGATATCTATAGCCTTTATTCGGCTCATGTACATAGCCAATTTCTTTATCATTCACGATTTCAGAGTGAAGTGTTGAATACAATGCTCGCGACAGACGACAAACGACATCTGTCAAATATTAAAATACACACGTTCTTATGGGCACTGTTATTTTGACAGTTGCACGATTACACGACTGCAGGCCGACGGTTGTCGTTCCCGCTAACTTCAATATACTCCTATATTTGCCAACGACAGTAGGACGACATCAGAGTTGACAGTAGAATGGAAGATAGAGAGATGAGGAAGAGTAAAATGTAAAATTATTCACAGCTCTAACAAAAGGGTTGTGATAGAAACAAGAAATATATTTTTGTATTGTCTTGTCTGGTCTTGGATTATTGGGGTCTCGTATGCTAATTTATATACGCCGAATCATATGTGCGTTTGTACACAAGCGCGCTTTTTAATATGTGTTTTAGCAGCCATCGCTTTAAATACAATTAAAACCAGTTGCAACAGAGTACGAGTATTATAGTTTTGTTCCCCTAAGGGTTGTAGGTTAGGGTGGGTCGATTCCGGACTTTTTTCGATTCGGGATTTCTAATAGTGCGGAAAAGTTGCCTTAGTACTTCCTGATTCCAATGCAACTTTTTGTTTTGAGATCGGATTGCATCCTCAACCCCAACTCCGGCCTTGAAATTTCGGAACAAACTTCGATTCTAATCTATGAAATGTCATGAACAATCGATGAAGATAGCAGATTCTAACGCATCTGTCGATATATAAATGGTGCCATTAGGGGGCGCTAGATTCAAAAAGTCCTGTTTACTTTGGAACGCACCTTGTATATTAATTTAGTTTTCAAATACATGGTAACACCATCAAAATGCAATTATTTAAACTACCCAATAGCCTTGTATAAGAAGTTTTTATCCGAATATGGTTAGGTTAGGTTAGGTTAGATGGCTGATCAAAGATCGCACGTGGACTATACGTAGTCCTTTGTGATGCCATAGAAAAAAGAACTCTCGTGTTCGAACTTACAGATCGGCAAAACGCTTGGTAGCCGATACAAATTTGCAAAGGCGCTTGATATCTACACCCACCAGCTCGGTAAGAAGTCTGAAGGTATGTGCCCCCAAGTGTCTGAGCCTTATCCTCCCGAATGCGGGACAGTCAAGAAGGAAGTGCTGGCTAGTTTCCGCCGCATCTTCTTCTAAGCAGCTTTTGCAAGCAGCATCCGGTAAGATTCCTTGCATGTGTGCCAATAAGGCAATGGCCTGTAAAGAGCCCGACTACTAAAGAGAGGCTAGCCTTACTGGGGGCGACGAGATCGTTAGATCTTCTGTGATCTATCTTGGGCCAGAATGCTTTAGCGACCGCGCAAGTACCAGTGCTGGCTCATCGTTGACCAAGCATCCGCGAGGCCCAGCTTTCCTATAGTAGGACACAAGAGGACACCGGGGCACCGACCCGTTCCCATTCTACTGATAGTGGCTCTAGGGTGCCCTTCTTTGCTAGCTCATCAGCTCTGCAATTACCCGCTATTCCGCTGTGGGCCGGCACCCATACAAGCCTTATAGTAAATACTGTCGCCACTAGGGAGAGAACCGCCAGACACTCCTCAACCAGCCCTGAACGCACTGTGAATGAATTCAGGGCTAGTATCGCTGCTCTACTATCTGAGTGAATGGTCACTTCTCTGAAGGTGGACACCCTCCGGAGTAGCAGATCTGCTGCTACCTTGATGGCTGCAACCTCAGCCTGGAAGACACTGCAGTAGTCGGGAAGTCTGAAACTAGAGCTGATAGAGAGCTCCCGACAATAAACCCCTCCACCAACCTTCCCCCAAAGCTTTGACCCATCCGTAAAGAAGCTTACTGCGCCTCTCCTCCAACGGCTTCTTCCCACCCATAACTCCCTCTTCGGTATATGGATAGAGAAGAAAACGCGAGAGTTTAATATGACTCCATGATCCAGATGATCCGGTATGCAGTCAAGGCTTGTAATAATGTCTGAGTGTTCAGAAGCACGCTCATTTAGGAACCCAGATTCCCTGAGCCTAATAGCCACTTTTGCGGCCATACGCCTTCCGGCAATGTCCACGGGCGATATGTTCAGTTAAGTGCCACGGTTGTGGAGGAACTTAATGCTCCGCACATGCTGATAAGCGCAGCCCGTTGAACGCTTTCGAGTTTCTTAGCAAATGTGATCTTCTGTAGAGCCCTCCACCACATAAAGACACCATAGAACATTATGGGTTTTACTATGGTGTCATAGAGCCAGAGGACCACTTTCGGTGAGAGGCCCCACCTTTTACCGATAGCTCCTCTACAGCAGTAAAGGGCAATCGATGCCTTTTTGGCTCTCTCCTCGATGTTCGGCTTCCATGAAAGCTTCTTATCCAGGATGAGCCCTAGATACTTCACCGTATCCGGCGGTTGCAGGGGAATACCTCCCATTTGCGGCAACGGTGCCGCTGGGATCTTATATCTTCTACTGAATAAAACCATTTCTGTTTTATTTTGGTTTATGGCGAGTCCACTCCCATTTTGTTACAACGCCGAGATATCGCTACGTCAGCTCGTATACGGTGCTAAGGAACTTTCCTTTGAACATAAGTACTACATCGTCTGCAAAGGCGATCACCCGGCAGCCCAGATCCTCTTTCTTAAGAAGGTCGTTAACGACTAGGATCCATAGAAGAGGAGAAAGAACCCCTTCCTGAGGGGTTCCCCTGCTCACATTGCGCCGCGCGTGTGCGATGCCCCTGTCACACAGAAGACTGAAGATGAGGTGCTTGAGGTTCGATTCAACCCCAAGACCATCTAGAGCAGCTATGACTGCCTCCGGCAAGACATTGTTGAAAGCTCCCTCAATATCAAGGAAGGTCCCAACAGCGAAAACTTTAGCCTCGATGGCTTCCTCCAGCCACGACACGATAGTGTGCAGGGCAGTGTCCACCGACCTGCCTTTACGATTGTTGCGCTCCTGATAGGTAGTCTCTCAGAATGCGCCTTCTTAAATCCCAGTCCATCAGTCTCTCCAGACTTTTAAGCAAAAAAGAGGAGAGGCTGATGGGTCTGAAATCCTTGGCCGTGACATGGGAGCCCCTGCCAGCCTTCGGGATGAACGTAACTTTGACTCGTCTCCAGGGACCGGGATGTAACCTAATCTGATGCAGTTCGTATAGATCGGTCGCAACCATCTGTATGACACCTTAACAGCCAGCTGTAGCCTCGCTGGTATGATGCCGTCCGGTCCCGAGGACTTGAACGGTTTGAACGAATTAATCGCCCATTCCAAGTGACGCTTATCCAGAAGGTCGGCAAAGGCCGTGCAGTCAGCATGCAACTCTCCGAGAGATGCCACTGTAGACGACGTGCCGTTAGGGAAGTGAGCATCGAGGAGCAAATGAAGTGTGTTTTCACTGCTCACGGCCCACTTCCCGTTTACATCCTTGAGATAACCCAGAGGCATTGGGTTTTTAGCAAGAATACTCCTGAATCTAGAGGACTCGTGGCAGCTCTCCAGCTTCTCGCAGAAGGTCTTCCACGAGATCCTCTTAGCCTTCCTTAACTCGGACTTGTATATCGAAAGTCCTGTTTTATACAACGCCCAGTCGCTAGATAACCCGCTCCTGCGGGCCCTGTTAAATAAGCGTCTGGAAGACGCCCTAATTTCCGAGAGCTCCATAGTCCACCATTGAGGTTTCCCTCTGCCCTTCGGTGTTTTCAGTGGACACGAGCTCTCTAGTGTAGAAATGCACGCCGAGCTGAAGACTTCGACCCACCCGTCCACCACATCGGTGGTGCCCAACATGTTCACCCCCGGTGCACGTGGCAGAGTTTGCCAAATCCTCCTTCGGTAGCCTTCCCAGTCCGTGTTCCTCGGATTTCTGAATGATTTTCTAGGCAGACCTTCTCCGACTAAACTAAAACCGATATACCTGTGATCAGAAAAGGAGTGATCATCGAGGATCCTCCAATTCGAGATCAGCGGGGCAATCACATGAGAGGCTAGGGTGAGGTCAAGAGCCTCCTCTCTGCATGCGGTCACAAAATTTGGAGAATTTCCCCTATTACAAATGCGAAGAATTTCGCTTACAATAAAGTCAAAAAGGGACTCACCTCTATTATTTGTGTCCGAGCTTCCCCATATCTAGTGCCGCGAGTTGGCGTCCGAGCCGATGATGACGTCGGCACCATTCCGGGACGCTTTAGCCAAGGTCTTCCTTAGCAATACAGAAGGTGGCTCCACCACATCATCGTGCGGCATATACGCGGAGATAATCCAGACATTTCCGGTATCGCTCTCCAGTTTTGCTGTTACTATGTCAGCATTGCTGAAATTAGGTAAAAGAAAAACCGTTAGTTCATTTCTAACCAGCATACAGGCTCTGTTTCTACCTGCATCAATGGTCACCAGCGGCTTATGGCTCCTCGTCCTCAAGCCAGAGATCCCGCTACTAGTCAGCCACGGTTCCTGGATAAGGACGACATCGGCCTCGTCTTGCTCTAGACGAAGCAATAGATTGGCGGAGGCCACCTTTGAGTTTTGGAGATTAATCTGGAGGAATTTCATCCTTCAGACTCTCCTCTAGGAGCGCCAGTTCAGCGCTCATGTCGTGATCGACCCTCACCTCCTCAAACAGTTGTTCGAGGCTGAAGACGAAATCGCCAATCGACGAACCGCCTCCAGAACTCGCCACGTCCGAGAGATTAGGGTCGTTATCTGTGGTCGCTTGACCATCACTAATGTCGTCTGCCTTCTCCCCTGCATCAGCCGCGGTATCCGTTGGGAGTACCTTTAGCACAACCATTTCGAAACCATAGCTGATGGCTCCCTTGGTTTTGCTGAGAGGACCGATGGACTCCTCATTAAGCATTATCAACGCTTGCCGATATGGTTCGTCGGTTCTCTCCAGCCTGATGACCCTGCAGTCATGCGTGTGGAGAGAGGGGTTGCAGTAATTGAGGATTTCCTCAATCTCATTTGCAGTAGAAGGTTCAGCCGGCAGCCAGACGCGAGCCCTAGGACGAAGAGGGAGGTCCACTTTGTCCACGGCCTCCAGTCTGGCTCCCTTCCACACCTCCTCCACCTGAGATACTGCCTCCTTATATAAGATGGCCAATCTTTCATCGGCACACCTTGTCAGCTTTTCAGCCCATGATGCCAACCGGCACTTACACATTTAGGAGGTGGTTCCGGATTTCCCTTAACGACCTTGAGGAAGACTGAAGAGATAGCTGCCGCTACTCTCTTCCACTCCTCGTGAGAGATGGCACCGTCCTCCCTGCTGCGGTCTAGCACACCAAGCACTATTGCACCAGCGCTTTTAGCGATTTCGCTACTCTGCGGCGTGCCATGGTTTTAACGGGACGGAGGCAGTAGCGACATTAGCCCAGCAGCCATTTCTGATGGGTGTCACCCCACGTGCCAGGATGTCGCCACCACCAGCCCAGGGTTCAACCAGATTCAAATAAGTTTAACCTACTCTAAAAGCCAATTAAATGCTAAAGTCGTCTAGGAGTTGTAAGGCCGTGAAGGCCGCAGGTCATTTAGCAATACCCAGAATGCACCGGCGTGGAGGCGACCTGCTCTACATCCCATCCGAATATGAAATTCTTAAAAAAACAAGAAATGCGCTGTCGTGGGACACCAGGCAGGAACGAAGTTCCTTCGGATAATGTAGAATCGATACAATTTGCAAAAAAAAATTGTGCTTAATTTTACTTTATGTAGGTTGTCCTGATTTTTCTCTCAAATTTCCCTGATTAGTTGTTATTTAAGTACAGATAAGTATTAAGACAATTTAGTATTTTAAGAAATAATGAATTACGTAAAATAAAAAAATAATTCAAATTATATCTAAATAAAAATTGGTAAATATTTTTTTGTTTTAAACTATCAATTGTTATTACAAATGATATAATAGAGCTATTTTATGCTTTTATTTGTAAAATAGCGTCAAGTTTGTTAGACCTGTGAATAATTTTACATTTTACATATTAGGTGACATCACCACTCTACCTCCTCTTTCTATCTTCCATTCTACTGTCAACTCTACTGCCGTTGGCAAATATAGGAAATATTCAAGTTAGCGGGAACGACAACTGTCGGCCTGCAATCGTGTAGTCGTGCAACTGTCAAAATAACAGTGTCCATAAGAACGTCTGTATTTTAATATTTGGCAGATATAGTTTGCAGTCTGTCGCGCTCTATATGTTCCGCACTTCACTCAAAACTAATTTGCATACACAATAATGTTACAGATTTTCATGCCTAATTATTTTGCAAAACCTAAAGGTAGGCTATAACTAGCGATCTTACAGTCTTTTTCTTACGGGTTATTTCCTCAAAGCCTGCGCCAAAAAATATGCAACAATTCAACTCCCCATAAACGTATGTATTTAATGCAGCATGGCCGGCATGTACACAAGACAACACAGCTGTCCATTTTGCATGTACACAATATCGTTGTGGCCATACTAATACCTTTCACTTCAATGAAATTTTAATATTTTGTTTAAAGTGAAATTTTTTTTATGCGAAAAATAAGTAAAAATTGGTAAATATTTTTTTGTTTTAAATTATCAATTGTTATTACAAATGACATAATAGAGCTATAATAGAGCAAGACCTAAAAGTAGGCTATAACTAGCGATCTTACGGGTTATTTCTTACGGTTTTTACTATCACTTTTTTTTCAGTTAGCTCCCGCAGCAAAATCCCTTCTTCTGCAAGCCTGCCGTAACGAACTTCGTTCCAAAAATTTTTTATATTTTACAAGCATGTGGCAATCCTATTCACGAACATGGTTTTTTGTGAATTTCTGCCATGATGTAGTAACAATGACAGTACTACATAATGTCAATCATGAAACTACTATTGTAATTAAGTTACTCGGAAGAATTTATTTAATATGAACCTAAATGTATGCCATTCTATTTTTTTTTTTTATTATTTGCTGTAAACACACTGGTTGACAGATCGCGCTAATTTTAGGCATCATAATTGAGAACAGTTGTTCAAACCCAGGAAAAAAATTTACCTTTCTTGCATATAAGCGGGAAATTTAAATGAAGAATTCCCGATACTTTCTGGACAAGGTGTACTTCGAATTTTAATTTTTACAAATTTTGATTAGCATTTAAAATACTACCTTGCAGTCGGCGGGCATCTGCTCGAGCACATGTCATTCCTGCTGCAGCTGCCCATCAGTGAAAGTGCATTACGAACACCCTGTGCTGTGCGGTTAGGCTAACTTGAGCGTGTTCAAAAGTTTGGCATTTGCGGCGTACTAGTGTGCTAACTGCACTAATCTCCAAGCGAGGGACGGAGGGAGTTGCTGCACTTTGCATTACATACCTTTCGGAGCAAAAGAGTTGCGTTTACAAAATATCAACTTTCAATCACAAATACGCTGCCATTACGAGTGCAAACAATGCACGACTGTGGCAAAAAATTCGAAACTAAGTAAACATCGTAGGTTGCTATATATATTTCTGGACTAGGCAACACTAAGTGTTGTCAGGTGTAATCTGACATTTCCACTGGAAAGTTTGACATTTTTTAGCATAACATCACTCAGAACGTTATGTCATTTAATCGTGAATGGTTTTATTTACAGGGAGTTAAAAAATTCATCTCGGCCAAAAAATGGAATTAACTCGTGAACATTTTCGTGCGATCATTTTTCACAACTTTCGACGTAAATTATCACGACAAGAATGCATCGATGAACTAAAATCTTTATATGGCTATGAAGCACCATCCTATAGCACTGTGAAAAACTGTTACAACGACGCTCGCACAAAGACGAATTCCGTGAAGGTCGTCCAAAAACATCCGTTGTGCCAGAAAATATCGATGCCGTACGTGAACTGATAATGCAAGACCGTCATGTAACATACCACGCCACCAGCATACATTCGATATTGCATGAACACCTGGCCGTAAAAAAGGTTTGTTCTCGCTGGATCCCGCACAATTTGACAATCGCTCAAGAAAGGCTCGTGTGGATTGGTGTAAAGAAATGCTGAAAAAATACGATCGCGGTGCTTCAAAAGACGTTTATAAGAACATCACAGGTGACGAATCATGGATCTATGCGTATGAGCCCGAAACAAAACAGCAATCGACTGTGTGGGTCTTCCAAGACGAGCCAAATCCAACGAAAAAAAAAAACATTTTTGTTGATAAATATGGCTATTTTCGTTATTAGGCCAGAAATATATATAGCAGCCCTCGTACACACATTCATATCGACGCTACTTTTTCAACAAAATGCTTGCACGAGCAGACAACATCCTGCTAGCATGGTGTTTGTATGTTGTCATGTGTTTCTTTGAGCGAGGGCATGTGTTTAGTTCATGTCATTGTAAGTGTGAGTGTGAGTGTTTGCTTGCCATTTAACACACAAGCGGGTTAACTACTCGAATACAAGCATGCATAAGTTGATTGTACTTATATGCACTGAGTATGTATGCGGTGCGCACATGTTGTTGCATGCTACATGTTGCACATTGTGCTGCTTGTATGCTAGCTTGTTGGCACTCTTCCATATTTGTATTGTCATTCGATTTGCCTTTAGCAAATTACCGTTACTCTTTTTCCGTTTTCCTTCAGCCTAATTTTTGCATTTGTTTTTGTTCTTGTTGTTGCTGTTGTTGTCGTTTCTGTCGTCATTGCTATTGATAGTCATTGCTGACTGTTTAATCGCTTTGATGGATTCATTACAGATTTTTTGCCTACGCTGAGTTATGCCTTTGCGGTTTATTTACCGTTATTTTCTTACAAAGTAAAGAAGAAGAAGCATCAGGATTAAGTAGAAAGTTAGATTGGTGGTTTTTCAAGTATCTTTACGTCTGCTAACGCTGCTGCGGTTGAGTAGTCAACACACAGCCACTTGTACAAACATACATACACACATATATAATATGCACTCTTTATATACACACAAACATGCAACATAAAGTTTTTCCACACAATTCACAATTCTGTTGGTCGCAACGAATAACTATCTGCATTGCCTCACTCCGCGCCAACCGCTTTGCCTGCGGCCAACTACATCATAAGACAGCGCAAGTCACACACATGGCAATACATATGTACGTATGCATGCATTTCTCATACGTAATTTCCGCTAATTTGCATTTAGATTGTGGCACTTTCTCTTTTAATTTACTGTTGTCCAAGCTTGCCACACATGCATTTGCGAGTCGTTCGATAACTTCATAACATAGCGCTTCATTGTGCACGCCCGGAAACTCTTTGCTTACTTGTGCAAGTGAACTGTGGCAGCAAAGCAATGAATGTGGAAAGGTTGAAGGTGTTCCTTCGTTTAAAATCATATCTGAAAATTGTTAAATTAAGTTTCGAGTTCGGGGAACTGGTAACTCAAAAAAAGTGTTGACGATATTTGCAGTTGTTGCTGTTTAAATTTTCGTTAACATATTTTTACAATCACACCTTTAATAATCCGGAATTTTCGGGATTAGTTTCTGGACTTTATCTACGGTATCCCGGGGACCTAAAATATTTATTTTATTTTATTTATTTATTTACAAAAGTAATAGTTATAAATAATTATTCCACTTAACAACTAAAGCACTGGCTGCCAAGGCCTTCGGCTTGAAAAAGGATAACTAAGGTCTAATATTACTATATATTACATAAAATATATATATAGTATATATAATATATAAGTTAGGAGTATTTATTTATAGTAGGTGGTGGAGTGGTTATGGGAAGATGTTAGATTAGTGTGACTTGTGTGTATGTATTATTTTATATCTTAGAATGCTAAATTTAATACTGCAATTGACTATACGTTTATTTTAGCTGCCATCTGCATAAATAAATTCCCAGTATAAATTCCAAGTCGTTTCTGAGTAGCGCTGTAATTTTGTTAAAATGTTGCTGGTGTTCACCCGGTGACGAAAACTGGTTCGAGATTCACACATGATGGACAAACAGGAATTGGTGTTCTTGTGGCTCTTGTAAAGTAGCGCGTAGACGATCAATATTATTGATCAAAACGTATTGAAGGGCTTATTGAACGTGTACGAAGGCTTCAAACATATTGATGGCGCATTGAAGCATATTGATAGGATTTTATATTGAAGCATATTGACGGCGACTATATTGATGCGCATATTTACGTCTACAACTTTTGTTGATCAATATGAGCTCATTTATGTGAATAATTTTGTTCCGTTAAGTAGTCTGAACAAGTGCGCAATGGCAGAAACAAGTGAAAGTGAACGTGAATTTATTTCTATGCTAATAAACATTTACTGTGATTTGCCCGCGTTGTGGAAAGTGAAATCTAAAGATTATTTCAATCAAACAAAAAAACAATTAGCATTTAAAAAGATCCATGCAGCACTTGTTCTTTACAAACCTGACTTCACTATAGAAAAAAATTAAAAAGAAAATAAACGTCTTGCGCACAAATTTTAATAAAGACTACAAAGCTATTGAAAGTGCGAAGCGATCAGGGGCATCAACGGATGCTATTCCAACTCCAAAAGCATGGTACTTTGAAGAGATGATGTTCATCAAAGACCAAATGGCCATAGCGGCAACCGATAGTACAGAGGTAAGTACAGTACTGATAATTTTTTTTTTTTTTAATTTTTTATTTGATTTTGAATTTTACATACATATATGAGTGGTATTTTAAATTACTACTGTAGACTGTAATTATTTTGCCATGAAACTGAACCAGCGGGCGAGTTGAAATATTTTGTGAAATCATCTCTGATATTCTTCGCATCAACAGTAGAGTTACCTCTGATTGATCTTTGAAGTTGCAAAGTAATTTGTTGCTCATTTCGCCAAGAACCATCTTCGAAGGTGCCACTGTTTGAATTCTCATAGTCCACATCACCTCTTTGTATATAAAACGCCTGGTTCCTGTTTGACAAGTAATTGTGTAAATGACAACAACACATTACTATTTTTCGACACTTCTCAGGATGAAATTCAATTGGTTTTTGGAATATTTGAAATCTTTTTGTCAAAATTCCAAAGGCATTCTCGACAATTCGTCAAGCTCGAGATAATCTATAGTTAAAAATGCGTTTCTCGTTGGTTAATTGAGCACGATTATATGGCTTCATGAAATTTGGATGCAGCTGAAAAGCTGCATCTCCAATCAACACATATGGGTACTTTTTTTTAGTGGAAGCTAATCTTCTCGGATGTGGAAAGCTCTGAAAGCTTTCTCCAGAATACACTGTTCTTCATAACTCCACCATCTGATACTCGTCCATTGGCACCAACGTCAATCATCATGAATTGATAATTTGCATTGACAATGACCATGAGTACAATACTGAAAGTGCCTTTGTAATTGTAATAGTATGATCCAGAGTTGGCTGGCTTTTCTATCAGTATGTATATGCTTTCCGTCTACACTGCCAATGCAGTTGGGGTAATTCCACTGTTCTTCAAAATCATTAGCAATTTCTTTCAAACCGTCTGCAGTTTTGCGTACCTGCAAATGAAACACATTTAAACTGTTTTTTTTCCAGGCTGAAAGTGAAGAATGTAGAGTATCGTAATCAGAAGAATTCCCGACTTGCTCTTCAACGCCGCAACGTAAAAGGTAAAAAAAAAAGTTTGGAGAATAGAACTGAAGAGCTGGTGGGCTTGGCTTCAGAATATTTTAAAAAGCCCGAAACTGAAGCAGACATAATTGCCAAAGGATGGACTTTGAAATTGAACAGATTAGCAGCAGATCAGAAGAGATTTGCAGAAAAAATTATTAATGACACTCTGTTTGAAGCTTAGAATGGAAGTTTGACTAAACATGGAGTGCATTTTCTTAATTCATTTGTTCAAGAAAATCGTCAGGCGCATTATTCATATGCTGTGTTACAACCAACGCCGTTATCTTCAAACAGCACATCACCGAGTCCAACACATGGCCATGAAACACAAGTAAACATGTCGGCAGTGCCTTACCAAATTGAGCGCATCATCCCACCAGAAGAAGATGTCCCCAATACTGAACTTCAAACAGAAGCAGCTACAGTAGGCGAATATTTGCAACACTTTTCATCATTTTAAGCAATTTTTTAAATTATTTTTTTGAGTACTGAGTTATTGAGTTGATTTTACTGAATTATTGAACTTATTGTATTGAGTTGTTATATTTATGAAAAAATGGTTGATTTGTTAAAAGCATTTGTTTATATTTTAAACTTCTTACCTGTATGTTTCTTTTTAAGGCTTCAATGATAGATTCGCATGTTTCCAGGATAAACTTTAAATCTTCTAAATCCATTCCAGACGCTTAATATCTTAATGTAATTGAAAGCCTTTTGGTGGAATACGGCGTATTACAGTATCTTGTTTTTGAATTTTAGGTCTTATCAGCTCCAATAAGTGATTAAAAACTGAATCATCCACTCGCAGGAAATTTTTAAAATTTTCAGGTTCTGTGTCATGAAGATGGCGCAGTAAATGCTCATGCGTAAAACCATTTCTCAGCATGTACCACCCCTTTGACCAGCACTTTCGTCGTTTCTTTTTCAGAGTTTTCATTTCACACACAGCCAAAGTAATGGTGAGAAAAGCGAAATCTTTATTGGACACCATTGTTTTGATTTGGAGAAACAATCACAAAATATTTTCAAACTCTTGTAAAATTTATAAACTTGCGCGAAAAAAGGCAACCTACCCATGCAACGAACAGTCTCACACTAAAACATCGTATTGACAGAGCTCGTATTGAAGCAATATTGAAGCGTATTGATGCACCTTCAATCATATTGATCAATACGTATTGATCAATATATTGATCGTCTACGGGCTACTTAATAATGTTAATTTGATTTGATAGATTTATGCATCATTCTATGGTGGAAAATTTACATTTCGTCTTCTTTGATTGTTTTAGAGACGCCGTGACTTGTTCGAATAAAACTTGGTTTTTACAGTGGAGAAGTTTAGGAATCAGCATCATTGTATTACGTTTTACTCTGGACGTGATTTCCGGTAATCCAGCTTCTGTCAGGATAACTTTTGTTGGCGGCGTTGGGAATGCACGGATACTTCTACGCGCAACGGTGTGGTACGGTGCATTTAACAGCTTCATATTGGCTTTTGAACAGTGTCCGTAGATGAAAAGTCCAAAGTCAATTTTTTCATTGAACGCAATTACACACAATGTTACTGAAAGTGGCGATCCTCGCGAATTGCCATTATGAAGACTGTATATTTGAGACTTATAATTATTAATACAGGCTGCCAATTTCCGATTGGTTAAAAATGATTTTACAAATTTGTAAATTTTGTTTCCAATTTTCCATCGCTTTAATTGTCGTAGTACGATATGCGCTCCGATTCTATCGAACGCCTTCTCGAAGTCTAAATTGAGAACTGACACATGGTTACTGTTGGCTAATGCTGTGGAAGCAAAATGCTCGAAATATATTATAGTATAAGAGTGGTTTGAGTGACACCGATACCTTTTTGGAAACCAAATTGATGGGGACTTAGGAGATTGTTCGTCTTGGCGTACCACATTATTCTCGCTGCGAGAACTTTTTCCAGGACTTTAGACATGCATGGTAGAAGGGATATTGGTCTGAAACTTGATGTGAGCGTGGATGATTTATTTGGCTTTGGAATAGGGATGGTTAAAACGGTTTTCCATTCTTGGGGATAGATTCCGGAGTCGAGGATATTATTGTAAAGGTCAATGAGTCTGACTTTGAGGGTAGAGGGTTAATTTTTTAGGATGGGATAAGAAATTTTGTCCACACCAGTTGTTTTTCCGGTCATTCTTGAAATTGTGGATTCAAATTCGGATAAAGTTATCAGGACTTCTGAGGATTAAGGAGATGAATTGGAATAATCTTCTTGATTGATTTGATTTTTTAGGACATCGAAGGTGGGAGGGAAGTTGGAGACATGGGAGTAGGAGGACCATGTTTTGCCGAATTGTTCAGAAATATCATGTGGTTCATGGAGTGAACCTGTGGAACCTGTAAGCATCCTTATATCTGACCATATTTGTTTTGGATTGGAGGAAAGTTTTTCAAGGGATTGTCTTTTGGCTGATTTTAGTTCTTTTCTGAACGTAGAATTTGCTTTTTATAGTTAATAAGATTTGTATCACTCAGGTGTTGTTTGTATTTATGCCAAAGTGCTTGTTTATTTTTTCGTAGGGTGGTAAGTAAGTTAGACTAGTAAGGCAATTTGGCAGTAAATTTTTTTGAGTTTATTTGCGGTATTGTCGCATGGGATGATAGACGAGTTATTTGTTTAATTTTAGAGGCTTCGGCGTTGATATTTTTTGAAACCGTTTTGTTATTTGATGCAGATATGGCAGCAGATTGAAATCTCTGCCAATCTGCCTTTTCAATCAGGAATTTTGGTTAAGGTTTGACTTGATACCAATTAGGAAAGGACATGTTGTTAGGAGTGGGAAATGATCACTATTGTGGAGTTCATCCAGTGTGCAGGAGGAGAGTTAGATGCTGAGGCAAGGATAATATCAGGATGGGTAAAGATTTTATGGGTTGAAAAATGCGTGAGTAAACCATCATTAGAACAATAAGTTTTTGGGAAAGAATAACGTCTTCAATAATTTTCCTTCTCTTATTAATACATTTGGAGACTCACAATAGGTTCCATGCATTAAAATCTCCTAGGATTATGATGGGAGTGGAGAATGTATTACACAAATCAATTATATCTTTATTGTTAAATTTTTGATTGGGTGGGATGTAGCAATTAATTAATGTTATTTTGTGCTCAACATCGATTTCAATTGCTAAACCGGAAATATTTGATGTAACAAGGACTAATTTATGATTTATGAATTTTTTATATAAAAAGCGATTCCCTGTTTGCAGGAGCCAATAGAGGGTTTATTATGAAAAAAACTATGATATTTATTGGGTGAGTATTCTGTTTTGTTGAATGGAATATGCGTTTCTTGTAACGCAATAATTTCGGGGTTAAATTCATTTATACGTATTATAATATTCAAATCTACGTAATTGTTTAAAAGTCCGTTTATATTCCATTGCATATAGTATTTGTATCATTATGGGATTGTATCAGAGGGGTGCGGTGGGATGGAAGAAAGAGGGATGCCATTGGAAAGGTGAGAAATTAAGGAAGAAATTAAGGTGTTTGCGTTTTGTGAGTCAATAAAATTTTCGGTGTTATAATTATTTTCGTGTATGTTATTATTTGCTGAGTTATTGTAATTGTTGTTTGCGTTGTTGTTGTCAAAAGAGTTATTAATGTCTGTTGTTGGAGTAGGAGCTGGTAGGGTTTGTATTGTATTTGTTGTACTTTGTTTTGCTGCGTCGTTTGTCACTTGGATATCTGTGTTGTTGTTTTTAACTAATGCTTGGTTTCCTTGTGAATTATTTGTGTTTGTGTTGATATTAATACGTTGTGAATTGGGTTCATTTTCGATAATATTAAAGAAGGGAATCGAAGACTCATTGAGAGCTGGGGGTACCTGTGCTTTGTATGTTGTTAATGCTTCACACATTGTAAATTTTTTATCTGTTTTAATGACAATTATTTGTTTCATTTGTGCAAATTTCGAGCATGCCTTATTAGAAGCAGCGTGGCTCTGAACAATTTGTACAAAGAGTGCGAGAGCACGGAGTGGGAGAGTGGGGTGGGAGTGCACATGAGTCGCATGCAGTCGGTTTATTACAGCGGTTTGTTGTGTGGCAAAGCATTTGGCAATTTCTGCACCTCATGGGGTTGGGATAGTATGGCTTAACTTTAGTAGTGTACCAAGATACTTCTAATTTTGTGGGTAATTGGTACAAATCAAATGTGAGGAGTACTACGCCACTAGGGATATCCTTTCCGTCGATGTGTTTGATAAATTTATAAACAGAGACGACGCCCTGGTCAGTCAAATTTTTAATTATTTCGGTCTCAGGTATACCATTAAGGCACGGTGCGCAAATAGTGGCCTTTGAATAGCTGAGGTTATGGTGTAACTCTAATTTTACACCACACACGCCGATTAAATATGTTGTAGCAAACATTTTTTTGTGATGTGATTGTTTTTAACTAAAAGCAGCAGGCTGCCGTCTTTTAAATTTGAAATTTCCATTTTTCCAGATAAAATTTTTTTTAATGCCTTGTGTATAGCAAAGCACGAATATTGGGTTAGGTGTTTACTTGAATTAGTCGCACTGATCACGAGGTACTTGGGATTGTCTTTTTTGATAGTTGGCAATGCCGGAAAGTAATCTTTGGTTATGTTTTGAGATTTTTTTCGCTTGGGTTTTGAGCTTGTGGATAACAGGGCAAACCTGTTATCTCCAAGCGTGGGTACCTCAAGGTTGAAAACAAAAAAATATATTCTACTGTAGAAACTGTTTTATTTATGTCACGATAAAAAAGAGAGAAAAAAAGGAAATCACTATCACTGTATCACGCTGGTATCATACGCTGTTCGACAACCGTATTCGGTTGACAGTCGGTGACTGGGACCTAAAATAAAAATGAATTTTTTTTGCAGCTTTAGTTTCATATTTTCTTAAGAATCACTTACACACGTACGTACATACACATAATTTTTTTTTTTTTTACAGGAACATAGAAGAAATCCTGTAACTTCAAAATTGGAAAACATTTACTTTGAGATGCCTATCAGAACGACAATTTTTATAATACCGAATTTTCGGGGTTTTCAAATGAATATGGAACAGCAATCCTGATATGAAATTAGGTAAAAATAATTTGTTTAACGGCAAAAACAATCCAGGCTGTGGAAATTCGCAGACAGATTCATCGGAAGTCCTTATATCACTGACACCACGTGGCACATCAATATAATTGAAATTATTTACTTTAATGTCTAAAAACCATAATCAATTTATCACATAAACATTAGGAAATTTTAAAACAATAATAATAATATAATATAACTAGCAAATACCCGGCGTACTTTGTTACGCCGCAAAAACTAAAACGATGAGGGTATTGGAAAGAATTTAATGTAGTTTAAAATGCAAATGAAAGAATACCTTTATTCGTACATGTAAACACACATACATGAGTATAATGTGTAACTTATGTTAGACTTACAAATATTTACTACCCATATTTGAATTAATTGCAAACACTTTTAAATTCATTAACGTTATAAATAATTTGTTTATTAAATTCTTTTTTACAGAAAAATAAAAAAAAGATACCAAAAAGGTAACAATTCAAAACTCTTACATAAAATAAATAGGATTGTATAGAGTAAATATTAATTCAAGATATGAAATAAGGTATACTATAATTGATGTATTTTGGAACAATAACCAAAAAGGATATATTTTAATTATTAAAAACTTCAGTGAATACAACATTTTTTGTTTTATTTCCATTGCCAGAAATGAGAACAGTTTGGTTTTGCGGGGAACCAATTCGTGACAGAGCCACATATAATTGACCGTGAGAAAATACTTCGTTTCGAAGATCTATGCCAACAGTATTAAATGTTTGCCCTTGGGACTTATTAATGGTAATCGCAAAACACGTCTTAACGGGGAACTGTACTCTTTTGAAACTAAATGGAAGATCTGTAGGTATCATTGGTATCCGAGGGATCATTGTGCTTTCGCCTGCTGCAGGTCCGGTTAAAATGTTTGCTTGAATGATATTAGCCATCAATTGCGTTATCTTCAGTCGAGTGCCATTACATAAATTGGGAGGCTTAAGATTTCGTAGAAGGATTATTGGCGTACTAATTTAAAGTTCTAGTTGAAATGGAGGTAGTCCCGAGGGATTAAGAGAGTTAAGAAACTCCGTTGGATAGGGAACAACGTCTCCTTCATCTGTCACTGTGTCAAAAGAATTGTAAATTTTATATTCCGATAATATTCTTTGACAAACGGCTTTGTTAATTTCGTCTGCAGCGGAATTCGTCGAAGTAATTATAGCTCGCTCATATAACCACTTAGAGTCCTTGTGGTGCAAATTAATAATATCTGGATACACGTTATCAATAAGTTGGTCAACTGTTCTAACACAGGTTCCTGCAATATCTGGCATTATTACATAACCATCTTTGGTGACAGATTTGCAACCGTTACCTATTTTAAGTAGGAACTTTGCAAACCGATTGGATGGTCCAGCTCCACAAAGCTTTATTCGCATATTGGCAGTCAATTTTAATTTTTGTACATGAGACCACAAATCCGATTTCTTTATGCACGCGTTAACAATATCTGCTCTTGTACCCTTAGGAACCACCGGTAGAGTTTGTCTAAAGTCTCCTGTGAATACGAATGTAACTCCACCCATTGCCGCATGCGAAGATCTTAAATCTTTAAGAGTTATATCGACCGCATCGATATGACACTTATGAGACATTGTGCACTCGTCCCATATTATTAGCGATGCTTTCTGAAGTATTTCGGCCATAGGGCTATTTTTCTTGATCGAACAAGTACACCTTTGTTCCGATAAAAAACTAAGTGGTAGCTTAAACGTAGAATGAGCAGTTCTTCCTCCACACAGAAGAGTAGCAGCAATACCTGAAGAAGCAACTGCAACAGCAATTTTGCCTTCACCACGAACTTTAGCTAAAATTAGTGAAGTTACGAAGGTTTTGCCTGTCCCTCCTGACGCGTCTATAAAAAAAACATTTCCCATATTATTATCCACACTTGAAATGATCTTATCGTATATTATTCGTTGCTCTGACGTTAGCTTTGGTTCATTTGCTAGTAAAAATTGCTGTAGCTCATGGGTATTATACGTTGTTTCCCGCGTGTAACAAATGGGGTCTAAGTTTGAGTTACTTCGATTTGGTTCAGGCAAACCGAAATCCTTTAGGTGTTTTTCTCCGTAAGAGAAAACTAAATTCTCAAGTAAAATTAGTCCTGTATTAAAAATGTCACCAGTAAACTCCATCTCAGGATCATTACTACTCTCGCGCATATTATGTAAAATATCTGCACATAAATCTTTGCGGAATAAATTCCATAATCCTTCCGGATCAGAAATTTCACAATAAATAAGCATTATCGCAAAAAGCTCTCGCATTTTGCATGCGCTATCAGAAATGGGGGCATCAAACAATGTATTCTTCCAGTGGCTATCGTCCTGTAGCAATTGTCGTGCTCGGCAAGCCGCCTGATATGTTGAATATAGTTGACCATCTACTCGCCGTAAATCAGTGAAAGATGTCGGTCCTCGAACATGATGCAGCAATAGTCTAAGGTAGAAGCATTCTGAGTAATTGGGATGTATTGTGTATACCCTTCCTAACGCAGTATCTCGCTTAATACCGGGATGATTAGGGACATTCTGTCCACGTTTTCTACGTTGCCATTTTTTATTAGTCCAGGTGTAGAATGTGGGTACTTCAGAATACAACAAAGTTTTTGCAAAATTATCAACGGAACAAAGGGAAAAAAATGCTGTCAAAGTTGTTTGTGGTGGTTGCTGTAGCACGTGTTCAACATTATTCGGTGTGAAGTACACTCTTTGTCCATTTTCTAAGTGAACAGATAAATGTACAACTGTTGGGAAACGCTCATGAACCGAAAATCCCAATAACCTCCAAATACCCTCCGATGTACTTAGATATCGTCCATTCAAAAAATTTTGCACCTCGTCTTTATTGAGTATGCTGCAGAAACTCGCGCGGGTATCTTTTTGAGCATCGTCCATTCGACATGCAGGGTGCTGATGGGTTATTAGACCCACATGGACCGTGGATCATATTTTTAGTAACAATATCATACAGCAAAGGATCTACTTCTTTATTTGGAATTTCCGCTGATATAATCCGATCCATTTCATCGGGTAGAACTTTGTCTGCTAGCCAAATTAAAATATGCGCGTGAGGCAAACCCCGTTTTTGCCATTCAACTGTAAACATATGGCACCTAACTTTCCCAAAAATTTCTTTTTTCGTAATTATACTCATGAGTTGATGTAGTTTGATATGGAATATTCTTGAAACAATGTCATGACGCTCACATGGTCGTTGATTTGGAAACAATTCGTTTTTGATATCACTCCATTCTGGATTACATGTAAAAGTTACAAATAAGTCAGGTCTACCATAATGACGGACATATAAGAGTGCATCTTGTGTCCATTCATGCAAATATCGAGGTGAGCCAGTAAACGAAGAAGGCAAAATTACCAACTGGCCAATATTTTCGGGGTTGCGATCTTCGTTAACCGCATCTCTTAGGTGTATATAATTTTCGAGGACGTCTTTTGATGTCCTCGTATAAAATTCAGTCTTTCCGTAATCATTTTAGCAGCCATGTCCACACAGTATTGGTTGAAGAGATATCCATACCTATGAATCGCATTAAAGCTATCTTCCCTTACCATAATTCTATATGCGTAAAATTGCATACAGGAAACTTTTTTTTGTGGAATAGGCGCCCCACTGTTTGGACAAGTTTGCGGTATATTAATACAATAACCGTCCTCACCATTCAAAAATATAAGAGGGTACTGCAAGGGATCATATGAACGATGAAGTTCTGATACCCTATGGAGAGTGTTGTCACGTGAATGTAAAATAATATCACGGGGGCCAGAAGTTTCGTTAACCATCAATACTGCGACCTCATCTGCGACGGGGGCATTATAGCGGCCATAATGTGCATTAGCGGGGCGCTTGTCCTCATGGATTACAACCTTATAATTATTCGAATTAGTGGGCATACGGTCTATAGATGTCTTGAAACTTCTAACATACACATTACTTACTCGAAGAATTTCTTGAATTGATTTCAAAATGTCTCGTTGAAGAGTTGGTGTAGCACTTTGACGTAAAGAAAGTTGTTCCTCTTCGGACGAAAAATATATTTGCAAAAATTTTGGTGTTGTGTTCGGCGCTGGCAATAAACTCCCAATAGCGTGGTAAATTTGCCCATGTTTTTTAAACGTTGGCATGAAATTACCCTCCCTAACTTCATTACCACCAAACGAAGTCATAGCGAAACAACCATTGTATTTTCTTATATTTTTTTTAAAGTGACTGGACGCCTGATGCTCGCCTGTAAGCAGCGCTTTGATTGGCTGCGGAGGCTCACCTATATCTAATAGTTTTACATGGCCCTTGCTACAACACATACCTGGTGCCTCTTTCACCCACTTTTTAGCCTTACAAAAATTGCAAATGACATTCATTCGACCAATGAATAAAAGGGAATGGCCCAAATAATTACAATCCGGTTTATAGTTAAACGCTGATTTGAAAAAAATCGCCCCTTGTCTATTCTGCATCATTCGCAACCTTACATTCTCTACGCGATTTGCACTCTCATCGACCGTCTCATTTCGTCTTAGCTAAATTTGCCGTCTATTTGATGAAGATCTAAATAATTGAGATTTTGCTTTTGGCATCTCTGAAAGCTTTTATTGTAAAAACCATATATTTATTATTAACCAAATTAGTTTCGCTTAAATCTAATCTTTACCTTTTGATTTAAAGACAATAAATTTTCAATTTTACTCTACCCTTTGCAGAATACGATCATAAATACAATAAAGTTAGAAGAAACCAGCAAGTATTTCGCAGACACACATGAAAACCACACATGAAAAACCCACCTCGCGAGCCTAGAGCAAATGCTTCATTTTAAAAAAAATTTATAAAAATCGCTTCAGAACTTTAGGAGATTAGCCGTTACAAACATTTTTCATATAAGCGATTTTATATAATTAGTATAGAGTATAGATAATTAGTATAGATGTACATGCATACATACGGCAATTTATGCGAGCATTTGATTGTGCTGTTTCACTTGTTCAGCGATCATTTATATATGCAAACTTTTTTGCTTTGTACTTTACTTCAATAAGTTATGTAGTAAAAGATGCGAGAGATGGAAGCGAGAGAGTGCATACATATGTATGTACTTTACTTCATTACGTTAAGCTGGAAAAGATGCGCAGAGATGGAAGAGAGAGAGAGTGCGTGCCGCAAACGATAAAGGGCACACGCACACACACAAAGCGCGCTTCGCTGTAGACTGCGTTTGGTGAACGAAAAACCTTATGCTTGCAATGTTTTTGGTTTTTCAAAAACATCAACCCGAAAGAAAAAGGATTTGATTTCGGAAAATTAAAAAAATAAGTATGCCACTCGCGAGCCTAGAGCAAATGCTTTATATTAAAAAAAAAATTATAAAAATCGCTTCAGAACTTTAGGAGATTAGCCGTTACAAACATTTTTCATATAAGCGATTTTATATAATTAGTATAGATAATTTTAAAATAATACCAAATTAAAAAACACTCAATTAATTTCCGCTCAAAAAAATTCTCCTCCGCACAACTAAAGTGGTTATCAGCTGTTTCTGTCGCACGGCAAACCAGCTGTCTACGCAGAGTTGTAGGTGGCACTACATTATCTGAACGTACCGTCGGTAAAGCAGTTGACAAGGCAGTTTCTTGTACTTAACGTAACCACAATTTAATAAGATCGTTATGGTCATACAAACCCAGCATCCTGGTGGGGGAATACAATGTTTTCTTCACCATCAAAATCGACCTTTGTAGCAAATTGGCTATTAAAAACGAAAAAAAGACACACTAAAAAACGCAAAGCAGGCTCATCACCGGACGTAACGCTGGAGTCTCCGAGTCCCGAAAACACAGCAAAAGGCAAAAAAGCTATAAAAATAAGTCCTCGCCCTCCGTCAATTATTGTATCAGAGAATTTTAATCAACCTTTGATGCGTTCCTTGACAAACGCGGAAGTTAAAAATACTTACACACTTAAGATCACTGCCCCAAGTTCATGCAAAATAAACCGTTCAGATAGTTCAGACTACAGAATACTCACAAAGAAATTAAATGAATCACAAATTTTCTGGTATTCGTACGAGGACAAGCTATCGCGTGATATACGCGTAATGAAAAGAGACCTTCATCACTCAAGTGAGCCTGAAAGCATTGTCACAGATCTTCAGAAGCAGGGTTTTAAAGTCTCGAATGTCATAAGCAAACTTCAATATAAAACAAAAAATAATTAAATATGTTTATTGTTTGCTTCGAACCAACAGATTACATCAAGAAAGTTTACGAAATTAAGCATATTTTAAATTCTGTCGTCGAACTCGAGCCCATCAAACCATCGAATCGTGTGCCGCAATGTAAGTTCTGTCAGGTGTTCGGTCACACCAGAAATTATCGTTGTAAACCTGCAAGGTGTGTGAAGTGCGCCGGAAATCATTCTACTCTAAATTGCACAAAACCTGCTGATTTACCGCCAAAATGCTGTAACTGCAATTAAAGTAACCCTGCGAACTATAGGGGATGTGAAGTGGCAAAACAACTTCAAAAAATTAGAAACGCGACCGGAAAAAATAAAGAGCATAACCAACAACGCTTAGTACAACCGCTTCTACTGCTCCTCAGAAGGATGTTACTAATGTATGTCAGGTACAACAACATATGTCCGCAAACCAAACAAATTCTAATGCTATTAGTGATATTACCAATAATTTATCCATAATTTTCAACAAGCTTAATAAGCTAGAAAAGCAAAATAAACTTACCCATGAACGAGTTAAGTAAAACTAGAGCGACAGGAAAAAGAATGTAAGACGCAAAAATGAAACTGATAAAAATTATGACATGGAATGCAAATGGCTTACTCAAACGTAGCAAAGAATTAGAGACATTACTCCATGTTGAAAAAATTGATATTTGTCTTATATCAGAACCCATTTTACAAATGAGATTTTCGTCAAATTCAAAAACTACAAGACGTATTGCTCGAACCACCCAAATAACAATGCGAGAGGGGGAGTGCCATAATTATGAGAGATAATATTCCCCACTACGAAGAAATTAATATAAGTATATCAGAATTCCAAACCACGACCATTTCGGTTGAAACTAGTTTCGGCATTACCGGAATATATAGTCCACCTAGACACAATATCAAAATGAACTTGTACACAGAACTTATACTAAAAAACCATGGAAAGTTCATCATGGGAGGTGATTTTAACGCAAATCACTCTCAATGGAGTTCAAGAGTTACGACACCGAAGGAGAGAGAGTCATGTCCACTGGCAAGCCGACGTACTGGCCTTCCGACACAAGAAAATTACCTGACTTGATCGATTTTTTCATCACTCGACAAATAGCAAAGACCTGCATTACCATGGAAAATGGATTGGATTTAAATTCGGACCACTCGCCAATATATCTAACCCTAAATGGCCTTCTAAAAGAAATCGACATACCGCCTTATCTTTCGAACAGACATACGGATTGGGAGTATTTCAAAGTTATGCTCGACAAAAATATTGATGTTAAAGTAATTATAACAACTCAAAATATTTTAGAAGATTAAGTTCATATATTTACGAAAACTATTCAAGAATCGGCTTGGAAAAGTACTTCTATGCAAAAAAACTTTTATACGAAATATCCATCAGATATTTTAGATCTCATAAAGAAAAAGAGAAAATTACGTAAAAATGGCAAATAACGCGTTTTCCTCAATACAAAGCAGAATTGAACAATTTAACCAAGGTTCTCAGTACGAAAATAAATTTATTCACGAATCAAAATATTTCTAATTATATTGAGAAATCAACGCCAAACAAAAATTCCGATTATTCCCTTCGAAAAGCAGTAAAAAATGCAAGAAAACCAATATTGTCTAATACACCTCTCAGAAAGCCAAACGGATCCTGGGTCAAAAGCGACGAAGAAAAAGTGGAAGTTTTTTCAGAGAATCTCACTAAAACGTTTAGCCCTCTTCTGTTCCATGGAACTTTACCGCGGCTGGAAATATCGCAATGCGTAGAAGAAATCCTGCTGGTTGGATTAGAGAAGTGGAAAATATAATTAAAAGTAGATTAAAACCAAGAAAAGCTGCCGGCATCGACTTGGTTACAGCTGATATACTAAAAAATCCACCGCGAAAAGCATTAGAAAAACTAACATCGACAATTAACGCTTGCTTAGATCTCAGATGCGTCCTATTGTCATGGAAGGTATCTGAAATCATTATGATACAAAAACCAGGGAAAAGCACACAGGAAGCATCATCATATCCTCCAATCTCTCTGTTACCGATTTTGTCCAAAATACGGTCCTATACCAATTCATCAAATTGGATTTAGTCGCAACATTCCACAATCGATCAAGTTCATTGAATAACAGATATAATAGAAAATGCGATGAAAAAAAAAGAAAATTGCACAACTGTTTTTCTTGATGAATATGGCACCATGGCTTAATTTATAAATTAAGCCGTCTCTTTCCATAGCATCTAACTGAGCTCTTTGCCTACTACCTGAGCAAACGCTACTTCCGAGTCAAACAGGGACAATCGTATACTACGTTACAGCCAATAAGAATGGGTGTACGCCAAGGAAGTGTCCTGGGACCCCTTCTACACATTATATTTACTAGCGATATGCCTACGCCGCCAGACTGCACAATCGCCACATTTGCAGATGATACCTGCATAATTACTACCGGTAAAAATCAATCCGAGTCATCGAACAGAATGCAGACTTCAGTTAACCAAATTGTAGAATGGACACAAAAATGGAACATTACTCTTAACGAGTTGAAGTGTATACATATAAACTTCACTAACAAAAGTGCTACCTACTATATCCGCTTACATGTTGGAAATGAAATACTCCACCTTAGCGAAATATCTTGGTTTGACGTTGGATGCAAAATTAAAATGGAGAGAGCATTTACAAAGGAAAGTTGCAGAACTAAAACTAAAATATAACAAAATAAACTGGTTAATCGGCTGAGAATCACTGTAAAAGTGAGCATCCTCCTCCGACCTCAACACACACCCCACATCACCACACCACATCGACTCAAACTTACATCACTAACACGCAACTTTCACCACAGTACGCTTACAACCCACATTCTACACTACTCATGAGAGCCCTACACACCGACACCGACACCTACACACATGTACACCAACTCCCATCACACCATCCGATTCAGCACTAACGGGAACCAGGAAGGACCGGTGAACAGATCGACTCGTCTCAGTTCGTTTGCGACATCAACAGCGATCGGTTCGACACTTTTTCTGCGTGTCCCGCTTCTAATCCGCCTTCATCAAGATCGAGACCGCAGTATAATTTACTTAAGAGCTATATTAACAATTTTCACGAATTATTACACAATCATTACGAGTCGTTTTGGGTTTTTCTTGACAATAAAAATCTGTTGATGTCTCCCGGACACAATGGTCACACTCACTCGATAAGCTCGGCTATTTTTTGTTTTCTTTCGGTACTGACTTCATTGGTGGTACAAAAATCAAAAAGGTGAGTGCAAGTGTTTCCAATCACCATTAACTACCTCAAATAAAATCCTAGTCTACAACCAAACGTTAAAGCCCATTTGGACATATGGAATTCAACTATGGAGATACGCTGCACCGTTATACATCTTTTAAGCAAATAACAAATATTATAATATTTAGTTTTTTATAAAAAGTTTAGTTTTTGAACAAAGTTTTTAATAGAGCTTTTATTGTTTTACCTTATAAATTTTAATTTATATTGCTTGTTAGTTTAAATTAGTCACTAGTTGCAATTTGAATGAAATGTACATAAAACCATGTAATTGTTACGTTTAAATTAAAAAACAAAAAAAAATTACTAACAGAAAAATAAAAAATCCAGAAACTTCGGCATAATAAATTTTTAATAATCGGGATTTTTCGGGATTTTAAAGTTGAATCGGGACTAAGTCCTTAATACGAAGGTTACTTAAACTTCTTGCCATTAATAGCAAAATAAACTGAAACGAAATTTGTAATTTCGAAACTTCAACATGAGAAAAGTGTTGTTGCTTATCTTTTCAGATATATATCGGATACGTTAATAGTTAAGAATTTTCGGGATTTAAAAATTTATTCGGGATTAAAACCGTACTAAGAAAATCAGATAAAAATGTTGCTTCTAACAGTAAAAATGAAAATCCCGGGTCCGGAAAATTGTAATCCCATAATTTCCACATTTAGAAGTTATGCCTACTTTTCAGATATCTATTATAATAATAATTTTAAATAATCCAAATTTTTTGTCCATGGACATCATAATACTCGTGCTATAGCACCAAACTAATGAATACGCACTAGTCATTAAAGTTTATGTGAAGTAGTCTACATTAAGCGCAATCACTAGAAGTAACAATCTGTAAATTGAAAAGCAGCTAGCAAAGATTTCATTATTTTTTGATTAAACTGAAGCAACTCATAAATATATATCAGGTAGCACACAATGCCTTATGCAAATATTTAGCATGGCAGCGCAGTATTTAAAAGTGCCGCTTCTCGCTTCCGCTTTGGTTGTGACTTGTGGCGGCGCGCAACAAAACGAACAGTCGGCGATGCACCGCAATATCGCATTGCGCATACTTTTTTATTGTATTATTTAACCATGTTATTGTTGCAGGTAATCAAATTTTCTCAAGCATAACAAAACAGTTATGCAAATTCACTGTGCAAAGGGAAAAACACACACATACATGCAACCCATTATGTTGCGCGGTGGCTGGGATAAGAGGTTGGCGGACAGCCGCAGACATCTATATATGTGTTTGGCGTGTGCACCTACGCTCGAGCTCTATTTTATTTGGAAAATAAACATATTTGTTGTACAACAATACTGCAAACCACAAGAAAATCAATAGTCATCCACAAACGTTGCGCGCTGTGTTGAAGTAAATTTATTTTGTTTGCTTGTGCGAGTGTATATGTATGTGTGGATTTCTTTTAGATTTTCTGTCACCGTTGTGAGCGCCTAACGTGGCGTATGAGTAACAATATTTTCCTTTCAAGGTATTTGCAACTTTTTACTCGTCAGCAGCAAAGGGCTTTACACTTGTTAAGACATGTTGTATGTGTATATTAAAGTTATTTGCTTATGTGAGTTAGAGAACAAATTTTACATATTTGTGTTTGCTTTGGAGTTTGAGTTTTCTACTTCAGCATGCAATGTTTAAATTGTAGGGTACAGTGAACTCCAATTAAAAGCATCTTATGTTTTTAGAAATAAATGAGTTTAAGTCATGTCATATAAGTTTTAGAATTAGAAGTAAATAAGACAAAAATTCCTGCAATTAGTTGGGCACATTGAGTTTAGGACTACTTTTTAGCATAATGCTAACATTATGTTCAGATTAAGGTATATGTTCAATTTCATAAAGCTATCTTACATTCTGGCAACTGTTTCGCGTTCAGTAATTCATATGGATTCGGGAAACTTGAAAATTTTTAGGTAAGCATTTACAAACAATTGCTTAGCGAGTTCAACAATACTTTTCAAGGCTACATTTAGCGATATTAACAATCCTTACTAAGGTGAATGAATTCTCTTTTCATATTTAGCGAAGAAAACAACACCGAGTCAATGACCAATTTGTAAACCTTTAGCGATATCAACTATCCTTCAAAAGGTCAAACTACCATTGGTGAGTTCAATGATCTCTTAGTTTACATTTCACATTTAAGCAGGGCAATAACCTTAGGTGAAGCCAATGGCCCCTTTATATATCCAATATCCTACCTGTCACTCCAGCACATTTAAGATGGGCAAGCCCATCACAAAGCCAGCAAGAAACAAAGCGTTCCGACTCGCCTTTCACAGAGCAATTTGGAAAGTTACAAGTCATAATGAACAAAAAACAATATTAAATAAAAATATAAAAAATGTTAAATAATAAAAAAGTAAAAAGAGCAATGACAAAAATATTTATAACAAATGAATGCAATAAAAATAGTTGGTTATCAAAGATAACAACCAATGTAGCGAGCAGTTTGAGATGCACTGTAACAGACGAAGAGTAAGAAACTCGCGAACAGCTGTGGACAAAGATGGAAACGAATAAAACAAGAAAGAAATTTAAATAAGCAATGTAAATTAACACTAACAATTGCACTTTTTAAGATGTAGCACAACAACAAATTGAAAATGACTCGGCGGAATAGATTAAATTTAGCCAACACACAATTAAAGTAAATTTCAATTCCTTTAATAGAACAATATAAAAGTGATACTTACCTTAACGGATCACTATATTCGGATAATTTCCACAAAGTTTTAAATATTTTATAAATTAAACAAATTTCTAAGTTTTTAAGAGCACGAAAGCACAGCTGTACACGAGAAAAGTTGCCAAATAATAATGGCATTAATAACTCTGCTAAAGTTGCCATATTATTTAAAAAAAAGTTTTAGTTCGCAGAAAGTTTTAATAATTAATTTTTTTGTTAAAGTTATATGTTCGAAAAAATCCTTTTAAATTTCTCTTGCGACAATATTAACTTTGCAAAGGTTGTCATATTACTTTAGAAAAATTTTATTTTCTTAAAATAATGCATATTTGTTCCCAGGGTATGAACAATTTTACAAAAATTTTAATCTATTTTTTTAATCTCTGTTACCTGGTTACCGTTTTAGTGAAAAGTAATTATTCATTGTTATTTTTTCATCATACGAGTATAACATAAAAATATTGTGATATTTCTTGAGTACATACTTTTTATACATTTTTGTTGCATATTTAGAAAAGGTTGGCAACAATTGCTAGTTTTTTAATTTTGTCTTTAATTTATGCTTTTTTAATTTCATAGAAAAAAAGGTGTAATATCTATTTTATTTAAATTTTTTTCTATGCAATTTTATGTGGTGGCAACTCTATAGATTTTCCTTTCAGTAGAAAAATAATTGTTATTCTTAAATTTTAAAACATTTTTTTAGACTTGGTACCCTAATATTTAGTCATTACTTTGTTTGTACGAACGCCTCTGTGCGAAGATTGTGCTCAATGAAATAATATTTCGCTTTAATGACAATTTAAGACAATTAGTCTTTCCCCTTTACCTTCTCTTCACTCTCTACGACACTCTTGTTGTTTTACTTTATTAATGCTTTGCTTTGTTTCTGTTTACTTTGCCTCACTGAAAATGCTGTGGACTTTCACTTTTGTTTTTCAAATTATTGTAAATACATTTAAGGCTAATATTTAATGAAATCACAATGTACTAGAATACAATTTTGCCGCTAACTTGTTTGCTTATGCATTTATTTGATGGTGAAACCGTTTGAGTTGGTGGGCGTATTTGTTTAATGTGTTTTATAAGTGGTTTTCCAAAGTGCGTCTGTGGGTCTACTTTCCTCATTTGCTTAGAGTGGATTGAAGGCTGCATGTAAATAAAATAAATAGAAGAGAGTCGTCAGTGAGCGCTACAGTTGTTGTTGTTGAAGTAGTAAAATGGTGGCAATACTGCTGAGATGATCGTTCTTAATATTAATTAAGGTTCGTTCCGATTATATGTACCCGAGTATTTGGAAACGAAAAGGTCTCTAGTTTAGAGATCGGATACGAAGATTTCACTCAGTTGCGTAAAGGAATTAGGAAACTTTTGAAACATACTTAATTATACTTAAATTTGAAATGAAGAATATGCACACTAGCAAAATTATTTTGTCGGAACTTTCTGCAGATCTTCTTTTTCTTCTTTACTGGCGTAGACACCGCTTACGTGATTATAGCCGAGTCAACAACAGCGCGCCAGTCGTTTCTTCTCTTCGCTACGTAGCGCCAATTAGATATTCCAAGCGAAGCCAGGTCCTTCTCCACTTGGTTCTTCCAACGGAGTGGAGGTCTTCCTCTTCCTCTGCTTCCAGCGGCGGGTACTGCGTCGAATACTTTCAGAGATGGAGTGTTTTCATCCATCCGGACAACATGACCTAGCCAGCGTAGCCGCTGTCTTTTAATTCGCTGAACTATGTCAATGTCGTCGTATATCTCGTACAGCTCATCGTTCCATCGAATGCGATATTCGCCGTGGCCAATGGCGCAAAGGACCATAAATCTTTCGCAGAACCTTTATCACAAAAACTCGTAACGTTGTCTCATCGGTTGTTGTCATCGTCCAAGCCTCTGCACCATATAGCAGGACGGGAATTATGAGCGACTTATAGAGCTTGGCTTTTGTTCGTCGAGAGAGCACTTTACTTTTCAATTGCCTACTCAGTCCGAAGTAGCACCTGTTGGCAAGAGTAATCCTGCGTTGGATTTCCAGGCTAACATTGTTGGTGGTGTTAATGCTGGTTCCTAAATAGACGAAATTATCTACAACTTCAAAGTTATGACTGTCAGCAGTGACGTGAGAGCCAAATCGCGAGTGCGACGACTGTTTGTTTGATGACAGGAGATATTTCGTCTTGCCCTCGTTCACTGCCAGACCCATTTGCGTTGCTTCCTTGTTCAGTCCGGAGAAAGCAGAACTAACGGCGCGAGTATTGAGGCCGATGATATCAATATCATCGGCATACGCCAGCAGCTGTACACTCTTATAAAAGATTGTATCTGCTCGATTAAGTTCTGCAGCTCGAATAATTTTCTCCAGCAGCGATTGAAGAAGTCGCACGTTAGGGAGTCGCCTTGTCTGAAACCTCGTTTGGTATCGAACGACTCGGAGAGGTCCTTCCCGATCCTGACGGAGCTTTTGGTGCTGCTCAACGTCAGTTTACACAGCCGTATTAGTTTTGCGGGGATACCAAATTCAGACATCGCGGCATAGAGGCACCTCCTTTTCGTGCTGTCGAAAGCAGCTTTGAAATCGACGAAAAGGTGGTGTGTGTCGATTCTCTTTTCACGAGTGTTTTCCAAGATATGGCGCATAGTGAAAATCAGATCGGTTGTTGATTTGCCAGATCCAAAGCCACACTGATAAGGTCCAATCAGTTTGTTGACGGTGGGCTTTAATCTTTCACACAATACGCTTGATAGAACCTTGTACGCGATGTTGAGGAGGCTTATCCCACGGTAGTTGGCGCAGATTGTGGGGTCTCCTTTTTTATGGATTGGGCATAGCACACTTAGATTCCAATCGTTGGGCATGCTTTCGTCCGACCATATTTTGCAAAGAAGCTGATGCATTCTCCTTATCAGTTCTTCGCCGCCATGTTTGAATAGCTCGGCCGGCAATCCGTCGGCCCCTGCCGCTCTGTTGTTCTTCAGGCGGGGAACCTCTTCATGGTCGGGCAATGGAACATCTGCTCCATCGTCATCGATTGGGGAATCGGGTTCGCCTTCTCCTGGCGTTGTACGTTCACTGCCACTCAGCAGGCTGGAGAAGTGTTCCCTCCATAATTTAAGTATGTTTTGGGCATCGGTGACTAGATCACCTTTGGGGGTTCTACAAGAGTATGCTCCGGTCCTGAAATCTTCTGTAAGTCGCCGCATCTTTTCGTAGAATTTTCGAGCATTACCCCTGTCGGCCAGCTTATCAAGCTCTTCGTACTCACGCATTTCGGCCTCTTTCTTTTTCTGTCTACAAATGCGTCTCGCTTACCTCTTCAACTCTCGGTATCTATCCCATCCCGCACGTGTTGTGGTCGATCGTAACGTTGCGAGGTAGGCAGCCTGTTTTCTCTCCGCTGCGTCACGGCACTCCTCGTCGTACCAGCTGTTCTTTTGCACTTTCCGAAAACCAAAGGTTTCGGTTGCAGCTGTACGTAAGGAGTTTGAAATGCCGTCCCACAGTTCCCTGCTCTCAGAGAGCAGGAGTGCAAGCCGAGTAGAAAATCGTTCGGCTGTCTGTGATTGCAGCTTTTCGACTTCGAACCTTCCTTGTGTTTTTTGGCGTGCTTTTTTTGCTGCACAGAGGCGAGTGCGAATCTTGGCTGCAACAATATAGTGGTCCGAGTCGATGTTAGGACCACGGAGCGCACGCGCATCTAGAACACTGGAGACGTATCTTCCGTCTATCACAACATGATCGATCTGGTTGGTGGTTTTTCGATCCAGAGACCGCCAGGTAGGTTGACGAATCTTCTTATGCTGGAATCTAGTACTACAGATAACCATATTTCGGGCCCCGGCGAAGTCGATCAGCCTCAACCCATTTCGGGATGTTTCCTCATGGAGGCTGAATTTACTGACCATGGTTCCAAAGATACCAAGCCCACCCTGGCGTTGAAGTCGCCAAGAACGATTTTGACATCGTGGCGGGGGCATCTCTCATAAGTGCACTCCAAGCACTCATAAAAGGCGTCTTTTGTCACATCGTCCTTCTCTTCCGTCGGGGCGTGGGCGCAAATCAGCGATATGTTGAAGAACCTCGCTTTGATGCGGGTTGTGGCTAGACGTTCATTCATAGGAGTGAATGATAGTACTCGGCGACGGAGTCTCTCTCCCACCACGAATCCAACACCAAACTTGCGCTCATTTATATGACCACTGTAGTAAATGCCACAAGGACTTACTTGTCTCTGTCCTTGTCCCGTCCATCGCATTTCTCTCTGGCGGGGATGTCAGCCTTTATCTTTACGAAAACATCAACCAGCTGGGCAGCGACAACTTCCCAATTAAGGGACCGGACATTCCAGCTGCATGCTCTCAAATCATAGTCCTTAATTCGTTTGCCATGGTCGTCATCAAAAGGGGGGTCACTTATCCGGGGCTTGTTGTTTCCTTTCATTTGGGGTGTTTTTTTACGTGGAGGGTCCCAAACCCAGCGCACAACCCTAAGTAGGGAATATTTCGCCTTCTCACTTTAGCTCGCCTTCAAACGGATGTTCTTAGGCTACCCAGAGGATACTTGGTCAAAGACCGGAAGTCGTGAGCTGCTTGAGTCATATGTAAAAGAATCGTTTCTGGCCACTCCCAAGTGAATGGCGATCAGAAAACTTTCCGCACTTGCGTGAACTTCTACACATGACTCCATCGTCCAGATTCTGCAGATCAGTTAAAGGGTTTTAGACCGATGGTGAAAGCTGCATATTTGGCAATACTACTGTGCACAAAAAATTTGAATTTGAATTTAAACTGCGCACGTCGAAGGATTTGGAGAATTAGTTTTTTTTTAGGTTGGTAGTATTGTCAGTCAAAATATTCATTAGTGTTTGAGATACGTGTCGTTTTGTGAGCTGCTAAAAGTGAGTTTTTCGTTTTTTGCGATGTTGAAATTTGTTTAGCAAAGAATTTGCATTAAATTTTGTTTACAGAATCAATTTTCTGCTGCGGATACGTTGAGGATGGTGCAGAAAGCCTGTGGTTATGAGGCTATGTCTAAAAAAATGTTTACAAGTGGTATAGTGAGTTCCAAGCCGGCCGTTAACGTGTCGAAAGTGAAGAGCGTCCCGAGCGACCATCAACCTCAACCGGCAAAGCTCACGTTCAACAAATCAAAGATTTGGTGTTGAAAAACCGATTAATAATTACACCTTGCTGATGAAGTTGGCATATCGAAAGGCTCAGCCAATACCATTTTGAAGGATGTTATGGGCCTCAAGCGCGTCAAATCTCGTCTGGTACCGAAAACATTGAATTTTTTGGAAATAAGGCGTCGCCATGAAGTGTGTGAAACGATGCTTTCCCATTACCAGTTTGTCATGAAATGCATTATAACTGGTGATGAGACTTGAATCTATGCTTACGACCCCGAAACAACCGATCAATCGAGCGAATATCGTGCCAAAAGAGAGCCGAGACCAAAAAAATCGCGCCAAAGTTGCTTAAAAATTAAGGTCATGTTGACTGTTTTCTTCGATTATCGTGGTGTTTTACGTTATGAATTCCTTCCATACGGTCAAACAGTCAACAAGGAATATTATTTGAACGTTATGCGTCATTTGCGTAACGCTATCCGCCTAAAAAGGCCGGAATTGTGAAGAGACAATTCTTTGTGTTTACACCACGATAATGCACCATCCCATACTGCCCTCGTAATTCGTGATCATTTCGCCAAAAACTCAACCCATATAGTTCCTCAACCACCGTATTCACCTGATCCGGCGCCGTGCGACTTCTGGCTGTTCACCAAGCTCAAAAACCCGCTCCGGGGACACCGTTTTTATACGATAGAGGAGATTCAAGCCGCAGCGAAGACGGAACTGAAGGCCATCCCGGAAAGTGTTTCAAAGATTCGAAAATCCGTTGGCATAAGTGCATTGCATCGGGAGAGGATTACTTTGTAGGGGATAAAATTGAGTTGGAAGAATAAATAAAGAATTTTCAAAATAAATACAATGTCTCCTTATATTTTGGGCACAGTACAATGTTGACATTAATCTGTTTTTCTTTTATCTTCTAAAAATAAAATTATTACCCGATTGTCCGGCTCTTCGAGAAACTTATAGAATATGCGTAGACATGTTCATAAATTTCCTTGTTCGGATAGCAGGGACAGAAGGAACAAGGAGTAGCAATAAATTTGGGCACTCTATATGTATAATTAAAAGAATTGAGAGATGACAATTCAAGCTCCTTGCAAGCGAAATAATTTGTTTTCGGAAAGGTCGAAAGAAATGCTGGTACTATGAGGGCTGTCGTGCCGAAGAGGCAATCTAGTGGCTGATAATCAGAATATACTGAAGTTATCCAGGAAACACCTTTTTTAATCTGCTCATCGGCAGTGAAAGGGTTACATCTAGAGATCGTGAATCCGATTTTCTAATCGTTGACGATGGAATATATGTTTCATTGACCGACTATGATGAGGTTTGCATAGCAATTACTGATTTGAAAAATTACAAAGTGGCAGGGACCGATAGATTAGCGGCCGAGCTATTCAAATATGGCGGTGAAGAATTGACAAGGTGCATGCATTACCTTCTTTACAAGATATGGTCGATTGGAGCCTAAGTGTGCTCTACAAAATCCACTAAAAAGGGGACCTTATATAAGATTTTATGGAGCGTAGAGTGTGAATGACTAAAGCTTACCGTCAATAAACTGATTGGAGTTTATCAGTGTGGCTCTACACCTGCAAAAACTAAAGACTACCTCTTCGTCGATTTTAAGAAAGCCTCCCACAGCACGAACTACATCTATGTCGTTAATTCTCAACTTGTTATCCCCGCAAAGCTAATACGGCTATGTAAGTTGACGTTGAGCAACATCAAAAGCTCTGTTAAGATCGGGAAGGATTTCCACGAGCCACTGGATACCAAACGAGGTTTCAGTGTATTGATATAATTGGCCTCAACAATCATCCCGTTAGTTCTGTTTTCTGCAGACTGGATGAAGAAACGCAACTTTTCTTCCCGTCCTGCTATACGGTGCAAGGTCATGGACAATAACATCATCTGATGAGTCGGCCTTAGGTGTGTTCGAGAGAAAGGTTTTGCGTAAGATTTATGGGAAAAGAAGAAATGACTGGGGCGCCGTTGTTAACTCTGCTATAACCGCATGTGCGTTGCCTGCGCCAGTAAATTTAGCTGTCATTTCAAAAACGTCCTCAAGAAACGTTCTCAAAGCTCAAAATAAACATCGTTCATCGCCATTAAAAGCGCCATTGCACCTTAAGATATATTACTTTTTCAAATTTTTTTTTCCAAAATTCTATTCTAATTGTGAATCTTGCATTCGCATTGCATGCAGCTAATTACCAAATGCTTATTAAATCTAAAATCAATTAGCAACACATTGCTACTTGCCATTTGGCAACCCACACTGGACCCTAGCACAGCATTGGAGCACTTAAGTTGGAAGTAACTGACACAAAGCGGCAAATTACTGGCAGCCAACACCTAAGCGCAGTCGCCACAATAGAGACAATAGCAACAGCAGTTTATTGCTTATACACATACACCGTGCCAACACGACCGAAGGAGCAACCGCACAGCATTGTACAGAAAACTGAACAAAAATAATTGCAACAACAACAAGCGCCAGTAACTGTCTCTGAGCCACCGCACTCACATATAGTTAAAACGCTGCATGGATGGGGAGAGGAGGAGAGAGAACAAGAAGAGCGCTGACACACACCTGTAAGTTATGAGTACTGTTGTTGGCGCCACTCCGAAGCGCTGAAAGGCACAAATGTAAAAAGTTGGCAAAAAAATTGAGCCAATTCATTATCGTGTCTGTTGCTGCTAAGAGTGCAGTTGCTGTTGGAGTCAATCTAAAGGGTGTCTCAATTGGATGGAAAACTTTGGTTGAGATTTCTGGTCTAAAACGTTGGATCTGGACCTTAAAGTTACAGGCAACGCTGGATTGAGGCTTAACGAAATCTAACTATGACAGTCTATATTTAGTTGTCTGTTATCAAGAGACAACTTTAATTCGCGACGTTCATTTCTTCCGGCGGAGACAGGAAGAGATTGCAGAGGTTTAAGTATCTCGATTTGAAAACCCGCCGACTCATTTTTTATTTGACGAAAAAGAAATCTATCTTGGCTGGCTCTGTACTTCGTAGAAGTTCCGAAAATGTTTTGCTTTTCTGGAAGTTGGTATACATGTAGCAAATCTCTTCTAGACTCTTCTAGAACAAAAACTATTTCTGTCGTTGACTTTCAGACTTTTGATCTCCTGAAAGCAGGACTTGATATCTTGTACCAAAGACCATTCTAAACTCCTATGGAGTATATCTTTGATATAAGATCTTCTGAAAGTGAGATTTAGCAACTCGAACTAAATTTTGTTTTAAATAAAACAGAAACTATTATGACTTTTATGGCAAGAGTTTCAAATAAGTTTTCCATTGACTTCCAGATATTTTAACCGCCAGCATTCAACTTCAATTACATCAATTGAAGCACCTTGTATCTGATATGGGTCTGCCATTTAGTTTGAACGAGCGTCTACTCAGTCTCTTTCGATTGCCTAGACAAATTTTTGCTTGTGGAAGTTATTTTTCGTGTGCTTGAATGTCCTCCTTAGAATTGGCTCTGGCTAGCCAATCTTACTTTAGCATTATTTTAAGTCATAATTACGCGATTTTCATTGTTTCATTTGTCTACCTATCTCCAGGCCTATTTATCTAAAAAGCTCACATTAAGTGACCGAGTGTGCGTCTTCCACAGTGCGTCTTTGTTCGCCTTTACATTATTGACATGCCAATTGCGTTCACTGCCAAACGAGTTTTAATTGTCCCCATTATGAAAGATAGATGGTGAGGTAAAAGCATGTGACGGTATTAAGGAGTCGATCTCTTACTACAGGGTCCGCCACCAAATAGAAAAGAAATAAATTTGGTTTGGAAAATTATTTTTATTTATTTTAATGTACAAAATGTGTGAAAATAATCATAAATTCAAGACCAATTCACTTTTGCTCGATATGACCACTTTTTGCCTTAACTATGGCCTTGATACGGTCAAAAAACGAATTGCAAGCTGCCCGAATGTGACTTGTCGGTATTTTGGTCTACTCACGGACAATGGCTTTCTTCAGCATCTCGAGACTGGTATAATGAAGTTCGGAACGTTGTTTTTCAGCCATTCTTGGTTCACTCGCGCTTTGCGAGACGGTGCTGAGTTTTGTTGAAACGTTCATGGTTTGCGACCGAAATGTTTGTTTGCCCTCGGCTTCAAAGCAGCCTCCAGAACACTTTCTCGATTCTCCAGGCTCGATGAAAACAATTGGAGAGTGCCCATCTGCGGTGACTGCGGCCCAAAGCATTATTTGTGGCGGGTGGTGCCTCCTGGTGGCCAATCGATAACTTACATTCTCGTATGAACGGTCGGTCAGGTGAACGCTATCGTTTTGAAAGATTACGAATTGCTCGATTGGAAACATTTTTTCGTCAGAAAACACAATGTTTGGAATTTGACCGCTTTCGGCCAAGCGAAGCAACTGCTTCGCTCTCTCAAGTCTTAATTGTTGCCATGGGCCATTTTTTAATATGCTTCGGATGCTGCGGTCGGATATTTTCAGTTCTTTAGCCACAAGCCGCTTCATGACGTTGCAGTCATCTCACGTGCCGTTGCAGTCTTTTGATGAGCCACCTCCATGGCTTTTTGCGATGCTACAAATATCATTGTAACGAGTGATGGTGCGATAAACAAAAACTTTATACACATTAAAGTGTTTGAGCTCGCGAACAATTGCCGGCTGCGATTTTATAGCTAAATATAAAGCAATCACAATATTACGTTTGAATTGTTTTTTTGCGTTCACTTTTGACAAAACGCTTTTGTACACTTGTGAACAATACTCCGAACTGACATTCAGAAAATTTGTAAACAGCTGATACCAGTGCGACAGCTGGGCGAACGGTCTGAAGGTGGCACTTCGATTGACGGATCCTGTACATATATGCCAATTTACACACTTAAGCCCATTTTAAACTTTGAAATGTAAACGAGTTTGGAAAAGTATACTTTTCATAACCCCTAACCTCATCAATAATTGTTAGTATTATCGTGAATGTTTGTAGAAATGGATTGGTGGCGTTGTCATAGTTCCTGACTGGTTTAATTGTAGCTTATAAGGTATTAACAGTACTTGGTAGTTGATGCTACAATGTATCGATAATGCCTTGATGAATATTATCCGCTTCTTTAGAGTTTAAGAAACCTAGGAAAACTATTGGGTTAATGAAAGCAGGCGCCTGATTGAATTAACATCTCACAAGAGGCTTCACAGTTAACTTCTAACCACTCTACATCTTTTCGTTCCACAAGAAGTTAATTTCGAAACAAGTTTTATCTAACTTATTCCAGTGGAAGTTAGTTATAAAACTATTCATATCGAATTTCTAATGGATTTTAACTTTATACCCAGACAGTAGTTATAAAAATGCTCAGAGATTTCTTGAAGGAATACTTTTCGAATATTTGCTATACCTGCATCCGATAAACTTAAATAATTACTAGGAGTTACTTCCCTAAGGTGAAGTTTTTCTATACACTGAGAAAAAAAGTGCGCTTTAAAATTAAATGTGAACACTTTTAAATTTTATTTAAAGTGCCTCAGTCTATAGGTTCTTTATGGGGAACACAAAAAAAATATTTTGTAAAAGTGGTAATTTTAAGTTTTTTAATTGTTTACTTTTAATTTAGAAGTTAAAATTTTTGTTTTTAAAGTAAAATTCTTAAATTTAAAATTTGTAACTTTATTTTATAATGACAAACTTTATATTTTAAAGTAAAATATATTATTTATAATGTAATCACTTTTAAAATTGTATTAAAAGTGAATCCATTTAATTTAAAATTTTTAAAAGTTTAAAAATAAAATTATAACGTTTATTTTGAAAGTGTTAAATTTAAAATGTAAAGTGATCAATTTGCAGAAAAGTGTTAACGTTTGCATTTAAAGTGTTCATTTTATAAATCAAAGTGGCACTTTCTATTCTAAAAGTGTTCATTTAAACGTGTTCACTTTGACATTTAAGAATTTAGAAGTGTAAACAAGATACAAGAATGACCAGTCAGGGTAAAATTATACCGGAAAACGACTTGCTGCGAATTTTTGGCAACGATATCCAAATTAGTGAGCAGGGTGATTTAACGTACACGTGTGTTGAGGAAGATACGGATCTCCTTAACCTGCTAAAGGAGTTTGGTCTGGAAACACTTTTTCTTGACCTAAAAAGTAAGTAAAAATTCTTCGGCAATATTAACACTTATGCATTAAAATATTTGTCGAAAGAAGACATTGCGGAAGAAGTAAAAAATATTGGTCTTGGAGCAGAGTTTAGAGAAAAGTTGTTTTTCTGGCGCAAGTCAAAGGTAAATATAATATTAATTTTGAAGCTTATTTGCGACGTTAAGCACGTACATAGATACAATTACCATTTCAATATTGCTACGTTTATAATTTAGCAAACTTATTTTTTCAGTTTGGAATAGAAGACGAAACGTTGAGCCAGACTACAAAAGTTGTTGGTTGGCTAGAAAAAACCGTCACAAAGATTCACCTTGTTCTTCAAATAATTCAATAAGAAACGCATTTGGATCACAGGTAAGAATATACAGTAAAAGGTTTTGTATTAAATTTTATGATAAATTTCATTGCAGCCCCTTTCAACATTTTTAAACGATAACTCAGCCGGAAAACAACTTATTCAATATTATGAGGAATGGGCATGTTTTACGAATAAGCAACGCGATGCCCTCATTAAAATAATTTTAGAAGATGTCATGTTAACAAAGACAAAGCTTAGACCAGAACACTTTGCTAGTATTGTGGAAGAAATAACTGGTTTATTTCCCAATGAAAAAGAGTCCCAGGTATTATTAAAAACGATATATTTAAAAGAACATATTATAATGTTATTTCTTTCAGGATTATTACTACATTCCTCGTCAAAGAAAAAAAAACCCATCAGGCAAGCTCTATTCCAAATATTTTAATTTAAAGACAAAGATTAGAAAGAGTAGTCCATCTGCGGAAAGATCTCTTTCGAGTGAAGTACGTGATCCATTAGTAGACGAAAATGTTGAAGTTGACGAAACGCTGTCGTTATGTTTAAAAACTTCGCTTCAAAAAGATGTCAATAATTGGGATGAGGTTATTGACAAATGGCAAAAAACATTTACATTTCGGAAGAAGGATTTGGCAAAGCTTTCGAATTCTGATTTTTTGCAGGAGTGGCCAATTTTAAAAGACTCCAGAGCACCATTTCTGGTATTTAAAAAGTACTTTAACACAAAATTCAAGGATATAAAAATTTTTATTTTTTTTTAGATTAATCTAGATTTCAATTTGATTTATCCAGCAAAAGATAATCTTTTAAAAACAAAGTGGGATAATTTTAAAACCAAGATAGTAAACTACTACTATGCCCACATACGGAATCAGCAATCAATAGATCTTTTGAACCAAGCAAAAACGACGAAAAAAATTGGTAAGTTGTTGTTAAATTAATAAAATAACACTAAATAATTTTTTTTTTAGATTTTCAAGACTACATTTTTACAATTCTTCTCAATTCAGTTCTGCTGCCTTCAGCAAGATTTAGTGTAGATGGAAATACAAAAAAAGAAAGCCACCATTAAAGATGCTAATGAAAGCTTCGTATTGCAGTTAACAACAATTAGCGATTACTCAATACGAATAAAAGAAATTATCGGTAAATATTTTTATAATAAATTGACTGTACAGCCGTTTATAATTGTGGTAGGAGACTCTGAGGACGATCTTAAAACCTTTTACATTTACTTTGACAAAACTTTGTACAAACTAAATTCTTTTATTGAAAGTTTGGATATATGCTTTAAAATCTTTCACGTGTTTAATCTTAAATATCCTAAGATCTGCGAAATGCCATGGATGTTTATCCAAAAGTATTTTTATGAATTGGATTCAAAATTTGATTTAAAAAGTTCAAATCTTACTTCATTGTTAACACACATGAATGAAAAAAATTAAATTTTGTAAATTTTTCGATTGTAATAATGTATAAATGTTTCAGATGTTTTCATTTATTTAAAAGTGTTGATGTGCTAATAAGACATTTAAAACACATGCATTTATTGTCAAATAGAGATAAACTTCAATGCGAACAAAATAAATGTAAGCAAATTTTTTCTAACTTTAGTTCTCTAAAGCGACATTTGTTAACACATAAGAATATAATTTACACTTTACAAACACCAACAGAGTTACCCGCCACATCCTCCGGAATTAGGTTAGATGAACCCATTTTATCAGATGAACCTATCATAGTCACAATGCCAGACACAAGTTCACAATTTCATATAAATAGAGAACAAACCATAACGGATTTAAAAAATAAGTCCTTAGCTTTATGTCTGCAACTATATTCAAAAAGCACCATGCCAAGAAAAGATGTTTTAAATATACAAAGCATGGTATCAGATTTACTAGGAACAGTTTCTGCTACAATCAGAAATGTTATTTCAAATTCAAACAGTAACTTATTACCCGAACTACAAAACGATATTGACTGTATTCTTAACTTTTGTGATGATCCATTTATGGAAATAAAATCTGAACATCGAATTATTACAGTTTTGAACGCAATGAATTTATAGGAAAGCCCAAAGTCTTTTGTAATTCTTAATGAAATAGCTGACACAGTTGTTCAGGGAAACCCTACACTCGATAGTAAAAAGCTTAGCATTCAAATAATGCCATTAAAATTTCAATTTAAAGCACTTTTTGAGTTACCTAATGTTTTACAAATGACTTTAGAAAATACAGAAAAGCTTTTAGCAGATACTAATTTTTCAAATTTTTGTAATGGACAAATTTTTCATTCAATTAAATTAAAAGTTGATTCTCAACTGGTAATGCCCTATGTTTTATATTTTGATGACTTTCAAATAAATAACGCTCTTGGTAGTCACACATTCTCAATTTGCAGTTGTTATTACAATTTCCCTACTATGCCACAATATATACTCTCAAAACTTGATTTTATTTTTAATGCTGCTTTTATATCTACAAAAGATTTGAAATGTTGTGGAAACAGAACGTCCTTCTTCCATTTACTTGAAGAGCTTAAATTATTGGAGGAAGGGATATTAATTCAATCACTTGATCAGACTTTCAAAGTACATTTCGTTTTAGGCCTTATAGTTGGAGATAATGTAGGTGTAAATGGTATTTTGGGTTTTGTGCAATCTTTTAATGCCAAGCGTTACTGTCGAGCATGTACAACTACTAAAGATCAAATTAAAATTGATGTTGCAGAAAACGAACAACTGCTAAGAACTTGGATTCAATACGAAGAGGACTTATTTAACAATAAATTTCAAGACACCGGGGTCAAAACAGTTTGTATTTTTAACGAGTAAAAAATGTTTCACGTAACAAATAACATTTGCTTTCACATTATGCATGACGTTTTAGAAGGAATTTGCGTATATGATATTTGCAACATAATCTTGGGTTTGGTAAATGACAAAATTATTTCATTAGACATTATTAACAGCAGAAAAAATTTTTTTCAGTTTGGAAATATTGAAATAGGAAATATTTCGCAGCCTCTCCTTATGAACCGACTTCAATCGTACAACTTAAAAATGACAGCTAGTGAGGTTTTATGCTTTACAAATTTTCTTCCACTCATGATAGGAGATTTAATTTCACCAGACGTGAAGCATTGGAAACTGTTGGTGTTGTTATTTGAAATAGTAGATTTATTATTTGATTCTATTTTTTCTAATTTCGATCTAGATAAGTTAAAAAATTTAATTAAAGCACATCATCAATTATGTATTCTACTTTACGGTAATTTGAAACCTAAGCATCATTTTTTGGTGCACTACCCACACGCAATTGAGAAATGTGGTCCTCTCAAGTTTGTCTGGGCAATGCGTTTCGAGGCAAAACATAAAGATGCAAAAATATATTTTAACAATATAACATCTCGAGTAAATCCTGCTCATACAGCGGCTATGAAAAGTTCTTTTTATTTTTCAAATTTTTTACATAAGTATAAAGATGGGTTTCCGCATGCTTTTAACACTGAAACATTTATTACAAAGGACTTAACAAAAGAAGAATATTTTCCTAAAATATTGAACTTTGAAAATATTAACTATCAATCTGTTTATGTTTCGACTATAATACATTATAAAGGAATCGAGTATAAACAAAATAATTTTTTAGCATTACTGAATGAAATAAATTGTTGTATCTATAAAATCAAACTTTTTATTTACGAAAATGAAATTATTTACGTTCTATGTTATCCTATTGAAATTAATAAATTTGATGCACATTTTCAATCTTACGAGACTGGTATAAAACAAAATTGCCTTAAACTGATTAACATATCACATTTCACAAGCCTGCCTATGAATTTACATCAAATTAACAATGGGAAGACATATGCAAGATTAAAAAAGATATAATAATATAATGGTTTATTTTTTAATTTTAAATTAACTTATTTTATTTAATGAATTATAAATGAGTTATAAATAAGTTATTTCATAGATGTAAAATAAATTTAAATTTAAATATGTTTGAATAAAAACAAATGTGAATTAGAAACAATTAAAATAGTGTGTTTTCTTTAAAGTTTATAGTGAAAGCTTTTAAATTGCATTTGAAAGTGTTCATTCCCAAAATAAAAGCTAAAGCTTTTAATTTGAGGTTGAATGTGTTAACTTTTAATTTAAATACAAACATTTTTAAATTGGGTTAAAAGTGTGAACTTTAAAATCAAAAGTGTTTATATTGTATTCGAGAATGCGCATATTAAAATGTAAAGTTTTCACTTTAATATTCAAAGTGCTAACATTAATAATTTACATTTTAAAGTGTTAACTTTAAGATTAAATATTTTTCAATACGGCTGGTTTTCATACATAAAAATTTTTAATTTTAAAGTTCCTTGTACTGGATTTAAAGTGACTTTAAAGTGTTTCTTTTCTGAGTGTAGTTATTCTTTCTTGCTCAGGAACACTGAAATAAGTGATACAAGCGTTAATATTAATTGAGTTCGAAGCCAGATCTGATCTTACCTCATAGATACTTAAGGTCATCTTATAGAATTTACTAGAACTTGATGCGTTCCTGACATTTGATTTGAATCTTCTTCTCGAACGTAATTTTGGTTTTTTAAAAATCTAATGTAATGAAAACTCAGTTATTCTCGAACTCCGGTCAACGCATATTCAAGTAAAGTATGAGGCAGTGCTTATGGCCATCCGGGTAATGATTTTAGATCATTATTGACATTGTTAATGAACTTGGGCTATACTGGCAATGCGACCCAAAAGGACACCTATGAGGTATTAAATGCATCGTTTTCATTCCCTAGTAGAAGAAAAAATTGAACCAATATTTCTGTGATCGACATTTCCAACGGCAATATCTACATATTCACCGACGTATCGAAGGGTAAAATAAGAACACGAGCTGGCTTCTTCTGTAGGAAAGGAAAAGGTAGAGGAGTTGGCCAGCCCACGAGCAGGGTTGTTTGACGCAATGGACTCTAGAGTAACACAAGAAACACTGGGCACACCACACATTTTTTTTCTGGGATAGTGTTGATGGTGCACAGACCAAAAAGTTTATATTTCTAAGCAAATTGGAGCTAAGTATCAGTATAGGATTAATCAGAAAGTGGGGAGAGTGAATTCAGCGTAATACAGAGCATGCGGCTGTAGTGGAAAGTAATCTAATTTTTTGTCGATCCCATTGAGTTGCTGGAAAAAGCTTCAATTGGTTGCTACCCGAGAGCACAATGGGCTAATGCTGGCCTAAATGTGGCCGGCGCCAATGCGCCTCCCTTTTCAACCAACCAAGAACACAATATCTCTTTAAAAAAATATATATACTTTGGTGTTTAACATTCGAGACCTTTTTCGAAAAGTCTGCGTCTGTCACTGCGACAATTCAATCTAACAATACAAGTATTACCTTAACTTCAAGAGATATTAAGAATCTGCGCGTCAGCAGCGAAAAGAGCTTTTTTCACTTTCCAACCATATTTCTCCTTAGATATCTCGGCTGTTAAAATACTGTTGTGGCAGGTGTAAATTGACGTTGTCGTATTGTGTGAGTTACAAAACGTTTTTGTACCCTGAACAGGGCATATTAAGTTTGCCAAGAAGTTTCCTAAAGGAAACGTCAGTGGTCTTATGTAATGCGAGGTTAGACAATTAAGTAATGAGACTGATTTTATTGCCGAGCTTATGGTAAACCTGTGACCTTGAAATTCCCTTTCTCTTTTTTCGGCATTCCTCCCCTTTCCGCTGATATATACACCATTGCTCTAGCTTATTTAGTTCGCCTGCTGCGTTAAGTTGAGTAGACGTGTGTTTGTAGTGCCCGTCACAAAAATGGAAAAACGAAATCAAGAGCAACGCGTCGCCATAAAATTTTGGGCCAAATTGGGCGAAACAGCTTCGGAAACCTAAAATTTTAAGAGTGTATGGTGACAGTGCTCTTAGTCGTGCCCAGGTGTTTACGACCCGGAAACCAAACGCCAAAGCTCACAATGGTTGTCTCCGCGCGCCCCCGCCGGAAAAAATTCGCATGAGCAAGTCGAAGGTGAAAACGATGATTATTGACTTTTTGATAGCCATAGAATCGTCCATAAAGAATTCGTTCCACCGCGGAAAACTGTGAATCAAGTCTACTATTGCCCAGTACTCGAAAGATTGCGAAAACGAGCCAACAGGGTGCGCCCAGACATCGCTCGTAACTGGATCCTTCACCACGACAACGCGCCGTGCCACACCGCCCTCAGCGTGACCCAGTATTTGGCCTCTAAAGGAATCGTCGTGTTGCAACAGCCGCCTTATTCGCCCGACATGTCACCCTGTGACTTTGTTTGTTTCCTAAAACAAAATCGGTGGTCCCAGGAACCCATTTCGAGGGTACTCGCGGACATGCCAGTCGAAGCGTTCCAGAAATGTTACGAAGCATGGAAAACGCGCTGAAATCGCTGTATAGCTGCCCAAGGGGACTACTTTGAAGGGGATGACAGAGTTATAGAATAATTTTAAAATATACGGTTTTTATGGAATCAGTATCATTACTTAATTGTCATGCCTTGTATACCTTATACGAGTATTTATAAATGTTTTTTACCGATCGGTCTGACATTTTATATTATATACATTATAGCTTCGGTGCAATCGGAGTAAATTATTTTTGTTTTGTTTTTCTGTCTGCCACAGTTGCCAAATATTCTGCAGGCGTTCATTTCTATGCTGACTGTTGCACACCAACTTCTCTGGTCAGTTATGCCTTAGCTTCTTCTTCTTCCAATTTTGATGCACCAAGCACTTAAGGGCTGTGTTACTGTTATTGTGGTTAGTTGTTGTTGCCGGTGTTTGTTTTTGCTGTCGACGCCTAATGCTGTGCGCTGGCTGTTGAAAAATGTTAAGTATTCGCCCAATTTAAGTTGTGAGCTTTTTCCGAAATTAATTGTCAGCAGCATTCATGTCGGGCATGCAGTCGCTGAAATATAAATAAAATAATGTATTACAATAAAAGAAATTGTTGAAAAATCGAATAGCTGCAAGAAAAGCAACAACATGCCGTTGCAGCAACAAAACATGCATGCACTTGCCATTCGACGCTTGCTAACTATATTCTCAACACGTTACATATGATGAGCAGTTTATAGCATGAGTATGCAGTGTTGCCAATGCTCCGCAAAATTTCCAGTAAGTGTTCAGTTTTTTTGTTGCTAGCGCTTAAGTTGCTGTAGTCGTGTTGTTATTGTTGGTGAACATTTGCTGAAAGCATTTAATTACACGCTGTTTTTGCAGTCAAGTGGCTCCACCGCCACGACGGCAGTTGCCCTCCAAAATTTACCGTTAGCTTGCAACCATGTATGCAGAGCCGTTCGCCCCCCTCTCTTTCAGCGTTGGTGTACGGTAGCGTTCCTTGTACGCTCATGTTCGCAGACATTTTTAAATGTGTTGCTGAAATTTCTTGCTCTTCATTTTGTTGCTTTCCATTCTTTGACTTTCCAAGCTGTTGTTTTTGTTTTATCTTGTTTCGGTTACATAGCGTGGATACCGTTGTTCGCCCACTTAATTTCCGTATTAAATTTTAAACACTCTCTGCTCTACCATCCTTATTCTCTTCTCCACCCTCTTTTTGCGTCCAATTACCAGTCGCTTTAGTCACGTGGTAAGGTACACAGTTGGGTGTTTGTTGGTTTTGTGTGGCAAGAAGTATTTAAAAAGTCATAATTACTCAAAATGACAGGTATTGACATTTTTTTGGGCTGCTTTGGCATAACAGCATACTTTCAGAGGCTGTTTGAATTCATGTGTGCGCAAAGAAAGTTTGCAAGTGCACAGGTGACGACGTATTTTTTTTTTTTTTTTTATAGTAGGGGGAAGCATCGAAAGCCGGAGTGCGGAACTTTAATCCGCTAAACCTAACCTACTCCCAACTCAAGACACTCCCACGGAACCACCGACGATTAAGTATTACTTCGTGGGAGGGACAAGACATTTAAGTCTCCTCTATTGCGCGGACTGACGGACGCCTATTCTGTTGAAAAGATCTCAGTTTGTGAATGCTGACGCTTCGCTGACAGCTTTCCATTTATCAGTCGACTGACACATGAGTGTCGTTAAATTATCGACCGTAAAACTACCACCGAGTGTGGTTTTTAGCTTTTCCCTCAGGGTCTTCTATATACCCTGCACATGTCGGACAATTCGGACTGACGTCGTTGTGGAATCTGAAAAGGTAGCTTCTAAAGCATCCATGTCCACTAAGCATTTGGGTCATATGAAAGTCTAGGTCCCCATGTCGTCTGTCTATCCATGAGTGGATGTCTGGTATAAGTCGGTGAGTCCATCGCCCTTTGGATGAGGAATTCCACCGCTCCTGCCACATTTTAGTGCTTTTGTTTCTCTCCTCGATCCTTGCCGATTCTGTTTTAGGTGTTGATAGCTGATGTAGACGCTCGAGTTCGTCTCCCTGGATGTCAATGGGCGGCATGCTAGCTAATACTTCAGCAGCGTCGGTTGATTAAGTCCGGAAAGCACTTATTACTCGAATTGCAGAAAGCGTATTCACTGCAATTATTTGTTCAGCATACGCTTTTATATCCATTGCCTGTATCTAAACTGGTGCCGCATACAGTATTACGGAACTCATTGCTTTCGCTATTAAGAATCGCCGGCTGGAACGCACACAGCCTCTATTGGTCATCATTCTCGATAGGGCATTAGAGATTTTGTTTGCTTTCGCGGAAGAATACTCCAGGTGTTCTTTAAATTTTAATTTGGAGTCCAATATTACTCCCAGATACTTCAGTTGCGGCTGCGAGGTAATCTCGCACTCCCCTATAGTGAGCTCTATTCGTTCTTCTATCTTCCTAGTACTTATGAGTAAAACCTCTGTCTTTTCCTCCGCCAGTTTCAGACTCACAGAAGAGAACCATTGGCGTAGACCATTTATGCACTCATTACATTTAATTCTCAGGTCGGCTAATTGTTTGGCTACTGCTACCATCATGAGATCATCCGCATAAGCTACTAGTTTAATATCTGTTGGTTGCTGTCTTTTTAGCACCCCATCGTACATAAGATTCCATAATAGTGGGCCTAACACTAAGCCTTGGGGTACACCACTCGAGATAGAGTAGCTCTTGGTGCCTTCGTCCGTCTCAAAAATCAGCCTTCTGTTTTTAAAATAACTCGTTATTATATTTATGAGGTATTCAGGGGCACGTATTCCATCCAGGGCTTTGATTATGTGTGCCCATTTTGCTGAGTTGAAAGCATTCTTGACATCCAGGATAATCAGCGCGCAGTACTTTTTTGTGCCACCTTTCCATCCTTTGCCACTTACTGCACATCTCGCAGTATCGACGACTTCTCGTAGTGTGTCAATAGTGGATCTCTTCTTTATAAAGCCGTATTGTCTCTCTGATAATCCGCCGGCTTTCTGGATTGCTAACTCCAAGCGGTTTCGTATTATGCTTTCGTACACTTTACCCATTGTGTCGAGCATACACAGAGGTCGGTACGATGAAGGTTCTTCAGGTGGTTTCTTTGGTTTTGGGAGCAGAACCAAACGTTGCACTTTCTCAGCTATGTTTTTTGGCTTTTTTGTGGGTGGTAAAGAGCCCGATGCCTCTCGCATTCTTTTGGGGTATTATCATCTCTACCAATGGTGATTTGAGATGATTTTCCTAATTTCACCCTACTCGATGGGTTTTCAACTTTTTCCGATTTTGCGTGTAGCGCCACAATACTGCTCACAAGTTCGCGCATGGTTTGGTTAATGTGTCTTTGACCCGCCATCATGCTTTCCAATTCCTTTATTTTTTTGCCCAGTTTGCTAAAATTGCTAACCGTTTCTCCGTTTTGCAGTTCCTCCGGCTTACTCTCCTTGCTTACTTGATCGCCAGTATCGCAATTCTCATTCGATCCAATAGCGGTGGGTTCCTCATTTTTAATATTGGGCGGTGTTCTCAATATTTTAGAAATTCTTCGGAAGGGATTATCCGGTGTTCGCCCAATACTATTTTCGGAGGCCATACCTCAGCGAGAAAATAGTTTGGTAACACCCGTCGATGTGTACGTTCAGTACCTAGCTTTACTGTCTAACTTAAAACTAAAAAGTTGGCAATGCCAAGACCAAAAAGAAATAAGGGAACAGCTGATACTTGTGTTTGGGATGGTTGGCAATGCACTAGCCAAAAGAAAACACGAAAACACGAGAAGGGGAACAGCTGATAGATCACAAAATAAAGAAAACAAAAACGGTGGAATAATGAAAAATACGGAACAAGGGCACGCTCCTGTAAGGGGAAATAATTGTATTTTTTTCACAAAATTTGCGCGGGAAAACACAAAAGGTAAGTGCAGATGATTATATATTATCAAAAATCAAAGTGTACTTATCTTTTTCTTTAGGCCTGATTTCCACTTATGTGGCTTAGCCTCTCTGGATGTTCCACACAAAAGATGAAATAACTTTTCCCCAGTAAACAGCAGAATTTGCTAAGGGATTTGAAGAAACACAAAAAAACACGTCTATTCACTTTAAACTTGTGGCTGACGACGAACGAGTACATACATATGTTCGTATAGTGTTCACAGACAAAAATGTGTTGTTGTTTGGCATATGACATATGAAATGAAGAGGAACAGTGTGGTGCTGAATCATTAATAACTCTATTAAGAGTTGTTTTAATAACAGCTTAACATATGCCTTGAATAAGAGCATATTTCTTTATCTTAGGCTTCTTCTTTACTGGCATAGAAACCGCTTACGCGGTTATAGCCGAGTTAACAACAGCACGCCGGTGGTTTCTTCTTTTTGCAAGGTGGCGCCAATTGAGAATTCCAAGCGAAGCTAGGTCTTTCTCCACCTGTCCTTCCAACGGGGTGGAGGTCTTCCTGTGGCTCCCCCGGCGGGTACTGCGTCGAATACTTTCAGAGCTGGAGTGTTTCCGACGATTTGGACGACATGACATAGCCATTTCCTTATTAGATAATGAAACTAAGCAAGCAATCCTGATAAATTTTAGTTTCTTAAGTCTGTTTACATTACTTTACTTAATAAGGCATGTACTTTGCACTGTCTACATTTTTAACTTATTATACCCTGAACAGGGTATATTAAGTTTGTCACGAAGTTTGTAACACCCAGAAGAAATCGTCGGGGATCCTATAAAGTGTATATATAAATGATCAGTATGTCGAGCTAAGTCGATTTAGCCATTTCCGTCTGTCTGTCTGTCTGTATATATACGAACTAGTCCCTCAGTTTTTAAGATATCGTTTTGAAATATTGCAAACGTCATTTTCTCTTCAAAAAGCTGCCCATTAGGCGGAACGACCGATATCGGACCACTAACATATAGCTGCCATACAATGAACGATCGGAATCAAGTTCTTGTATGGACAACTTTCACATTTGACAAGATATATTCACGAAATTTGGTATATATTATTTATAAGGCAACAATGTAATCTCCGAAGAAATTGTTCAGATCGGTTAAGTATAGCATATAGCTGTCATACAAACTGAACGATCGGAATCAAATGCTTGTATGGAAAACTTTCACATTTGACAAGATATATTCACGAAATTTGGTTTAGATTATCAACTACAGGAGAACAGTGTTCAAGGTGTACGGACGTGTTTTTAATTCGCTCCGTGAATTAAAACGCAAACCAGCAAAAATTAAAAAAAAAAATAAAATCTGTTAAATAGAAAATAAACAAATAGAAAACAGTGCATACAAATTGTTATAAGTAAACATAAACAAATTGTGCACGAAACAAAATTAAAAACAAAAAAAAGAAAAATAATCAAATAAAAAAATGAGTGCTACTCAGCCTCACCAGCAAGACCGTAGGCATTCTTTAAATGCCTGCCTTAGCTATGTCGAGCCAACAACAGTAACTCCTGGCAAAAACAAAATTAACGGCGATGACTCATCATCGCAGCGATCAGCTGAAAGAGCAAGTAAGCAAGCGCAGCCAGCAGAAGCAGCAGAAAACAGCAAAAGGGCAACAACAAATGCGCTGACAGCAAACAGTACGCAGGTACCAGCAAGCACCCGGACAGCGAAGGAAAACAAAAAGCAAGGTGAGAATGTACCAAGCAAAAAAGGGCCGTCTGTTCAGACTGGTATTGATCGCTATATTAACGTAAAAAGGAAACTAAGTCCACTTAAATCAGCCGTCAATACCAAAAAATTTCAACCAGGCACGCCAAGTGGTAAAAAGCCAGAAATCCTAAATGGCAACAGATTTGCCATACTAAGCAATGGTTCAGACGACGTTGCGAAGGGTACCACCACGGTCGTTAATGCCAAACCACCTCCAATATACTTGTGCAAGCGTAGCAGTAATACTCTTGTTGCGAAATAAAGTGAAATTGTAGGTACTAACAATTTCCATATAGTGCCTTTGAAAAAAGGCAATATAGGTGAAACAAAAGTTCAGTCCTACACTGAGAAAAGTTTCATGGAAATCGTTAAATTTGTATCAAATGAAAACAAGAATTACTATTCATACCAACTGAAGAGCTCAAAAGGCTCAGTTGCTGTCATAAAAGGTATAGAGTCTTCGGTCGACTCTAACGATGTGAAAGAAGCACTGGAAGAAGGTGGTTTTAGCATCAATTCAGTAGTAAATATTTTTAACAGGAACAAAGTCCCACAACCAATGTTCAAAATAGAACTGATGCCAAATTGTAACCAATTAAAAAAAATGAAATACACCCGATTTACAATTTAAAATATCTGCTCCATCGCAGAATCACCGTTGAAGAACCACATAAGAGAAATGGTCCAGTACAATGTACAAACTGCCAAGAGTATGGACACACGAAAGCATATTGCACTCTACGCATTGTCTGTGTGGTGTGTGGTGATCTACATCCTACTTCAAAATGTACTCTATAAAAAAGAGGATTTAAATAAAAAATGCAGCAATTGTGGCGGAAATCACACTGCTAACTACAGGGGTTGCCCTGTATATAAAAATTTGAAATGGAAGTTGTCACAGGGCATTCAAGCACGTCGTAACCAAATGTTGAATATTCCTCATAATGAAAATATTTAAATCCCCGTCCATATTTCAAAACCAGTTAATCCTAAAGACCAAGAGAGCTATTCAAACGTGGTGAAAGGCAATACTGCACAAATGCAATTGCCCCAAAACCAACCAAATGGAAGCGTTGAGACAATGATTTTCAACCTTACCCAATGTATGACACAATTTATGGCTTCAATGCAAAATAGGATTCAAGAGATAATCAAATCTCAAAACCAAATGTTGCAAACTTTTTTAAGTAAAAAATGAGTGTGTTGAACATTTGTTTATGGAATGCTAACGGTGTTAACCAACATAAATTGGAACTTATTAAATTTCTGGATGAAAATAATATTGATTTAATGCTATTGTCAGAAACTCATCTTACGAACAAAAACAATTTCTTCATACCGGGATTTAGGCTCTATGTTACAAACCACCCAGATGGAAAGGCACATGGAGGAACAGCAGTGTTGGTTAGAAAACGGTTAAATCACCACGCATTAGAATCTTATGCCACAGCGCAATTACAAGCTACAACAATTTCACTTAAAAATCGGGGTTGTGACTTAAATCTTACTGCTATATACTGTCCACCTCGTTATAAAATTACAGAAATCGAATGTTAAGACTTTTTTGGAACACTAGGTCAAAGATTTCTAGCAGGTGGAGATTACAACGCAAAACACACGTATTGGGGCTCACGTCTTATTAATCATAAAGGACGACAGTTGTACTACACTATTATGAATAAGCATAATAAGCTGGATATAATATATCCTGGTAAGCCCACATACTGGCCCAGTGATAGAAGAAAAATACCAGACTTAATATATTTTGCTGTAGTCAAAAATACAGTTAGATCGCTTATGACAGCTGATACATGTACAGACTTATCATCTAATCATTCTCCTGTACTAATAAAGTTATACGAACAGCCCATGATATTTGAGCCGAAAGTTTCTCTAACATCACATAAAACTAACTGGTTGAAATATAGAAAGTATATCAGCACCCACATCAATATTGATTGCAAAATAAATACAGGAAGAGACATTGATGAAAATATAAGAGAAATTAATGACGTAATAACTAATGCAGCTGTATTGGCAACACCAAAAAGAAACAACAAACCAGTTGGTTTTAGAAAGATCACCAATAATGAAATAGAGAAACTTGTAAATGAGAAAAGGCGAGCTAGGCGGGAATGGCAGTTAAATCGATCCCCTTCAACTCTGCTTCAACTAAAATCTGCTGTACGAAAGTTAAAAAAAAAGCGCTTAAATGCGAAGAGGAACACAACACTGAAAATTATACAAAGAAACTGTGTCCAAATTCTCGCAGGCAAAGCAAAAGTCTTTCAAGCCACCAGTAGATTCCAACATGCCTCTAAGACAGTTGAATGGTAGTTGGGCACGTAGTGATGAGGATAAGGCAAATTGCTTTGCAAATCACCTAGAAAAGCTATTTCAACCCAATTGCCCAAAGAACAACTTTGAGTTGCCAGCCTTGCCCAATGCCGCAAACGAGTCGCATGTGTCTATTAGGACTTCTACTTCTGAAGTTATTAGAATAATAAAAGAACTTAACCCCAAAAAATCACCAGGACGTGATAATATTACCCCAAAAATGCTTATTGAGTTACCAAATATTGCCGTACTTCTCGTGCTCTCTTTGCTCTTCAATGCAATTCTTAATCTCGGACGCTATCCAAATTCATGAAAAAAGTCGCAGATCATCTTGATAAACAAACCGGGGAAAGAATTAACACAGCCGTCTTCATACAGACCAATCAGTCTTCTACCCTATCTTTCTAAGATATTTGAAAAATTGTTACTATCAAAGATGACTCCTTTCCTCCACGAAAATAATATAATACCAACTCACCAATTTGGGTTGCGTGAAAAACATAGCACGATTGAGCAAGTAAATAGAATTACTAACGAAATAAGAAAGGCATTTGAGCACAGAGAGTACTGTTCGGCTATATTTCTAGACGTGGCTCAGGCGTTTGTTAAGGTATGGCATGAGGGCCTTTTATACAAGATTAAAAATATTCTACCTTCAGAATTATATAAAACATTGGAATCGTATTTAAAAAATAGAAAATTTATGGTAAAAGTGGGAGATTTCATATCTGATGAAAGACAGATAAGGGCTGGTGTACCCCAGGGCAGTGTTCTAGACCCAACACTATGCATCATATATACAGCAGATCTTCCAACAGCTAGCAATATATTAACTTCTACTTTTGCGGACGACACAGCTATAGTGAGCCGTAACAAATGCCACATAATAGCATCAAGAATATTAGCCTAGCACTTAAGGTTTGTCGATGAATGTCTAGCCAACTGGCGTATAAAGGTAAATGAACAAAAGTGTAAGCATGTTACATTTTCGCTTAGACCAAAAATGTGGGCAGTAAAAATTAACAATATTTTAGTTCCCCAAGCGAATGAAGTAACTTATCTTGGTATTCACCTAGATAGAAGACTTACGTGGAAAAAACATATATCTAGTAAAATAACTTGCATGAAGATAAGAGTTGCAAATTTAAATTAGGTATTTAATAAAGTCTTCAGACTTCGCCTAGACAACAAAGTGCTTTTATATTTTGCGGTCATAAAGCCGATTTGGATGTATGGCATTCAACTGTGGGGCACCACTGTGGACTAGAATAGACATAATACAAAATTCCAATCAAAAATGCTTAGATCAATCACGTGTTCACCATGGTACATGCGTAATGAAAATATCCATGAAGACCTTGGTATTTCTATGGTAAAGAAAGAAGTAGAAGACAGCAGAATTATATATATATCTAAACTCCGTGATCACCCAAACCCTTTGGCTAATGCTTTGGTACATTCCTGCGATCAAACACGCCTTAAAAGAAGAGATATGCCCGCGTACTGAAGAGCAATGTATCACCAAAACAGCTCAATCACTTGCTTGAGCGTGTCTAGTTTTTTAAATACGTTTAAGATTTTATAACTTATTGTTAGGCTTTCAAAACAAAAAGCAGATTCAATAAATAAAAAAATATTGAGAAAAAAAAAAAGATTATTTTTTAAGGCAACAATGTTATCTCTAAAAAACTTGTATTTAGCTTCGGTGCAACCGAAGTTAACGTTTTTTCTTGTTTTTTTTTTAAGTTTTTTGCATAATACATGGCAACCCTACTAATACGTATTTTTCACATATGAGCATATTTGTAATTTAAGTAAAGTTTTTCTTAATTTTTTCTTTATATTGTATTATTTTTAATTTTTTGCATCATACTTGGCAACCCTATGAATGTATTTTTTTAAATAAAAGTAATTCAGTACTTAAATCACTGTGCAAGGTATACATTTTTTTTTGTTGTGGTTATTGTGCGGAGGTTATTATATGTGCACGCGATGGCTGCCAGTAGGGATGGTAAACTCGATTCCGATTCTACTCGAGAATCGAGTTTTCTCCTAAAATAATAGTCACTTATATAATAGTAAAGTCGAATGTCAATAAAAAATGATTTTTTTTTTTGCATGTTATTTAAATGGAACATAGAAAATTTTAAACAACACCTCTTAATATTAATATTAAAAGCTCATCTTTTGAGTGACTTTTTTCACATTTTCGAAAGTTTTTAGCCTGTTTTTTAGTTGAAAAAAAAGGTTGCTTCAGAATGACGCACCCTAGTGTATAATCTATACTCTATTAATTTTTTGACTTTCTTACTTTTTATAACATACTTGGCAACTCTATTAATGTAGTTTTTTAAATAGTATTATTTTGTACTTGTACTTTCCAAATCGTTTTATTTATAGTATACTGCCTACATTTCTAATTTTTTGTGTTTTAATTTTTTGCTACATACCTTGCACCCTAACAAAGTAGTATTTTTAAACAATAATATTTCCGTACTCCGATTTACCTTCCAAAATATGTCCATTATAAAGTATAAATTTTTAACTTTTATATAGTACAGTTGGCAACTCTAATAACATATTTTTTTAAATATTAATATTTTTGTATTTTAATTTTTTTAATGAGTTTTGTAATTTACTTTTCATTCTAGTAAATGAATTTTTTTAAATCTTAGTATTTTGCCATTTTACATACATGTGCATACTTGGCGATATTCAATTTGCTTGGAAGTGCTTGATGCGCGAACAACTCTTTCGGATTCGGTTCATATAAAAACAACCTTACAGTTGACTGATCTCTGCTTTCCGTCGTCTAAGCGTAAATTCTGGTTTCATCATATCTCACAATCTCGTGGAAATTTTTCGAAGCACAGCTTCCGTATTTTTAACATTTCTCCCAACCAATCGACAAGAGTCCTTTTGCGCGATCGAAAAATTGTGAGTTGAAAGTTGAACAGTTAAATGTTCATACAATATTGAATGTATGCTGGTTCCACAAATGCCTATAGTTTTCTCTATCTAACGATAAGTCACAGACGATCTGGCAATATTAGTTTGTGGAGAACATCAATAGTTTCCGAACTGATTTTTGACAACCTTAACGAAATTCGGCTTGGACCTAAGACCTTGATTGAATTGTAAATACCATGGATAAACACTGACCCTTGATGGAGCTACAGCGACAAAATTTAGGTTTGGTCTCTTGCTGAGTTAATCCACATCGAAAGTTGTAAAAAATAAACGTTCGAAAATGTTAACGGTTTAATTCTATTTTTTGGCCAAGATGCATATTTCAAGTTAGTTGTTCTCAGTATGTGAAACATCAAAAATGTCAAACTTTACGATAAAGTTCTGAATTGCCAGATTGCAATACTAGGGTTGAAAACCCCGAAATATAAAAGGCAATATACGTATAAAGTATTCATATAAATCAGTGTTTCCCAAAGTGGGCGATAACGCCCCCTTATGGGCGCTGCAGGTGTCAAAGGGGGCGGTAAGATATCCAGAAAGGAAATGATCAAAGCGAGGTTCTTCAACATATCGCTGATTTGCGCCCACGCCCCGACGGAAGAGAAGGACAATGTGACCAAAGATGCCTTTTATGAGTGCTTGGAGCGCACTTATGAGAGATGCCCCCGCCACGATGTCAAAATCGTTCTTGGCGACTTCAACGCCAGGGTGGGCAAAGAAGGTATCTTTGGAACCATGGTCAGTAAATTCAGCCTCCACGAGGAAACATCCCGAAATGGGTTGAGGCTGATCGACTTCGCCGGGGCCTGAAATATGGTAATCTGTAGTACTAGATTCCAGCATAAGAAGATTCATCAAGCTACCTGGCTGTCTCCGGATCGAAGATCCATTAACCAGATCAATCATGTTGTGATAGACGGAAGACACGTCTCCAGTGTTTGAGATGTGCGTGCGCTCCGAGGTCCTAACATCGACTCGGACCACTATATTGTTGCAGCCAAAATTCGCACCCGCCTCTGTGCAGCAAAAAACGCACGCCAACAAACACAAGGAAGGTTCGACGTCGAGAAGCTGCAATAACAACAGACAGCCGAACGATTTTCTACTCGGCTTGCACTCCTGCTCTCTGAGAGCACTCGTCAACAACTCGGTATAAGGGAACTGTGGGACGGCATTTCAAACTCCTTACGTACAGCTGCAACCAAACCCATTGGTTTTCGGAAAGTGCAAAAGAACAGCTGGTACGACGAGGAGTGCCGTGTCGCAGCGGAGAGAAAACAGGCTGCGTACCTCGCAACGTTACGATCGACCACAACACGTGCGGGACGGGATAGATACCGAGAGTTGAAGAGGGAAGCGAGACGCATTTGTAGACAGAAAGCTGAGTGGCAGTGAACGTACAACACCAGGAGAAGGCGAACCCGATTCCCAATCGATGACGATGGAGCAGATGTTCCATTGCCCGACCATTGCGAGGTTCCCCGCCTGAAGAACAACAAAGCGGCAGGGGCCGACGGATTGCCGGCCGAGCTATTCAAACACGGCGGCGAAGAACTGGTAAGGAGCATGCATCAGCTTCTTTGTAAAATATGGTCGGACGAAAGCATGCCCAACGATTGGAATTTAAGTGTGATATGCCCAATCCATAAAAAAGGAGACCCCACAATCTGCGCCAACTACCGTGGGATTAGCCTCCTCAACATCGCATATAAGGTTCTGTCGAGCGTATTGTGTGAAAGATTAAAGCCCACCGTCAACAAACTGATTGGACCTTATCAGTGTGTCTTTAGACCTGGTAAATCAACAACCGACCAGATATTCACCATGCGCCAAATCTTGGAAAAGAACCGTGAAAGTTGAATCGATACACACCACCTTTTCGTCGATTTCAAAGCTGCTTTCGACAGCACGAAAAGGAGCTGCCTTTATGCCGCGATGTCTGAATTTGGTATCCCCGCAAAACTAATACGACTGTGTAAACTGACGTTGAGCAGCACCAGAAGCTCCGTCAGGATCGGGAAGGACCTCTCCGAGTCGTTCGATACCAAACGAGGTTTCAGACAAGGCGACTCCCTATCGTGCGACTTCTTCAATCTGCTGCTGGAGAAAATTATTCGAGCTGCAGAACTTAATCGAGCAGGTAAAATATTTTATAAGAGTGTACAGCTGCTGGCATATGCCGATGATATTGATATCATCGGCCTCAACACCCGCGCCGTTAGTTCTGCTTTCTCCGGACTGAACAAGGAAGCAACGCAAATGGGTCTGGCAGTGAACGAGGGCAAGACGAAATATCTCCTGTCATCAAACAAACAGTCGTCGCACTCGCGACTTGGCTCTCACGTCACTGTTGACAGTCATAACTTTGAAGTTGTAGATAATTTCGTCTATTTAGGAACCACCATTAACACCACCAACAATGTCAGCCTTGAAATCCAACGCAGGATTACTCTTGCCAACTGGTGCTACTTCGGACTGAGTAGGCAATTGAAAAGTTAAGTCCTCTCTCGACGAACAAAAGCCAAACTCTATAAGTCACTCATAATTTTCGTCCTGCTATATGGTGCAGAGGCTTGGACGATGACAACAACCGATGAGTCGACGTTGCGAGTTTTCGAGAAAAATTTTCTGCGAAAGATTTATGGTCCTTTGCGCGTTGGCCACGGCGAATATCGCATTCGATGGAACGATGAGCTGTACGAGATATACGACGACATTGACATAGTTCAGCGAATTAAAAGACAGCGGCTACGCTGGCTAGGTTATGTTGTCCGGATGGATGAAAACACTCCAGCTCTGAAAGTATTAGACGCAGTACCCGCCGCTGGAAGCAGAGGAAGAGGAAGACCTCCACTCGGTTGGAAGAACCAAGTGGAGAAGGACCTGGCTTCGCTTGGAATATCCAATTGGCGCTACGTAGCGAAGAGAAGAAACGACTGGCGCGCTGTTGTTGACTCGGCTACGCCAGTAAAGGAGAAGAACTGTCAAACGTATTGCTATTGCCATTGCCAAATCTGTATGTGGGCATTTGCTATCATAATATAATCATTTGCGCAAAGGTGTAGGGTAGGTAGGTTTGAGCTGATGTAGCGCATGCTTTGCGCTCTTGAAAAACTTATTTTATCATTTGCGAAATGCCGTTGGGAAGGTAGCTGATGTAGCGCACGGTTTGAGCTTTTGAACTCCTTAAATCTTTTATGTGGAAAATAAAAAAAGGATATTTATCCTTTCTTACAAATGTATTTCTGGGGAAAATAAAAAAAGGATCTTTATCTTTTCTTACAAATGTATTTCTGGAAAAAATAAGATAATACGAAAAGGAGAAAGATCCTTTTTTTTTGAAATGTATTTCTGGAAAAAATGAGAATTCATATTTTTGGACTACTATATAATAATTGCGCTTAAGCATTCCTATATAAACAATTTAATATTTATTTTATATTCATTTGTGGGTTTGTGCGCAATAGATGATCCTTACTTACGCCTCCTTTACACTACTCGCGAAGTTAGACATATATCTCAAAGCAAAACAATGTCGGAAGTAAAAAAGAAGAGACGGCAATACTGTGCGGAATACGTTAAATTCGGATTCACTGAAAATCCCACAAACCCATCCTCGCCTTTGTGTCTTTTATGTCTAAAAACATTTTCGAATGAAGCAATGAAGCCTTCAAGACTGCAAGATCATTTGAATAAAATGCATCCAGAAAGGAGAGACAAGAATGTAGCATATTTTCAAGACCTAGAGAAGAAGCATAATAATCAGTCAAGTGTAGCAAAACTATTTTCGGCGACTGCTAAGCAAGATAACGACGGACTTCGAGCTTCGTACAATATCTCTTTGTTAATTGCTCAAAAAGGCAAACCACATAACATCGGAGAAGAGTTAATATTGCCAGCAATAAATGAAGTAATAACTACCGTGCTTCATAAACCGGCCGTAGATATTATCCGAAAAATTCCTTTGAGTAATAATTCTGTGCAAAGACGAATTGATGAAATGACTGAAAACATTGAAGAATAATTGTGCGATCACCTGAGGACAAGCCAATTCTCAATTCAGCTCGATGAATCCACTTTACCAACTAATGAAGCATTGTTGTTGTCTTACGTGAAGTTTATTAAAGATGAAAAAATATGTGAAGAACTATTATTTGCTAGAAATTTAGAGACCGATACAAAAGGCGAAACCATATTCAAAATATTGGAAAAGTTTTGCGATGAGAAAGAGATTCCTTTGAAAAATAATATTTCAATTGCTACGGATGGCGCTCCGACTATGATAGGGTGCCATAAAGGCTTAATAGCGCACTTAAAAAATAAATTCCAGATTTCCTTGGTGTACATTGCGTTATTCATAGACAACATTTAGTTGCTAGAAACTTAAGTGAAAAACTGTTTCAATCACTGCAATATGTCATCAAAGCAGTCAATAAAATCCGCAACAGCTCTTTGAATGATAGATTATTTCATCAGCTTTGTGTTACTAATGACGAGGATTTCAATCGTTTGTTGTTTCATGCTGAAGTTCGTTGGCTATCAAGAGGCAATTGTCTGACTTCGTTCTACAACCTGTTTGACTCTGTTATAGAGTTCTTGGAAACTAAAGATACAGAATTTCAAGACAAGCTCATAACATCAAAGAATGATATAGCTTACATGATAGACCTGTATAAATTGTTCAACGACATGAATCTCCAACTGCAAGGCGATAAACTAAATTAAATTAAAACAAAAAACGTCGTTGCTGCATTCGCAGCCAAACTGCTTCTACACAAAAAGAATCTTGGCAGACGTGAGTTTCACACTTTTCCGAATTTGTCAGTATCATGCAGTAACGATGAATTGTTTGCCTACTGCCAACATTTGGAAAACCTCCACATTGACTTCACCAAACGATACCAGGACATTTTGAGCTTGGAAATACCAGACTGGGTGTTGGATCCGTTTTCAAATGTCAACACAGTAATGTCACCTCAGCTGGAAGAAGAACTTATAGAATTGACAACAAACGAGGAAATAAAAATCAAGTTCAAAAATAGTTACCAAGAATTTTGGCTACGAAAACCGATCTCGCAATTGTACCCTGGATTGTGGACAATCGGTCAACGATTCTTGATAGCATTCGTGGATTTAGTGCTGTGACAACACTGCTTACTAAAAATAGAAATCGTTTGCTTGTTACCGAACGTGGCGACTTGCTACTGTTCTTGAGTAAATTGGAACAAACTTATTAAACAGCATCAGATTCATCCTTCACATTAGTTTTTATATATGGAACGATTATTTTAGTTTTATTTTTAATAAAAGATTCTCTATTTTAATACTATAAAATTGTGTTTCAATAATCATTCTTATTGGCAGGTGGAGCCCGTAAGAGTTAACTTGAGACCTAAGCGGCGTTGTATGTTACCTACTGCGCTCAGGTTTCAAGTTGCTGGTTATAGTACAAGTTTCGTTTAGAATTCTCCGTTAATATGCATATATAGGTCACTGTTTAACTTTGTAACAAACAGATACATACGTGTCTCTATTTGTACCTTAAATTGTCTAAATCTGGTTATCACGCACATTTGAGAGTAAAAACAGCGTGCAGAACAAAATTTAGTTTATTAAAGAAATACTTAAATTTATACAAACGTTCCCCTCCTTAAACTAAACGTCTCAATTGTTTAGGCAACCAATGCAGCGTATGAAAATAGCGCGCCAGATAACTTGCGGTTGAAGTTCAAAAACTGTAGCGCGCGGAATTGGTGTCGCAAACGAATGTTGGTAGCGACTACAGTAGCGTGAGGAGCCGACGCGGCGGAGTGTCTATGCGCAAGTTTATGGTCCAATAAAGTCAGCTTCCCCGTTGTCCATTGCATTTGTTAGTTGGGTTGGTGCGAGTGTGGTGGATTGTATTGGTGTTGTATTGTCGTGGCATCCTGTAGTGAATTGCACTTTTGCATTAGGATGCGCCAGTTTTACCGAGTAGAGCGGGGTGGATGCTTAACTCATTTAAACAGTCACAATAATTAATTTGAAGTTATAGTGGTTTTTAAATAGGTGAAAAAATGACGGCGCTAAAAAAATATTTATTCTCAAAGTGGGCGGTAGGCAAAATAAGTTTGGGAAACACTGATATAAATGATCAGCGCGAAGACATGAATCGATTTTAACACATCCGTGTGTCTGTAGATATAGCTGCCCTAAAAGCTGTTCGATCAAAATCAATTCCATGTACTTTTTTTTATTGATTAGTTGAAAAAAGGCTTATCGTACTTCTAATAAAATTTCAATTTTTTTTGTATTTATAATGAACTTTAATGAAATAAATATGTACTATTTTGGTCGACTACTTTTTGCTATTTTTCCGCTAGAGAAGTTATTTCATCAGTGTAAAACTTTTCTGGTAAAACTGCGACAAGTAATTTTCACTTTCTAATACTTTTTGCACTAAATCAAGTCGTATGCCATGAATAGCACGTTCAATATTGGCTTTAAAACCTCAAGAGAGTATGGTTTATTGCTAAAGACCTATGACTTCAAATAACCCCACAAGCAGTAGTCTAATGGTGTAAAATCACAACTTCTTGGAGACCATTTAATGTCAGAATTTCTTGAGATAATCGAATCTCCAAACTTTTCTCGCAATAATTCGGTTGTTGCTATGCTGTGTGGCACATATCCCTGCTTTGTTGGAACCAGATTTTTTCTAGATCAACTTTTTTCAATACCGCTCTCCATTGACAGTAACAGTGTCACCAGCTTTATTTCGACCAGACCAAAAACCACACCAAATTGTCAATTTAGGTGAATGTAATGGTTTGAATAATTTGCGGATTATCTTCGCACCAGAATCCATAGTTTTGTTTATTTACCGCACCACTCAGATGAAAGTGAGCTTCATCGGAGAAGATGATTTCTTTAAAAATTTGTTTATCATTTTATAGTTGTTCTAAATCAAAATCAGCACCTTCACAAGGAGAACAATTTTATATGGATACAAGTACAAACCCTTTCTCTAAGGCTCAAGACCTGCATGAACGGCAGCAATATTTTTATTACTACGAGTGGTTGTTTTTTTATTAGCACTTAATCATTATGTAATGAAAATGTACGCTCGAAATTTTCAACATTTCGACAACACTTCGACAAATAGAGACTATTTTGATTAAAATTAAATAATCTGTAAACGTTGTTCTTGCGCATATATTTCCATGACACATAATTTATCGGTCGTCGCTGTGAACGGACGTATTTTTTAATTATATAATATATATATATTATATAATTATTAATGCCGTGTGTTTGCGGCCATAGAGTTGATCGTGCTCAGCCCAAGATCAGCTGCAATAAATGCAATGAATTCTTCCACTTATCGTGTGTGAATTTATCACAGGCTGATGTGGATTTTTTGGTGAAGTCCAAAAACGTTATTTATTGTAAAGTGTGCGCGGTAGTTCGCAGAATTTCGGATTCGTTGGTTTTGGAAGTTAGTTCACTGAGAAGTGAATAATCGAAGTCGCTCACATTATTACAACAACTCTGTGATGATCGAAATTCGTTAATCGTTAAGCTTAACGAACTTAAATCAGAGATCTGCATTGTGCAAAAGAAATTGTCCGATAACGGCAAGTTCTCTGCACCAGCTTCGAATGCTCTCTCTGCTACGACTGCTGTTGGTACAAATGCTTCTTCAATCGCTTCTCCGTCTGACGCTGCTGTTTCTGATGATAATGAGAGAGTGAATTATCTCGATCCCGCTATACCGAAAACATTCTCTATAGCTTCAACTACGGCTAACTCCACTCTCACTTCTACGTCTATTGTGTGTACAAATGCTCCGTCATCTAACGTTGTTATTTCTGCTCCTACTGATAATAGTAGGGGAGCCTGGAGTGCTAAATCTGCAGTTACTGGAGCGTCATGGAGACTTACTAGATTGTCAATATAACGTTTAAAAAAAAAAAAAGTCTAGGTGAAGTTTTTCATTTTAGTGGGGAGAAGAGCGGGTAATTATTTTCAAAAGTGTAAAAAAAAACAGTAACATAAAAGTACTTAAGCGCCTCAGTCATTTATGGAATATACGCGCATTGTATTTCTGATAGCCGATATATATTAATCTGACAATCAATTCAAGGTTGAGGGCGGTAATGAGAGGCTAAAAAAAAAAAGTTATTCGAGCGTGTCAGATTTTCAAAGCGAATGTTAATGAAACTCGAAAAAGTGTGCCATTTAAATGTCTGACAATTTCGACGTGACCAAAAGTCATTTATTGATTTTAAAACTTGTAAAAAAAAAGGTGACCTTGCGATACTCGAGCGCGTCAGATTTTTATGCAGGGGGATCAACTTGATGTCAGAGTCTTCCCAAAAGATAATCTGACAATTATATAGAGGCATATCGTTAATCTGACGATTTAAAAGTGGAAGAATTCTGTTTGGTTCTTGTTTTTGTTACAGGATGTAATAAAAACAGTGTATACATATATGTATATGTATAGAAAATTTAATAATTTATTAATATGAAAATAGAAAAAATAAAATTAAAAAAAACATGTCAATTTTCGTCATTCGTGTCATCGTCGAAGTTGGTTTCCACGTCTTGAACTTCCTGACAACCGGCTTCGCTTTGCGATACTCCAAAACAGTTATACACTTATTTAGAGTTTGTGGAGTAAACTTTTTGATTTTTTCATACGTTTCTTCGCCACAGAAAACACATTTGATACTAACGTCACTCATTTTTACAATGGATGTAAAACTGATCGCTGTAAACGGAAAAAAAAATAGAAAACACTACGAACAAACAAAAGTGTCAAGCACTAACAACAACCACGCTATGGTGATCAAATAAGATGACATCATGGCGGCAGACGTTAGTATGAGGACGGTGCGAGAGAGTGAGAAACAAACAAAAGTGTCAAGCGTATACTAACAACAACCACGCTATGGTGATCAGTACGCTTGACCTTTTGTCAACGATTTTACCTGTATCGCCTCATGGAAACTGTCAGATTATAGGATTTTCGTGATTCTGACAGAATTACCTTTAAAATTAAAAAAATATCTATCGCGTTCGAGTATTTCAAGGTGTCGATTTTTTTAAAAATTTGTCACCCTGCTATTTCTCTAAGTCACCCTCAAACTGTCAGGATATTGAAATATACACTCGTCTTCATGTATTTAATTTACCATCTCTTGAAGGATCGTTTTTTTTTTCTCTAATCTGACGAACTCCCTCCAACGCATGCCTCCATATTAAGGGCTCATATTTGGTAGGGGTACATAAAAAGGTGCAATATTTCTCCCCATAACATTTTCTGACACGCTTTAGTAACTTCAAAAATCTCCTCTTGGGCTCCCCTACTATAATGTGAGTATGGATTATCTCGCTCCCGCTACACCGAAGGCAATCTCTGCCGCTCCGTCTGCTGCTTGCTCCACTCTCTCTACGGTTGCTGATAATGGTACAAATGCAGCTGCTCCCAATGCTATTAATTATGCCGGCACATATGCTGACGCTGTTGCTAGGAATATCAACACTCATTCGAAAGCCAAAAACATTCGAACAGTTGCTGCTAAACCAGATCGTCCCTCTGTCGCTGTCAATGCTGCTCAATCAGTTGCCGTTGATGATTCTGTTAATCTAAACTCTTCGACTTCAATTACTGCTAATGGAAATGTGAAGTTAAAAGTGAGTACTAGGAACAAAAAATCCCCAGCTGCTTTAACTGTTGTTGGTGTTAATGCCAATTGTGATCTCGATGTCGTCATACCCAAGAAATGGATTCATTTGTCTGCCTTTAAAAACTCAGTCACTGAGGAAGATATTATATCTTTTGCCGTTAAACATGCTAATGTTGATAGAGATCATCTTTTATTTTATAAATTAATTAAGAAAGATACTGATATTAATAATCTTAAGAGGATAAACTTTAAGTTAGGTGTGTCCCTATCTTTTTTTAACGCCGTTTTCTCCTCTTCAGTGTGACCTTCTGGAATTAAGTTGCGTCCCTTTAAGTTTTTTCCAAAGGGAGGGGAAAACAGCGCTGCAGATTAGTGGATGCGTCTGTTAGTCACGACTTTTTCTATGCGTTTTCTGCACCTTCTTCAACTGGCTATCTTCTTCAACTGACTGTTCGGTCCATTTTGGAGTACGCAGTCATTTGGAGACCATATTGCATTTCGTCAATTAATAGGAGCGAGCGTATTCAAAAGATTTTTCTTAAATTTGCTCTCCGCTCCTTAAAGTTCGTTGACCCAATACCATCGTATACATCTCGCTTATTGCTTTTACATCTTAAATTATTGGAAAATCGACGGTACATTCTCTGCCTTTCATTTGTTTTCAATGTAATTAATGGAGATATTGACTGTCCCTATTTACTAGGGAAAATTAACTTCAATACTCCTCAGGGTTGTCCAGATCTGTTTCCCCATTTTATTATAAAGAGGAAAGTGCTAATTTTGCTGTATATGCTCCTCTCAAGCGTTCTATGCGTGAGTTTAATTCGATTTCCGAGCTAGTTCTTCTAGATTTTTCTCACTCTAGGGTATCCTTCATTAATACCCTCATTTCTGTTTTTTAGTTTGAGTTATCTACTTATTTAACTGTAATTTAATTCTCCATTAGTCTGTAAGAATTAATGTTCACATACTTAACTAAATAAATAAATAAATGAATAAATTGTAAGCTTTGCTGAATACAATGAAAGAAATGACACTTAGAAAACATATCATCGCCATTGAAAAATCCCGTACCTTTGTTAAGCCCCCCCACACATACACATAAAAGTGCAGTTGGCGTGAATGACAACTTTTCAAAGTTGTTTGCGCAAACGTTCACGATATTACTGTGCATTTGCCCAATTCGATTGTGATGCAAGAGCCCAGTAAATTAAGAAAAGCCAAAACGTGTGATGCGACAAGGACTTTGTGTCAATTGTAAAAAAGCAAAAGCGTTAAAATTAGCGAATGTTAGTCAATAACTTTACGCACGTCAGAAATGCAAAGAGGTAGTGAGTCATGAAACATAAAAAGAGTGATAGAGTGGGAGATATCGGAGTTAGTGGGAGTGGTATTGTGGTGGTGAGAAGCTGGCAGCATGCTTGGCTTGCGTTCTGTCACAGAATTCGATTTTCCGATCACATGCGAGCTTTCAAAGTTTGCCATTCGCTACTGCCAATATTCGATAGCGGCATTTATTTCTTCGTACAGTGATCGTTTAAAAAGTCTATGAAAATTTGGGTGTTCTGTAGCTAGCTCAACTTCATACAGTGAATTCAAAAATCAAAATTGATTGAAAAATTGAAAAGTGATTCCGAACTTCGGCTTTGTCGATACTATATCGCAAAAAACGTTGTCAAAAAAGCTTTGGTTCGTAAATGGATCACAAACAATAACTTAATCGTTAAGTTTGTTTTACTAAAAGTGAATGCTCATAATAGCTGACTCTGGGAAGTTCTTCAATATATTTAAGAATGTGCTTCTAGTCGTCAAGTTAAGATTTCAGAAATTGACAGCAAGTGAATTCCGGGTTGAAGTAGAAACTATCGGATTGTCGGACGATCTATTCAAATACGCCGGGAACTTATAAGGAGCATGCATCAGCTTCTTAGTAGAACGTTGTTGGACCAAAGGCTGCCCGATGTCTGCATTTGGCAGAACTTAATCGAGCAGGTACAATCTTTTATAAGAGTGTACAGCTGCTGGCGTATACCGATGATAATGATACCATTGGCAATATCAACCACGCCATTAGTTCTGCTTTCTCCATATTGGACAAAGAAGCGAAGCAAATGGGTCTGGTAGTGAACGAGGACAAGACAAAATATCTCCTGTCATCAAACAAACAGTCTTCGCAATCGTGACTTGGCTTCCATAGTTATAACTTCGAAGTCATATATAGTTTCGTCTTTCTTAGAACCAGCATCAACATCAACAATAATGTCAGCCTCGAATAACTCATGCCAACAGGTGCTTCTTCGGACAGAGTAATAAATTGAGAAGTAATGTCCTCTCTCAATGAACAAAAATCACAATCGACAAGTCACTCATGATCCCCGTCGTATTATATGGCATGGATGATGACAACATCTGATGAGTCGGTTTACGAGTTTTCGAGAGAAAAGTTCTGCAGAAGATTTATAGTCTTTTGCGCATTGACAACGGCGACGTCGCAGTCGGTGGAACGATGTACAGTACGAGATACACGAGGACATTGATATAATTCAGCGAATTAAGAAACAATGCTGGTAACCGGTAATATCTTCAAATTCTACTGCATGAATTCCAATTGAACAGTGTCCAGTTAGACACTTTGTAAAAACATCTTCCGATTTACCCTGGGTCACAAGGATCTTTGCGTCAAATCTGAGGCCCAACAGTAGTTCAGTAGTAAACCTCAAGAAGTCAGCAACGGTTCCCATTCTAAGGATTGGCTCCACGCACTTTTCTGTTAAAAAATGTGAGGAAGTACTCAGATCATGAATACATCACAGTAAAAAATCTTTTTTTTTTTATTTTGTATAATTAAAAAATAAAAAACGATGGTTTGGGTAAGTCTAAGGACAGAATATTGAGCCTCTCTTCTAGGAAAATTTTAAAGACTTCTTGAGCAATACTTCCAAATTCCATTATTTTTGAAACCTTGACGCCCAGCTCCTTCCTTTATCCTGCGTCCACCTGGCAGCCATTGCAGTGGAAACATGCATAGAACCGTACATCTAACCACCAGCACGAAAGCACCTAGAGCTGAGCTGCGTCTGTGTGTAAATAAGATCGGCACCAGTCACGTTAGAACAATTGACATTTACACACCAGTGACAGTGAGCAAAAACATAGTACAAAAATATTAAAGTTTTGTCCCGTGTAACTTTTTGTCTTCCTTTTGCCATTGATTTGGCAATTCTCACTTAAGTTGGCTGGTTGTAAAAAAGTCCCTCTGGTACGTTTTTCTTATAATACAATGCTGTAAAATGTGAGCCACAGTGGCACACATCCATCGTCTCCAATAAAATTACAAATGCTACTGCGGTAAGCAGATGATATTGACATGGAAGGCCTTTACTACTCAGTGCAGTCTTTTCCAGCCTAGAAAAAGAAGCGAATGAGATTGCTCTTGTGGTGAACAAGGGTAAGGCAAAGTATCTGGAGGCCACACACAAAGATTCCGCGCGTCTTGGGATCAACGTCACTGTTGGCAGCTTTTCATTTGACTTTGTATATCTTAGAAGAGGAACATTGAGGAATTTTAAACTAATTGTTTACATCAAGAATTGTATAAAAGCCAGATAACCTAGAGTTAGAGGCTGAATCCTTGAAGGATTGCGAGGTTATTCAGCTTTAGGGTTACGGATACCTGAGAATCCTCAATTGCGCAAAAGTTTATTTTTCGGTAATCCGTGTCAAACTTCCACTTCTTAGCTAAGACTGTCGTGTTTTTCATAAGAGGTTATGGAAGCTAAGGATGAGAGTCAAAAAGACTCAGTGCCAAAGAAAATTTATTTAGTTGAAGTTCACATCAGCTGAGCTCTGATAAGCTCCGTAAAATATTCATGTCGGCCGCTGCATTTATTTTTACTTGCGGTTTCATCTTTAACTGAATGTTATAGAGGACGTGATCAAATTGAAAGGTGAATTTTTTCCATTTCATCTTCTTCAAAGTAATCTCCTTCCGCTGCAATACACTTATGTCAACGAATTTTCCAGTCATCATAGCACTTGGAAAAATCCTCCGTCGTGATGGCCATCAGATCATTCTTCGATTCAGCTTTTATATCCTCAGTTGAGTCAAAACTGTGTCAGCGGAGTGGTCATGTGCTGAATAGCCAGAAGTTACACGAAGGTAAATCAGGCGAATGCGGTGGTTGCGGCACGATTTTAGTCGAAAATGGTGCGAAATAATCACGAATAACCAATGTAGTATGAGATGGTGCATTATCGCACTTCTTTGTTCAATAAATTCAGACATAGTAAAAATCGAAGAATTTAGAGCCTCACAAAACGAATCGTATCTCAAATACTAATGAATATTTTGACGTGAAATTTAGCATAGATGTCCCTAATAGTACTACCAACTTACAGAAAAATTTACCGATTCCAAAAACAAGCGAAGTATAAATTAAAAATTTACCTTTCAATTTGATCACAGTATATAAATTTTTTATAAAATGAAGATTAGCTAGCTCGGGTGCAATAGTTTATAAGTCCGTCAAATATGTACGCAAAGATTACCCTTTCTATTTTCACGTAATACTGCTGGTAACTAGGCAACATTTCCATCAACCAATATATTGTATCATCTATTGCTAATTGGGACGTAATGAAAATCTTGTTCATCATTCAATACGCGTTACTTAATCCACTTCACTGTCTTGCCACTGAGCTGTCAGCTGATTGTCTGGTACCTCCTACCTCCCACAAAACCACTGAATATCACACTCATATTACTGACAATTTAATTAAGCTCAGCTGTAGTTTAGGTTTAATATGTTCCGAAGCACTGCAGACCTACGTTTGCTTTTCTGCCAATCAAACCTAAAATGCTCCACCAGTTCGAAAATAGAATAAGAATACTCGCAAACCAAAGCAAAAGAGAAAACGGTGAAGTTGAAAAGCTATTTGCCAACCAAATGTCAACTGGTTCATTGGGAATCTGAATCGTATTAAAATACCAGAGTGCCTGGTTACCGTTGAGCGGTGCGTGTAGCGTTCTACATGTGCCATATAGTGGGGGTTAAGTGCAGAGTACGGTTGAAAAGTGCTTATGCGCTTTATCAGCAAAACACATTTAGCGGCTGGTCTTGTTGTTGCCATTTCTCCATTACCTTGGAATTTGATTTACTTTTCAAGTTACTTTCTATTGTTTCGCCGCACGTGGTAGACAACGACTACGGTGCATTGTGAAGGCGACGGGTGGTCGCCATTTGCTGCCAATGGCTAATGCCATTTCACATGCGAACTGTGAGAGCGGAAGGAGACAGAAAGAGAGAGCTCTAGTGTGAGGTAGAGACGCGAGCTCTGGTGTAAGTAAGAGGGGCGCCTTGGCTAAAGGTACTGTTAGTCCGAGCGGCAAAGCAAACCTAGCACGCCTTAACCTATGTGCATCGAAAATATTCAATTGCAATATAACCTTTAGCAATTGTCTATGGGTAAACACTTGTCCCAACACACTTTTGCCCCGTTACCCTTAACTTTCTGTCATGCCCTACTTCTAGCGCGTTTCGTCCGCTTTGCACTCGATTAACTGGCGCTGGCCATAAGTTAAATAACAGAACTTTTTGCCAGCAAACACCGCGCATCCAAGTCACCAAAGTGCGCTTGCTCGCAGCAGATAAAAATTAATAATTAATTTAGTGTAGTGGCAATAAATTTTACAAATATTTACTACAAAAAAGTTGTGGTGTGGAAATATGGCGAGTTGAGAGTTCTCAGCTCAAGTTTTCTACGAATTGGAAGCTCGGACTTGCACTAAATAAAATATTTGATATATTTTGTTTTTCACTCTAAATTTATAAGAATATGGGAGACAAGTTTTAATTTACATATATATGTATATATATAGGGTAATCCATTTCGAGGTTTGATACATTTTTAAAGAAAAACAAAGAAACGTTTATTATCATTTAAAAGAATATTCTTTGGCATTTATTTTTTAAAGATTACCTTTTTAAAATGTTGTCCGCGGCCTTGTCTCAGATGGTCCATCTCTTGAGTTCTCTTGAAAGTATCTCTTCAAGTTTCTCTTCGTTCCAAATGCGGCAATTCTGATTATTTACATACCCATTGAGCCAGAAATGGGACTCAGCGCTGAACAAAATTTGGCTCAAAAACGTGTGATCTTCTTGGAACTTTTCAAGACCCCATAGAGTGAAGAGATGTCGCTTGGGAAGGTCGAGCAGCTTCAGTTCTTGCACACGCTGTATTTCGCACGCTTCCGATTTAAGATCTCGACGTAAAAAGCGCCAAGTCGTTCCATACATCAGTCGGAGTTAAGACGAACTGCACCGTATCGACTCTCTACGGTCTTCGTTTACACTCTCAGCACGGCTACTTTATTTTCTTCACTGCGTGCTGGACGTGATCTGTATGGTCGAATTGAGTTCGGTCTCAAGATGGGTAGGCTAATTACAACACTTTCTTTACAGAACGTAAATTTTCGTAATAAAATTGAACGACTTGTAAATGTTGTTCAGGTGTTAGTTTTTCAATGACGAGATGCCAAACAATACAGAAAATAACATGACAGCTTGACACGACTCCCGCGAGTTACATCCCATGGTAACCCAAGAACAACAGCAAACACAGATGGTGTGAAGATAGTCTGGTAGATAAGAAAATACATTTATTTAAGAAAACCAGAAGATATGTAAAATTAAGATATGAGAAGAAACACTGATCCCAAATAAATATTGAATGCAAATAAAGGATAAGCAGCACTGTGGAATTCTCCCACAGATAAGAATTTTTGTAAATTAGAAGATAAGCATTTTTGTAAAACTATAACATGATAGTAATAAAGGATAAGCAGCACTGTGGAATTTTCCCACAGATAAGAATTTTTGTAAATTAGAAGATAAGCATTTTTGTAAAACTATAAAAGCAAGAAAATCTTTGAAATAAAGACACACATTTTTCTGACACTCTCAAGAGCCGGTCGTATAAAATTGTTTTCATAATTGGCGCAGTCGGTAAACGTCTGACATAATCTTAAGATTGGTCAAACGGGTCGCTCGGATTTTCCGAAGAAAATCCACACATAAAAAAAAAGAAAAAAAAAAGAAACAAAATCAATTTTAAAAATAAAAATAAGGCGTTTCCGAGGCCTTAAAACAGTTTAAAAAAAAAAAACACAGAGAAGAAAAACATCACCATGGCAACTGTTAACAGCTCCGAGCTCCTGAAGGAAGCTTCGAGAATAAGGCCATTCAACGGAAGTGATGGTTACGACCTATCCTCATTTATAAGAGAAGTAGATGCCATACTCCGCCTCTTTAACGATAACCCATCGTTAAAGGAATTCGTTATTCAACGCTACGTACTAACGAAAATAAATGGAGACGCCCTGAAGGTAGTCCGACCTTTAGGAAGCACGCCGATGTGGGACGACGTAAAGGAGGAACTCATCCGGAACTTCGGGGTAAAGGAGAGCTACAGGAGTCTGTACCACCAGGCCATCAACGTTAAGCACTACAATGTAAGTGAATATTTTGTAAAATTAAGGGATATTTTAGATAAAACTAATATTAAGTATGAATTTGATAGTGAAAAACCCATAGCCTTTTCACCGGAAGCCAACGAGGCATTTTTTCTAAAAACCTTCTTAAACGGAATTAGTCCTCATTTGTCCTCCATAATTTTGAGTAGGGATATTAGAAAACTAAGGGAAGCTTTTTATTGCTTAGAGGATACTGGATTAATCCAGCAAAATAAAAATAAATATAGTAACTATGGGCAGCGTTATTACCCCTCACAAAATAATTACGATTCAAACAATAGGGTACATGCTAGTAATCCTCAGCCTTCTTTTCCAACGCAACAACGTTTTTGGGGAAATAATAGTAGAATGAGTAATAATAATATTAACCCGCAACAAGCATCACGAAATAGCTATTCACAACAGAGTAGGAATAGCAATAGAAGTCAAAGGCCTGTGCCCATGGAAGTAGACCATATGGATTACAATCAGGGCGAAAATTTTCGGTCACCAGCCCGGGGAGGAGCTACCAATAGTAGAACTAACTATAGGTAGAAATAGATTGAAGTGTTTAATCGACACCGGTTCAACAACTTCAGTTTTAAATAGTAAAGTAGATTTAGGATTTAGGAAAAATAAATTAGAAAATCCCACTAGATTAAAAACAATGAGTGGTGAATTTTTCATTACTGAAGAATTGAAAACTCCCTTGCCTACGGAATTCAATAGTGAAAACATCGTGCATTGGCATTTAACACCATTTTTTAATAGAAAATTCGACTGCTTAATAGGGCAGAATATTTTGAGACCATTAAACGCAATAATTAATTTTGAAAAAAATCACATTTATGTTAATGGCAATAAAATTAAATTTTTAAATCCATGCCCGTTTGTTAAGGAAGAAAATCATTCAATTGAACCCATTGAGAAAGACTTTTCAATCCTAGAAAGGCCCGATATGAATACTGTAGAAAGGAATGTTAAAGGAAATACTACGGAAAAATAATGACCTTATATTTAGAGAAAATGAACAGCTAACCCATGCTCATGAAGTACAACATGAAATCGTTACAACAACTGAAAAGCCTGTATATTCAAAAATTTATAAATACCCTCAAATACACGAGGAGGAGATAACCAAACAAATTAAAGAAATACTGGACCAGGGAATAATTAAAGAAAGCTGCTCCCCATACAATTCACCACTTTGGATTGTCCCAAAAAAAAAAAAAAATGGATAATTCTGGTAAAAATAAATGGAGAATAGTAATAGATTACAGGGCTCTAAATGAAATAACTATATCTGATAAATTCCCAATTCCAAATACAGATAGCATATCTGGAAAATTAGGTCAAGCAACATATTTTACGATAATTGATCTAGCCAAAGGTTTCCATCAAATTCTTATAAAAGAATATGATAGGAAGAAAACTGCATTTTCTACACCGCTAGGCCATTATGAATTCATAAGAATGCCATTTGGTCTAAAGAACGGCCCAGCCACTTTCCAAAGATTAATGAACTCTGTCTTAAGAGAATACATTAATAAAATATGCGTTGTTTATTTAGATGACATTCTCATATTTAGTTCCTCTCTTCAAGAACACAAGGAAAGTATAGAAAAAGTTTTTAAAAAATTAAGAGAACACTGTTTAAAAATTCAAATCGATAAATGCAATTTTTTTGCTAAGACTACTGAATATCTTGGTCATATTCTAACTACAGAAGGATTTAAACCGAATCCTAATAAAATAGAAGCAATTCAAAAATTAAAGCTTCCTGAAACAGTGAAGCAAATTAAATCTTTCTTAGGAGCAACAGGATATTATAGGAAATTCATTAAAGATTACGCTAAAATTGCTATTGGCATGACAAAATTTATTAAAAAGGGAGTTCGTATTAATATTAAAGATCAACAATTTATAGCCGCTTTTTATACACTAAAAAGACTTTTGGTTAACGATCCAATATTAAAATATCCCAATTTCGAAAAGAAATTTAAAGTTGCAACTGATGCTAGCAATTTTGCAATTGGTGCCGTATTAATGCAAGATGGCCATCCCATTTGCTATGCTAGCAGGACACTTAATGAACACGAGAAGAGATATAGCACAACAGAAAAGGAACTCTTAGCCATCGTTTGGGCAGTTAATTATTTTAGACCCTACATTTATGGTAGGCAATTCGATCTTTTAACAGATCATTTACCACTTAAGTGGTTACAAACAAAATATAAAGGAAAAGACATAAATCCTCGATTACAAAGATGGCTTCTGAAACTTGGAGAATACGATATATGTATTCAATATATAAAAGGCAAAGAAAATACATTGGCCGACTTTCTTAGCAGATTAGATGTAGATTCTGGAGAAATCTGCCTCATAAATCAAACTTCTGAAGAAGATGATAACATGAGTACAGCAGCTACAATTCACTCTCAAGTAGAAGAATTAAATGACCATATCCCTACACTTGAATCTGTCATCAAACGTTTTCAGACTCAAATTATTTTATGTGAACATAAAGTAAGAGACACTGAAAAAATAGGTAAAAATCTTAAGATTTACATAAGCCAAGATGACATTAATAGCGAATACATGGTAGACATCTTAAGGACACATGTTAAAACTAAAAAAGCGGGAAGTTTTTCAGAAATAGCTGACTCCGAATACAACAAAGTTCAACTAAAATTAATCGAAATATTTGGCAGTAGCATCAAATTCTTTAAATGTTTATTTCATGCCAAAGACTTGTCAGATGAAACAGAGGCATATCGGTACATTTCAAAGTACCACAAATATGAAACTGGGCATGCTGGCATAAACGAAAATTATAATGGTTTAAAACACCTTATATATATTAAAAAACTAAAAGAGTTAATACAAAAATATATAAACAATTGCGATATATGTAATAAAGTAAAGTATGACAGAAATCCGTTGAAACCTAAGTTTCACATAACACAAACTCCTACTGAAATTAATGATATTGTTCATGTTGATACTTTTACATTCCTAAAGCAAACTTTCATGACAACTATAGATAAATTCTCAAAATTTGCAATGGCATTTTCTTTGGAAAACAGAAATAGTTTGACTCTTGTTGAAAAACTTAGACAATATGTTTCTATTAAAGGAAAGCCAAGAAAAATTATAGCTGATAATGAATTTAATAACGTTAATGTTAAGGATTTTTTTAACATAGAAAATATAGAGGTTCATTTTACCAAGCCAAATAGTCATACAGGGAATTCGGATATAGAACGTTTTCATGATACAATTAGCGAAAAACTTAGAGTTGCTGAATTAGAATATAGGACTCTCTCAGTTCAAGAAAAAATGTTTAGATGTATCGAATTTTATAACAAATCGATTCATTCGGTAACTAAGGAAAAACCAATTTACATAGAAAAAGGGAAAGTAAATAAAGAAATAATATTCAAAAAATTAAAAGAAACAAAAGAAAACAATATTAAAAAACTTAATGAAAAAAGAGAAAATGTTGTAATAAATAAAGAAGAAGCATTTGTTAAGAATTATGTGGCAGTACGTCATAAGAACGCACCACGATATAGGAAGCTTAAACTAGATAATGTACATACAACCAATATTAAAAGAGAAAATAAATTTGCAGATCAACTGGACACTAATATTTTTGATACTAATGACAATGGCTCCAACAGCAACGTCCATTTTAACCATCCAACCGATTCATGAAAACAGCGGATATGTGGAAATTAGTACATCCAAAACGGAAATTGTAGTTTCATCAGAATTTATAATACACGACATAGACCCTTATGAAATTTTATATTTAATTAACAACATGACTTTTAATACAAATCTCTTGAGGCCATTACATCGCGATTTACTTAGGAATGAACTCTTAATCCTTAAAAAACCTTAATACCTAAATGTAGTGGGAATAGGCATAAAAGAGGATTATTTAATTTGGTTGGGACAATGAATAAATATTTATTTGGAACAATGGATGACATAGATAGAAAGGATATTGGGGATCACTTAAAGTTTATTGATCAAAATATGCACAATTCTATTACAACCTTAAACCAACAAGTTAAAATAAATAAATATTTTGAAAAAACATTTAAATATTTAAAAACAACAATAGAACAAGACAGGGAAAAAATACTAGATTATGAAAGAGGAAATGATAAAATTCTAAAGGATGCTGCATTAAACAACATGTTTAACGAGCAAATCTTAAGAATACATGTCCTTAAAGAAAAAATTGATCATATTCAAGATAGCATTGCAGCCGCTAAACTTGGATTATTACATCCAGGAATTTTGACAAGTGAAGAAGTTGATATATACGAAATAGACCTATTTAAGTTGTAACATTTAAAAATGTGTGCAATTCAGTATGCAGAAAAACTGCTCCTTTTAATAATAAAGGTACCACGAAATTTTAGCACAGTTCAATTAAAGGTTATTCAGCCCATTTCAAATGAACAAATGAGAGAAATTACTTCCGTTTCAGAAACAGTTTTTAATTACAATAATAAAACTTATACATACATATGAAAAAGACAAAACACTTAATGAATTAAAAACTTCAAGAAGAATCAAGAACGAAATAACAGAAATAATTGAAATTGACGATGAAACATTAATATTAAAAAATTTGAAAAATACTAAGATAGTACAAGATTGTGATCACAGGAAAGTAATACTGGAAGGAAATTATTTAATACACTACCAAAATTGTACACTAGAAATTAACAATCAAATTTTCTCTAATAAGGTAAAAATATTCCAACAAAGATTTTACTTTCCTGTAAATGAAGAAACTAATTTTACAAATAAAATTTCATTTGAAGAAATGAGACTGGAACATTTAAAGAACATAGAAAAAATAGAAGAACTTAAGTGCCATAAGAAAATTAATTATTCAATTTCATTTGTAAATTTTATTATTACTTTACTTTTAATAAGCCTTCTCTTGTATATGTTAAGAAAACAAAAACAAATGCGAGTAGAAATTGTAAACAAACCTCAGGAGAGTTTTGTATCTAAGGGGGGAGGAGTTACATCCCATGCTAACCCAAGAACAACAGCAAACCCAGATGGTGTGAAGATAGTCTGGTAGATAAGAAAATACATTTATTTAAGAAAACCAGAAGATATGTAAAATTAAGATATGAGAAGAAACATTGATCCTAAATAAATATTGAATGCAAATAAAGGAATTCTCCCACAGATAAGAATTTTTGTAAATTAGAAGATAAGCATTTTTGTAAAACTATAACATGATAGTAATAAAGGATAAGCAGCACTGTGGAATTTTCCCACAGATAAGAATTTTTGTAAATTAGAAGATAAGCATTTTTGCAAAACTATAAAAGCAAGAAAATCTTTGAAATAAAGACACACATTTTTCTGACACTCTAAAGAGCCGGTCGTATAAAATTGTTTTCATAATTCGCGTGATCTGTCAGAAAACGGCTATTGAAAGAAGTACCTTCACTTGGATCACGCGTTATATTAGAGTTAATGTAATGTTACTTCATATTAGGGTCCAATAGTAGTAGTAGTCTCTTTATTCACATACGACAGCTAAAAGTAATTGAATGTCAATACGATTATTACTCAGTGAAGACGGTAAATTCACTAGCATACCGGTGTAGTACTGTGAGCAAAAAATTGTAAGACTTTTTACTTAAATTTCGCGCGAAAACCCATTCGCCGAAATAAAAATTTTCTAGCTTAGTATGACTGTCTATAACATTTGTGTCGAAAGTTAAATTAAATTAAAATAATCATTATTATAGTATTATAATAATCATAAGTGAAGCATATAAAGTACATTCGGCGATTTTTACGATGAGTGAAATTATTTCACAAAGAAGTTACATTAAATTTTGTGTGCGAATCATATTTCTGCTGCTGAAACATTCAAAATGTTGAAAATGTTGGTGATAATAACTTGTCGAGCGCAAGTTTTTTTGAACGGTATAAACTAGTCAAAGAGGGTCGGGAACACGTTGACGGTGACCTCGTGCAGGACGGCCCTCAACATCAACCGATGATCAACATGTCAATAGAATAAAGCAATTACATTATTATCTTAGAAAATAACCTGTGCCAACTTTTGTGAAGATATATTGTCAAATGTGAAAGTTTTCCATACAAAAACTTTATTCCGATCGTTCAGTTTGTATGGTAACTATATGTTATAGTGGTCCGATATTGGCAGTTTCGACAAATGAGCAACTTCTTGAATGACACTTGAAAATTTTCAAAACGATATCTTAAAAACTGAGGGACTAGTTCGTATATATACAGACAGACAGACGGGCATGGCTAAATCGACTCAGGTCAACATACTTTATATATATACCTTATAGGATTTCCAACGCTTCCTTCTGGGTGTTACAAACTTCGTGACGAACTTAATATACCCTGTTCAGGGTATAAAAAGGCTGCAATTATGGGACGACAACTCTTGGGTTTTGTACCATACACATATTGCATTCATGCTTTGAAAGTTTTTTGCCGCAACCACCTTATTCGCCTGATTAAGCTCTGTGTGATATTTGGCTATGTATACATCAAGCTCAAACGACCGTTCCAGTGAAACCGGTTTGAGTCAATTGAAGAAATTGAAGACTATTCCGGAAATTTACTTTAACAACTGTTTCGAGGATTGAAGAAAACTTTGGCAAAAGAGTATTGGGCCCAAGGAGAAAAAATTTGAGGGGAACGACAAGAAATTTGAAGAATATTTTTGACTCATTTTAGTATTCCAAGCTAGATCTTATTATAATACTTTGGGTAGGATACTGGAGTGAACCAACAGTTTCGCCTTACAATGATATGATGAGTTCTAGACACATATGTCTTTCAAATTTTAAAGCAGTTCCGGAAATCACGTTCATTTGTTACTAATAACGTAGAAGCGAGAATACTCATAACTTTTATTCTAAATTGGTCCTTAGGTATTCACCTTTGAATATCGAGAATTGTGCTTACCAGTAAAAAAGTATAAAAGGCACAGAATATTTATTTAATTATTTTATTTTGTATAAATTTGGCTTCTTCAGAATGAGAAGGCTAAATTTCTAATGTCAAGCGAACATCCAAAGTTCATGCAATTGGTATTGTGTTGACAAATAATTGCTTAAATTTCGATGATTTTGAACTGTAGACAATTTTTTTTAGATAGTTTAACTGGTGTATTACAAGCGGAGATCACAGAAATCAAAGAAAATCTTGTTGTTCTGATAAGGAGCGTACTCACAACAAAGAATATGTTTACATATATGTATATACAGATAGCCAAGTGGTGTTTAAAACAGTCTCCTGGGATCTCGCCAAGGTGAGTGAAATATTGCCTTGATCTCTTTATTTCACGATAAACTTGCAGTGGGCTAAAGGAACTAGTGATATTTCTGGTAAATGTGAAGCAGATGAAATATCCAGAACAGGCACCAACCTACAATTAGACCACGAAAATGAGGACGTCTACATGCCTTAAATTTGTAGATATTTAATCGATGAATATACTATATTACTATACAATTAGCTGAGTCTCAATGGAGTCAATCCCTGATTTGAGCAATAACCAGGCAAACGTTGCATGAAGGAAGCAGATGCTGCGCATGTCGACTATTACCAAAAAATTAAAAAAAATGTTGTAGGAACTCTGGTAGGGGTGCTAACAGATCACTGTCTAATTGGCAGACATTCCAGCAGACGCGGGTACGTATTTTATTAGGAAAAGCGATTTATTTAAAAAGGAATAATTATTTTATCATTATGCTCAGTGTATTACAATGCCCAGAATTTATGAAGACATTAATCTACATATATGCATTTATGTATAAGTCGACACGAGCGCTGCACGGTTCAATGAGCAAATTAAACGCTCTCGGCAAGCCATTGCTATGACACCGTTAAGCCGTGCAGCAGAAACTTGTAAATAGAATTACCACGTAAGAAATGCTAGGTTATGTAACGCTTCAGTTAAAGTTTCCACTCACAAAATGAAAGTAGTTTTTAAAAAGAGTTATTATTTTCTTTGATCGAAAAGTAGTCTCAAATTTTACCTCATGTAAGAGTAGGTAATGTTCGTCCATTTGGCAATGTGTCCCTCAGTTTTTGATGTATCGATCTGACAACTTTCATTTGGCAAGATATTTTCACGAAATTTGGTATGGACTATTAAGAAAGAAAATGATATAATCTATGGATATATTGTATAGATCCAACGAAATTCATAAAATATATTCTTTTTTTGTTTTCTATAAAGTCGTTTTCGTTAACCGGCCCTTGTCTCACTAGGCCAACGTTGAAGCGCACACAAACAGGTACGTCCATAAATAACGATAACGATTTAGCTAATTAAAATCGTTGGCAGCGACCGATTTATTGCGGTATTACCAACTGATTAAAAAACTAAAAGAATGGACTCAGCTTGTGGCAAAATAATAATTCAAGCGATTTGTTGTAAACAAGAAACAATGTCGCTTATGGTGGTAAGTGAAGCGGTTGCAAGGCTTTAACTTAAATGAGCAAAATTTTTGAGTGCCGTATAGTAGCACTGTATACGGGTGGCGAAATGAAATCTGCGTTAAAATGACGACACGCAAATGTCATAAAGTTAATAAGCAATTTGCATAATAAATTGTCTGCCACTCAAGCACACTACGCCCATCTCTGTCATGCGCGCAGCCCACAGTGGCTGCGGTGCTGGTTCGACCTTTTATCACGCCTCATTTACGATCGGAACTGATTGCTCAGCGCGAATGTGTGCGTGAGTGTGGACAGAAATATATTAATGAGCAGTAAATACGACACACAGTTTTAATGACAACAACAACTAACTAGTCAACCAGCCAACTATACAACATTATTGCTACAACACACGTACATACATACAATTGTTGTCAAATGCTGAATAACACGCGCAGCGCGTAATCGTGGCTTGTCGCCCGCGCATAACCACTCAGCCCCACTCGTTCTTCATTTTCGTCGCGATTTTGTTTACTGCTTTGGTTCCACACTGTTTGTTGTAATATATGTAGTATTTGCACTGCTAACGCTGATAAATATCCACACGAAGTTTGTCAACGCTGGTGATCGGCTAATCAGCTGCAATTTCGCCATTTTAGGGGCACGGTCGCACCGCAGAGCGTTTGATTACAGTGTGTTTCTTAAAAAGTATGCTGACAAATATTTTCAGTTCGCTCAGGCAGAAATTGTTTCGAAAATCTGTGAGTCTTTGTTTATTTTTCGAGTTGAGATATAATAAGGTTTAGTTTTTAATTTTTGTCGATCAAACCCCTATCTGTGGTCATAGGAAACAATGTAAGTCAAGGCAAAATTTTTAAATCTGGCGAAGGCTTTGATTACAGAAGTATCTAACCGAGAGGCAATGAAAAAGCTTTGAGGGTGTTTTTGTCATCAAAAAACCTTCATATCTAATCAATCATCTTTCGGTTGCGCCACGAAGTTTATTATACTATACATTAAATTAAAGTAAATAAATTTTATTTCCAACTGTATGTATCTACTAAACATTTTTTTGTTTTCTTTTAACTGTTCACTTTCCACGACAATCGTTTCTATGGCATCTAAATTGATCCTGTTTTTTTCCAATTAAGGGTTGATTTTGTATTCATTTTGCTATGCTCTTTGTTCATCTTAACGGCAATCGAATTATGCCAAAAAACCACTTTTTAAACCAAACGATCTTTTCAACTGCTTTGGTATAATTTTATCGTAGGAAAACTGTTTCTTTTGGACTAATTAACAATTTAATGCGGGAATTTTAGTTTTTTGGATATATTGGTGTTGGAGCCGCAAAAACATTCCCAAAAAAATTCGGAGGAATTCTGCCACAATCCTGGCCGGATGAAAATCCGGCCCCGTTCCGTCTGTCACGAGAACGCGGGATATATTCGGGATCGTTACTATTTATTTCATATATCTAATATCGGAGAATATAGCACAGGGTAAGTTGTCTTGCATTATAATAAATGTTTCGGACTTAAATAAACTTATTTTATCTCTTCGATCGTCTGGAAATGGAAATTTTAGGTTTGAGTAACAAGAAAACATCACATGGAGTCAAATCTGGCGCATACGATGGTTGATCGATGGTATTCATTGCGTTTACGGCTTTAAATTTGGTCACAATCGTAGCTCGATACCATTCCATGAACTGTTCTTCCACAATTCCGGTTTGCCTGTGTGGAACAAGTTTATGACGCAATAAACCATGAATATCGAAAAAAAACAATGTGCATCATCTGGATTTTTTAACTATTTTGGTGCTTTTTTTTTTTTTGTTTTCGGGTCATTTTTCCTTCCCATTCCGATAGTTGTAGACTCGTTTGTATGACAAACTCATAAACCCATGTCTCATCGGCAGTTATAGTGCTCTCCATGAATGTCGGACCGGAATTCGCACGATCAAGCATGGCCAAAGAGAGCTACGATACGATACACTTGACGATTTTCAAGCGTCATATTCTTCACTTCTTTGATATTTTCATCAGTTAAAGGGGTCGAATGTCGTCCAGAACGAGAAATGCTTTCTACTACTGAGGAAACTGTAAAAAAACTGGTTGACAGATCGCTCTCACATTTAGCATACTAATTAAGGACAGTCTTACTAACTTAGTAAGTTACATTTTTTGAAATATATTTTACCGGAGAATTTAAATTACAAAATCCGGGTACTTGCCACGATGTATATAAAAAAGATTAGCGTGACGATCTGAACCGATTTAGCCATGTCCGTCTGTATACCATATACCCAATTTTGTCCTTTCGTTTTTGAGATTTCGATCTGAAAATTTGCTCACACCTTTTTTTACCAATGAAGCGGTTCATTTGGCGGAACCGCCGCCATTGGACCAATACAGTATATAGTTGTCATACAAACTGAACGTTCGGAATCAAGCGATGGTAAGGAAAAATTTTTATTTGACGAGATATCTTCACGAAATTTTAAATTTGTAATCTTCACGAGATCAAATAAATATTTAGTTACATATTTTTTATTTTAATAAAAATACTTTTCAGGAAATTTTCATTTTTGCATAACACTATTTAATTCTTGCATTTGTTCGGTTGGAACACGACGTTTAATGTATAATTATACATAAGAAGCATTAGACAAATATAAACACAATAACATATTAGCAAAATTATTATATGGAATTTCATTAAATCAATCATTTGTGGGTGTTGTGTGATTGTAATATTGTAATATAATTATGCAAAAAATATGGCACAAGACAATACCAGATAAGCGCACGATTTAGTGCCTATATGCATGTAAGTGGTTTTTTTTTTTGCGGGTGAGGGGGTGGAAAATACCTTCTGCATCATCGGTGCTATCGTCACAGCAGCGGTATGTGCCACTTGCAGGTCACTAAAAACCCCCTCTCTAAGGAACCGTCGCCACCCTGGGACTGCGTTTGCATTACTTCAGGGTGGCGTTACATTTTTCTCATTGAGAGATTTACATTTGCACACCTGCGTCCAGGTCTCGCTTTTTGGAATGTGTGTTCTGCGTCGCCTTCTGTCGCGTCGTTATATTTTTGAAGTATCCGTGACCGGATAACAGCTGGGTTGTGTAAACGTCAACTTCTGCGAATTTACGACTTGTCCATGAATCTAGATCTTTTATCAGCCTGGCCGTCCATCTGCCGCGACTTTCATTCTCCCGTCTTTGTTGCTATGATGTTATCGTTACTTTCCTTATTTGTTGTATTGCGCTCTTGTTATTGCCGGGTGATTTCTTTAGCTCCCACAGCTTTTTCCTTTCATATGCTAGAAGGTCGATTGGATCGTATCGCCTGATACTGTTCTGTAGGCTGATGCAACTCTGAGGGCTGCGGTGCAGTACACTCTGGCCACTGCCTTGCGCCGGTTTTCCTTTTTAAGCGTGTCTGCCCAGATTTCGGCTCCGTATAATAGGACGCTGATTGTCGTCGACATTAGGAGCTTTCTCTTTTCTTGGCTGGGGTCTCCAATGTTAGCCATTAATCGGCTCAGTTGGGAAGTGATCTTCGCTGCCTTAAATACGGCGTGCTGGATTTGTACCCAGATGGTTAGTCTGGGGTCCAGTTTTACGTCTAGGTAGTTTACTGCTTTTTGTGCCCTAAGAATATCCGTAGTCGTGTGCATGCTTATCTCGAGAGGTATATGCTTTTTTGTTAGCAGTAGTCGCTCTGTTTTCTCCGTAGCGAGCTGGAGGTTGTGTGTGTCGAGCCATGCTTGTGTCCGTATCATGACCTGGTTCAGCTTTCTTCGCGCTTCTTCTGTATCCCTTGCTGTGATTACTGCTGCAATATCGTCCGCATAACCAATTATATACGATTCATCTGGCATCTCTAGTTTTAGTATTTCGTCATAACTAATGTTCCACAGGTCTGAGCCTAGAATGGATCCTTGTGTTGTCCCAGACGTGACTGCTATCTATCGTGATCCCTCTTTAGTTTCGTACAGCAGTTTCCTCTTACTGAGGTAGCTCCGCACCACAGCTCTTAGGTAGTCGGGTATCTTGAAGCTTTTCTCGAGGGCGGCGATAATGTCTTCCCATCTAGCGCAGTTGAAGGCGTTTCGGACATCTAGAGTCGCCAGCAACACTATTCTTTTGTATTTGGGCCATCTGCGCTGTGCGGCTTCTACGCTTTCTATGGTACATTTTATAGCTCCTATGGTTGATCTGCCGGGTCTAAAGCCGACAGTCCTCCAGCTTCGTTAATAGCCGCTTCGAGTCTGGGTTTAAGTAGGCTTTCGTACAGCTTTCCCGCTGTGTCAAGCATGCATAATGGACGGTGTGCTGATGGCGAGTTGGGGTCTTTTTTTCCCTTATTGATTAGCACCAGCCGTTAGGGGGAACTGATATCTATGAAACATTGGACATGTAATCTTAGTGAGTACCATGGTAATAATTATACTACAATGCGGCAAGAGGTCTAGTGTGATATATCTTATCGTTTTATCATTATTTAAGCCAGTTGGATCAAAGAGGCTTAGTAAAGCTCTTGAGTTAATGGAGTGGTAAGCACTCTCATCGGATGTATTGTCACGATAGATTGATTGCTCTTAATTGCAGTTGTGAGGCAATCTAAGGGCATGCCCCTGCTGTTTCTGCCGCATGGCTGCAGAATTGACATAAATTTGTATGAAAGTATTACAGGGTTTGTCTGGAAAGCAATAGGACTGATTTTCTTCCGCCGCACCTGTACTTCGGAGAGTGCGCGCACCGACTGGATTCGATAGAGGGAGTTCCTAGCTAACGGACGAGGGCCGGTCAGTTTTCTCCGAGCACCTGAAGATTCAGGATAATCATTTTCGCGGGACAAGTTTCTATGAGTGGTGCAAGCCGAAAATGCAGCGCTCGTTAGAGCAGAGGTACGCGATTGAATTCTGTGTGAAACTCGGTAAATCTGCGACATAGACGTTTGATATGATTAAGCAGCCTTACCCAGATGTTGCTTTCGCAAAAAGTTGTGTATTTCGGTGGTACCAGAGCTTTTTGGAGAGCCGAGCGTCTCCTCGCCCAAAAGAAAAGGAAGAATGAGCAAATCCAAGGTGCAAACAACGCGCATTATCTTTTCTGACATCAAAGTTTTACCTCAAGAGACTCAAAAGAAGGGTCAATAGAGTCCGACAACACATCGCAGCCGATTGGAAGTTGCACTACGATAGCGTCCCGGATCTCACCTCATTTCTTGCGAACAGCTACCTAACTAAGGTCGGCATCGCAACGCTTCCGCAGCCGCCCTACAGCTCAGATGGGCCTTCCCCAGACTTTTTTGTTTCCTTGCCTAAAAAGGCCACTGAAACGCAAGCATTTGGAGACGACAGAGGGGATCCACGCAGCATGCAACTCGGCTCTCAAGGCTATTCCGGAGAATGCCTTCGGTGAAGCTCTCAATGCTTGAAAATCGCGCAGGAGGCGCTGCATCGACGCAGAAATAGCCTATTTTGAAAATTTTTAAGGAATAGTAACGATTGTTTAAATATTTTTTTTTCTTAAATCGACTCAGTGCTAAGTTGAGTTGAGAGTTGCTGATAGTAGCGATTTTTACAAACACTTTTCTGCTCACTTGACACCTCCAGTATTGTCCTCACATCGGCACCGATCCTATTGGCTTGGTTGCCGCAGTTTTTGTCTTCAGAATCTCGGCAAGTTCGCTATCAGTAATGTATTTGTGTCCAGGGCTAATGATATGGTTTTATCTAAGGCAAACCTGTTAAGGTTTTTGAGGCACCCAGTACCATTGCCGATTTGATTTCAAAGCATGATGAGATTGTCTTAAGTGCTTTCTCTAAAATAACCTCACTTATTAATGAGGTAGATCTCAGCAAAAGAATGTCTTGGAAAACTGCCCATTAACACCGATCGTTTGGTACATTTAGTATGTGGTCCGACTATTCGAGTCGTAATTCCACCTGCCGATTCGGTGCCGCCTGTATACAGTTGCTAGGTACTGCTTATTAAGTACTTTCAGAGAGTGGAATCCCCAGTTTTAGCGTTTTTAAACTACTTAGTTTATTATATAAATATTATGACTTCAGTTGTCTTAAAACCTTACTATGCATACCTTATACATATATGTAAGGTGGATGTTAGGTTAGAACTAGGACGAAGTTTTTAGCTTATGCTTATACAGGAGTAAGCAGTTATTTCGTAGACCTTTTTCCTCCTTAGCTCACATACTTGCGTTGGACTTGTGGGTGGGGTGAAACGTTGGAGAACTATATTTTCAGGCTACCAGACCACTGTAGCGTCTATCAAGCGGAGGTGGCTGCCATAAAGGCAGCAGTAGATCTACTGTTCCGTAATACAGCTTTCTTCAGAAAAGATGCAGGATACACTGGCCTACAACTCATTGACTGTGTGCTCAAAACTAGACAAGGGAGATATGACCTCATTAGCAAAAGGGTTAAACTTCTTCCATATTAGAAGTGTATAAATCACAGAAACTGCAAAGCCGATTAGCTTGTTAAGGAGAGCATCCTATTCACAATTTCATATGATTGGAAGCGAGGCGGGTTTGCTGATCTCAGCAAGCGTTGGTCAACAGCCAGAACTTCTGTGACTCTTGGCTCAGAATGAATCGTAAGAGATCCAGCAATTGTGGTGCTATAACTGGATGGCTTACCAGCATAACCGCCTCCAAAAAGAAAAATACGTTAATAATAATATGGAAAATGCGATTGCCATTGCTACAGAGCTTTGTGTTGCCAAAGCCATATGCATCTAATTTGCAGCATGCAACAATTTGAATCGAAAAAATTATAAGTATGTAGCGCATACCAATAACCTCACAAATATACATACACGATTTTCTTGCATAAGCATGCGCTGTAATTTTCTATTGTTGTTGCTACCAGCTTTTAACTTTAAGCCAGCCAGGAAAATCCCTTTTTATTGTTATTGTAATTTCACTCGCATTCGCACAAAGTGAAAATAAGCAGTAAAAATCACATGGCGAATAACAGAAAATTATTGCGGCCTTCGGTGCGCACGCAAAATGAATTTTCATGAAATTATGATTCATGAATTTCGGCGCTGACGAATACTTACAAACATACACACACAAAAATGCCAACCAACACACGTAGATGCGCATGCGGGATATAAAATGCACTTTATTTATCGTTAAACCCCATTTTTAAGAAACACACAATTTTAGCGCTTGAACACCCTGTAATAATAAATGATGTAATATTTTGTTATCGATTTTTTATAAATTGCTTCAGGAGAGCCTTTCCCGTGTGCTTAATGTCACAGTTGCATGAAGTTGAAGTTGGTAATAAGTAGAACGAATGTGTAACGACGCACCTAGGAATTTAGGAGGCCCATTGTGAAACCACCGAAACTAAAAACTTTAACTTTATGGTCTTGTCTCTGAACCAGTCCGTGCTTCTAATGAAGTTCATCAGTATGAAAAGTTTTATTTGCGCAACCTTTGAAATTTCGTCAAGCAGCTCAAACTTTACGAATGCATAAAAAATGTTTTATAGTCTCCTCCTCTTCCACCTTTTGACAGCTTCTAGAATGGTCATTATGTGGTATTCCTAGTCTACTGGCATGAGGCCGGATATCACTTTGTCCTGGTTGCAGGTGTATCGTGAAATAGAATGTTAGATCCACTAAGAGATCAAGGTATTAATGTACTAATTTTGAAGAAACGTTGGGAGATTTTAGAGATTTCAAAGCCGCCTGGCTATCTGCACTTATATTAAATATATTAATTGTTGTGAGCACACTCCTTGTCATAACAAGAAAGCTTTCTTTGATTGCTGTGATCTCCAGTTAGCACACATGGCAATAATCTTGTCGGCGGAAGGTGATTTTGAAATGTAGTTTTGTTGAAAAAACGCAACATCCCACTGGTTTATCTACTTGGACCCATCTGTATAGATGCTTATCCCTGCGCTCTTGTCTACCTCGCCTCTTCTCACTCTCTTCTGAAGGGGAAGGCAAATTTGGGGACCGAATTTAAAATCAATTATATAGGTTTTCGAAAATAGATTCAGGAATTAAGTATCTTAAAATGCCTCTTATTACTGGCGACTAATGCGTTAACAATGATTCTTCTGTCTAAGAGTTGACTTCGCTCTCAGCTGCTTATAAGACAAGCAGTAAGAGTAAAATGCATAAAAATTGCGGCATTTTGGTACCGAAACATTCTGAAAATGGTGTTCTCCTTGGTTCGTTGAAATTTATCGAATTTTATCTAATATATAAAATTTCCATGTCACAATGTTAGTTACCGTACTCCTCCGAAACGGCTTTACCGATTTTATCAAATTTTATATGCGTATTCAATAGGTACGAGAATCGGCGACTATCTATTTTCCATAACTCTGAGCAATAAGGGTTTATCACCCTTAATTGGTTTTTTTTTTTTTAATTTTTGGACGAAATTTTTTGTTTTTATTTTTTTATAATGTGGCATTAAAAACACCCTAAAGTTTTACTTTTTTATCATCAACCCCTAATTTTTAAAGCCATTTTAGTAATGTAGTCATTTTTCATCTCGCTTCGATTAAAAATCTAAAATTTTTTAATAAAATAAACATTTATTTTTATTATTATGAACGTTTAATCCCGATAAACGCTTAGCGTTACCAATCATAGATTCAAATCAAGCAACAAAATGCTGATGCACGTATGACCATGCAGCAATTGCGTCAAAAACAATCAGAAGATACACGAGCTGAGCTCAATGAAGTTATTCGTTTAGAACAACGACAATCTCGCCGTTTCACGGTTAATAGACGCAGAACAAATGACCAACAACTCCAACAGGTACATCGTGCATTTACATCAGATTCATTTTTGCGTCTAGAATATAAGTATAAGCCCGATATTGAATATTATGCTCATTAAAAAGTGGTAATTGGTGTTATGGATAAGAAATGTCCGCATTGTCATACTCTCAAATTTAAAAATGAGCAACCTGGGACGTGTTGCGCTTCAGGAAAAGTGCAACTATCTGAAATTGAAACACCACATGAACCATTGAATGGTTTACTTGTCCGCACGAATTCAACAAAACAATTTTACATTCAAAATCAGAATCCAAGTTTGTCATAAAATATGAGCCCATTTTATCATGGCAATGCCAAACGAACCACATAAACTTGTACAAATCTACTTCTGTTGGTGCTCTCAGGTGATCTCAAACAAACACTTCCCGCGATTCCACGTTCAACATACGCTGATGAGATCAACATTTGCTTTCCATTGTAGCATAATGTTGAAAAGTACAGCTGTAACAGCTCTAAGTAAATATGTGCGATCAAATGCTTCAAGATCCATCCGCTGAAACATTCTTAAAACAATTTTTATATTTCGTTGATGGAAAAGTTGATACAGATGAAACTGGATACGTAAAATTACCGACCGATTTCTGCACAATCGCAGATTGACAAGATATTCTCATTGAACAAATATTTCCCGATGTACGAGTACGCACACAGTACATAAATCATGAGTGGCTTGCAGAAAGAGCTATTTTAGCAGCAAAAAATGCAGATGTTGACAATTAAAATTTGAAGGTACAACAGTTTAACCAATTTTCAATTTTCGCACAGAATGAACTCACTGGATTTTCCAGGCATGCCACCGTATAATATACAATTGAAGGTTGAATCTCCAAATATCTTGCTTCGTAATTTAAACCCGCCACGGCTGTAAAACGGTGCGCGATTGGTCATTCTAAAATTGATGAAAAACGTTATCGAAGCCAGCACTTTAAATGGCAATTTCAAAAAAGAAAACATATTAATACCACGGATTCCTATCATATCTACAGATGTGCCAATTCTATTCAAACGAATTCAGTTTCCGATTAGATTGGCATTTGCAATGACAATCAACAAATCCCAAAGCCAAACGATGTCTGTTTGTGGCTTAGATTTAAGTACATCATATTTTTCATACGGGTAATTGTACGTAGCATCCTAATAGAGTGGGTAAACCATCCAGTTTGTTTGTGCTCGCTAAAGATGGGCTAACAAAAAATATTGTTCACGTTATAGCATTAAAAGATTGATGTTTTTTTGCCTTATAATTTATAAGGCAAAAAAACGTTTGCCGGGTCATCTAGTATTTTCATATTATTAGAAGTTTTAGATTCGGACTTCCGTGATTTTAGGCTAAAGAGAAGCGCTGTAGCTAACAATGTAACAATTTTTATCCAGATTGTGCTTAAAACAAAATTTAATTCAATACCAAATTATAGTAAGTATATTATACCTAGAAACGAGGTCAAGTTAGAAATTGCATAAATGATTGGTCTGATGCCGTGAGCTCCGTTAATAGCAAGGAGATAATAAAAGCATCATGGTCAAAGTAATTAAAACAACGACACTATCCTTGAGTTTACTAACCGTTCATTAAAGGCTGATTAGGGAATGATTAATCTGAATGGGTTACTACCGATTCATTCTTGGCCCCAATAAACTTTTGGTCCAAGATCAATCTTATGAGATGCAATGAGTTCTTTTTTCTTAGTAAGGCTGGCCTTTTCCTAGCTGTGGTGCTTTTGGCAGGCCATTGATCTATGGGTTAGGAATCTTATGTAATGCTACTGCAGAAGCTGCATGAGAAAAGACTAGGTGGAACCATCTCAGCACTTCACTCTTGATCGGCCCACGTTTGCGAGTTCAAGGCTTAAGTACTTGGTAGCACATACTCTCAGATATACCACCGAACTGATGGGAATATAAATTAATCATCTAGTCTAATTTTTGTTGACCCACCAGCCGCTTTACTCTCTTATACAAGAATGTTCGAATTACAGGAGTTCTATTTTTATGGCATCACAAAGCACTGTGGATCAGACATCAAACCTAACTTAACCTAACCTATGGAGTTCTCGAACTTGTAAAAGGGCTGCAAACAGATGTATAAAAGATCCTGGGTGGTAATCGTTCTCTAGAAATATCTCAACCATAGCATTGTAACAGGTTTTCTAGAAATTCAAAAACCATAATTCTAACTGTTTAGTGGAGAAAACACATTCAATTAAAACTAGCATCGCGCTGATGGAGATTTCTTACGTTCGCTCGTGCGTCAAGTTAAAGAGCTCGCTCAAAAATTGTTGACTTCAGTAACAGTAACGAACTTGTATTCGTGCTTATGTGTATGTGAGTGGCTCAATCTGACGATTTGTGGTGCCACGCACTCGCTCCTTGACGCGCCGGTGAGAGATACTTGCAGCGTGGACATTAGTTGCACAGTGTAGTCCATGGCGTATACGCGACCACAGAACGCAATAACCAACCCGGGAGGATGAAAATGACCACAAAAACAATAGCAGTAGCAACAATATCCATTACACTTGCCAAAGAACATACAACAATGAGGGCATGTTGAACAATAATAGTGGCAGTTGGTCAAGTAGTCGAATCTAAGGTTCCCTATCTCCAACCAATGAGAACACCAGTTCTTAGTACGAGTATTGCCCCATGAGGTTTGTACTCCCCTGGTTACGTTGCAATTTGCGGTTTGCTTTTGATGTCCGTTGGATATTGTATGTTAAATGCTTCTCTTTTGTGCATGCATCTGAGCTGGGTTCATTGAGCTGTGTGCGGCGTGACGATGTCGCTGTTTGACGCACTACCACGCACGTACAGTCACTTTGGCCACGTCTCCGCCATTAATTAAACTCGCATTGTAATTAACAATTTTCTGTCAAATCGCGTGCAAATACCGATTTGGCTGCCATGCAATGTTCACATACTCGCATATGCAATACATATGTACCGGCAGCAGCACAACCACAAGCAACATTGATGCGAAAGTTGTGTTAGTAGTTGTTGTTATTTGCCTTTGTTGTTGTAAGTGTTTACCCAGTCTCATTACTCCTATTTGTCAAAAAACGGCTTAGTTTATGGCATAGTCCTTTGTTCGCGTTGTTGTGGCCAACGCATTCGCTATGCCACTATCTTGTTATTTAATGGCAGACGAGTGATAAATTGAAATGCGTCCAAATTTATAAGAGACACATATTATCCAACTTTACAATCTTACTTCGTGTTTAGTGCACTTTAGTGGAGTATTGAGATATTCCTGCTGAGATTTGAAACGTAATAAAGCTGGTTCTGACTTCTGAAATGGAGGATGGTGTCATGTGTAGAAGTTCACGCAAGTGAGGAAAGTTCTCTGATCGCCATTAACTTGGGAGTGGCCGGAAACGATTCTTTTACATATGACTCAAGCAGCTCACGACTTCCGGTCTTTGACCAAGTATCCTCCGGTTAGCCTAAGAACATCCGTTTGAAGGCGAGCTAAAGTGAGAAGGCGAAATATCCCCTACTTAGGGTTGTGCGCTGGGTTTGGGACCCGCCACGTAAAAAAACACCCCCAATGAAAACCAACAATCAGCCTCGGATGAGAGACCCCCCTTTTGATGACGACCATGGCAAACGAAATAAGGACTAAGAATTGAGGGCATGCACCTGGAATGTCCGGTCCCTTAATTGGGAAGGTGCCGCTGCCCAGCTGGTTGATGTCCTCGTGAAAATAAAGGCTGACATGACCGCCGTCCAAGAAATGCGATGGACGGGACAAGGACAGAGACGAGTAGGTCCTTGTGGCATTTACTACAGTGGCCACATAAAGGAGCGCAAGTTTGGTGTATGATTCGTGGTGGGAAAGAGACTCCGTCGCCGAGTACTATCATTCACTCCTATGAACGAACGTCTAGCCACAACCCGCATCAAAGCGAGGTTCTTCAACATATCGCTGATTTGCGCCCACGCCCCGACGGAAGAGAAGGACGATGTGACCAAAGATGCCTTTTATGAGTGCTTGGGCGCACTTATGAGAGATGCCCCCGCCACGATGTCAAAATCGTGCTTGGCGACTTCAACGGCAGGGTGGGCAAAGAAGGTATCTTTAGCACTACGGTCGGTAAATTCAGCCTCCACGAGGAAACATCCCTAAATGGGTTGAGGCTGATCGACTTCGCCGGGGCCCGAAATATGGTTATCTGTAGTACTAGATTCCAGCATAAGAAGATTCATCAAGCTACCTGGCTGTCTCCGGATCGAAGATCCACTAACCAGATCGATCATGTTGTGACAGACGGAAGACACGTCTTCAGTGTTTTAGATGTGCGTGCGCTCCGAGGTCCTAACATCGACTCGGACCACTATATTCTTGCAGCCAAAATTCGCACCCGCCTCTGTGCAGCAAAAAACGCACGCCAACAAACACAAGGAAGGTTCGACGTCGAGAAGCTGCAATCACAACAGACAGCCGAACGATTTTCTACTCGGCTTGCATTCAAACACGGCGCCCGAGCTATTCAAACACGGCGGCGAAGAGCTGATAAGGTGCATGAATCAGCTTCTTTGCAAGATATGGTCGGACGAAAGTATGCCCAACGATTGGAATTTAAGTGACCAATCCATAAAAAAGGAGACCCCACAATCTGCGCCAACTACCGTGAGATTAGCCTCCTCAACATCGCATATAAGGTTCTGTCGAGCGTATTGTGTGAAAGATTAAAGCCCACCGTCAACAAACTGATTGGACCTTATCAGTGTGGCTTTAGACCTGGTAAATCAACAACCGACCAGATATTCACCATGCGCCAAGTCTTGGAAAATACCCGTGAAAGAAGAATCGACACACACCACCTCTTCGTCGATTTCAAAGCTGCTTTCGACAGCACGAAAAGGAGCTGCCTTTATGCCGCGATGTCTGAATTTGGTATCCCCGCAAAACTAATACGGCTGTGTAAGCTGACGTTGAGCAACACGAAAAGCTCCGTCAGAATCGGGAAGGACCTCTCCGAGCCGTTCGATACCAAACGAGATTTCAGACGAGGCGACCCCCTATCGTGTGACTTTTTCAATCTGCTGCTGGAGAAAATTATTCGAGCTGCAGAACTTAATCGAGCAGGTACAATCTTTTACAAGAGTGTACAGCTGCTGGCGTATGCCGATGATATTGATATCATCGGCCTCAATACCCGCGCCGTTAGTTCTGCTTTCTCCAGACTGAACAAGGAAGCAACTCAAATGGGTCTGGCAGTGAACGAGGGCAAGACGAAATATCTCCTGTTATCAAACAAACAGTCCTCGCACTCGCGACTTGGCTCCCACGTCACTGTTGACAGTCATAACTTTGAAGTTGTAGATAATTTCGTCTACTTAGGAACCAGCATTAACACCACCAACAATGTCAGCCTGGAAATCCAACGCAGGATTACTCTTGCCAACAGGTGCTACTTCGGACTGAGTAGGCAATTGAAAAGTAAAGTCCTCTCTCGACGAACAAAAGCCAATTTCTATAAGTCGCTCATAATTCCCGTCCTGCTATATGGTGCAGAGGCTTGCGCGTTGGCCACGGCGAATATCGCATTCGATGGAACGATGAGCTGTACGAGATATGCGACGACATTGACATAGTTCAGCGAATTAAAAGACAGCGGCTACGCTGACTAGGTCAAGTTGTCCGGATGGCTGAAAACGCTCCAGCTCTGAAAGTATTCGGCGCAGTACCCGCCGCGGGAAGCAGAGGAAGAGGAAGACCTCCACTCCGTTAGAAGGACCAAGTGGAGAGGGACCTGGCTTCGCTTGGAATATCCAATTGGCGCCACATAGCGAAGAGAAGAAACGACTGGCGCGCTGTTGTTGACTCGGCTATAATCGCATAAGCGGTGTCTACGCCAGTAAAGAAGAAGAAGAAGACTTCTGAAATGCTTTAATTTGAGTGAGGCTTTGTTTTCTATTATGAAAACTTTCATCCTAGATCTTATATTTTAACGTTAGATTCCAAAAGACAATAGGGGAGCAGGACTCTACTTCTATCTATGCTGACGAATCCGAAATGGACTGTGGAGTAGGGGCAGAGGTACACTCCAACGATCTTTGTTACTATATTTCTATCCGTCTACCAAACTTAAGCAAGCGATTCGGATTTGTAATAGGACAGATACCTCAAAAAACATCTAAGTCTAAGCTTTCGCAGCATGAAATCTCAATGAAATTTTTAACAGACATTCTACGCGTCTAAAGAAATGTAATCAAAATCTGGAGAAAAAAATGTTTCTATAACAATTTAGGAACCGCTTAGATGCATATTAGAAAAAAAGGGCACTCCAGATTATAGAATAATGTCAAACAATGAGAGCGAGAGCTCTTCTGTGATTGAAAGGAGATTGAAGAGTTGCCAGAAAAGCTCAAGCTTAAATCATGGTAGTAACGTCTAAAATCTTTTAAGAGTTTATAGTTCCAGCTAAGCAGATGGCGCTGAAGGCTTGAGTTAATTTGGCGTACCTTGTATCTATCCACGCTGATAACGATCAATATGTCACCACAGCATATTCAAGAAGAATTAATTTTCGATTAACTGAGAACTTCTTCCATACGAGTACTTCGATTTTAACACTCTATTCTAACTCAATAGTTTGAGATATTTTAGATTTTTGTATTTCTTCGCCTCCAGAGTGGAACGTAAGAGAAACCTGGAACTATTTACACTTAGCGAAGGTCATCTCAAAATGCTTCTTCAATCTACAAGGATCTGGGGATAATTATTTGGGAGTGATGGAAATCATAAACGACCAGCGTTCATAGCTGTCCAAATGAAATCTTAAATTCTCTTTTGTTTACAACAGTCATACGACCTAAGCAATTTTGTTTTAGCAGATAATCCTGGTACGAAGCTATTTCTTTAGATCCGAAACCAATCCTATATAAGCGAAGGCTAAATGAAAAATTTTGAATCAAAAATTACAAAAAAATAACCTCGAAACAAATTGCCTTTGGAAACGTTTTCATTTGGTTCTCTTCTACTCATTGCTGTAAAAAAAAGGCTTCAAATTCAGCATTAACAATTATTTGTTGAGATGAAAAACTAAGTATTGATCTGGTAGATCAGATATATATCTCATAGCCTCTGTTGGAATAAGCCCTCGAAAAAATTTTTGAAATATTCTCTGAGGAAAGTTCTTAAGTTAATGTGTAGTTGGTAAACCCTAGAAGATATATTAGTGCAATGTAGTTCTGTAATCAAAAGTCAAAAGTTTGGGGAAGAAATATCTTTAAGAAGTGGAGTAAAACTCTTACGTATTTGATTCTATATTCAACAGACCTTATATTTTATACGTAAATATTTAATTATTCATCCATTAATTTGAACACTTTGATACCTGTGATCTTTCCTTAGATTCAAGTTGTATTTTACTCGAGTTTGCCGCTTTGTGTTAATGAACAAATTTTGTGTTAAACAAACTCTGAGTCTAACAGTAAACAAAGTTTTTTCATGACGTATGGAAGGAAATTGTGGTAAACTCAATGTTTATATGAAGTGCTCGAGTTTACGGGGGAAAATGAACTTAATACAACCTCGAACGATTGGCTTTCTGCATTTATATTTGAACTTTCTCAATAGGTTATTAACTTCAGCTTATGTGTCCTTCGTAAGTAGTCTGAACTCACTGGGGGTTCAAGAAACTCCGAGTTTGACATAAAAACACAAAAATTGTTTTCACATTTGCTAAAGGAAACTATGGTAAACTCAATAAGACTTCATAAAGTTTAATGCTAAACACCAAATTAGTTATTATAAGGTTTATAGTAAAACACGAAATTAGATATTAAACTCGAGTTTATTGCGCAAGTAGTAAATTAAATTATGGTAAATCGACATTTTTTAAGACGAATTGAAGAAGTTATATTAAACTTTACTTTTATTTAAAGGGTTTTATGCCAAACTCGAGTTTGCGGCTCATAGTGAAATTTTTGTAAGCTGCCACGTATGACTGCATTGCGTGCTCCCCATTCTTCTACACTGTATGCTTGTGAGTCGTCCCTAAGTAGCCCTTAAGTACTTAACAAATATATGCTTAGGTTCAGAGATTAAATAAAATTGTTGTCAAAAATAAAATAACAAGTATTAGTAATGCTTGTAAATGGCTATCACCAGTGACCTGCCCACAAACACACACACCCAGCGGCATTCAAAGGAGGCTTTTATCTTCAGTGAAATCAAAAGCAAAACGAAAACGGAAAATAAAATGGACATGGACCATTCAAGTAGCACTTGTATTCCCGAAGTGCTTGGCTACTCATAGCAAAGAGTGTGTATGTAGTCACTACAGCGGGTTGACGACGAAATTAGAAGAAATTAGTTTTTATTTTGGAGTTCTCTTTTGGGTGGCACGAAGAGGCAAGAAGAAGAGTAGTAAATATCACAAAATTGAGTATTTGCGCAGCCATTGTAATTATATAATTACAGAGAATGTGTTGTATACCGAATGGATACGTGCAGGAACATATTGTTTACTCACTTGTTTGGTGTCCACGACACTTGCTGCGGTTGGGTGTCTCACACTGGTGTCCCCACCGTTCACTGCACTGCACCGATTTCGAGGATCTTCAATAGAGCACTTTAAGTTTATTCCGCTGAACTCCCTATTGGTCTCCGTTGAACACTTTGAATTTATTTAGTAAAATCAGTTGTAACTGGTTGGTAAACCACCTTTGAACGTATGTATGTACTTAGGAAAACGATCAGCAAACACTTTTGAACGAATTGTATGTGCAAATATCAGAGAACACTTTTGAACGTTTGTATGTACTTAGGAAAACGATCAGCAAACACTTTTGAACGAATTGTATGCGCAAATATCAGAGAACACTTTTGAACGTTTGCATGTACTTAGGAAAACGATCAGCAAACTTTTTTGAACGAATTGTATGTGCAAATATCAGAGAACACATTTTGAACGTTTGTATGTACTTAGGAAAACGATCAGCAAACACTTTTGAACGAATTGTATGTGCAAATATCAGAGAACACTTTTGAACGTTTGTATGTACTTAGGAAAACGATCAGAAAGCACTTTTGATCGTATGTATTTAAATAGGAAAATTATCAGCAAACACTTTTGAACGTTTCTTTCTAAAATACCCGAAAACACATTTGAACGTTTATATGTATTTAGAAAAATTAACTTGTAAAAAAACGCGTTGTTGTTGGCACTCGCTTCACTCTTGCGGGTCGCCGGAGAATATGTTGTCGCTACGAACGGGGATCGAAAAAAAGGGCCGTTGCTCGTTACTGCTGATCCTTTTAAGGGCTGCTGAGTGGCGAATGACGCTGTATAACGGCATAACGGTATGATGTTGTGTTTTGTCTTCATGTGTGATGTATTCGTGTGTGGTCTTCATGTGTGGATCGTGTTAGTGTCGTGAATTATCGTCCAGGGACGTGTGTTGAGGGGGGGCGCTAACTCATCTAGCCACATATGTATGAGGTGGAAGAGAAAGTAGAAAAGATGCAAGAACGCTTCTAGGTAACTATAAACACACAAAAGTGCTGAAGGAAGATGGAAGAAGATGAAAGCGTGTAAAGCGAAGTATGAATGTATATATGTGGGTGCGTTTGTGTGTTCTTAAAGAATGGCACCCTTGAGCAAACAAGTGATCGACAATCCCACAAGGACTTAGAAATTCATATTGCAAATTTAGCTAAAATTTTATTTGGGTCAGTGAAAAATATTGCTAATTGTCATGAAATATCAGTACCAAAACATCGATCTGGTCGGCGATCCATTTTAAATAACCATGATAGACGAACTATCAACCGTCTGGTGGCCTCGGGAGCAGTAAAATCAGGTACTGAGATTCAAAAAGAACTGGAGAGGAATTACGGAAAACAAGTTTCTCGCATGACTGTACACCGCGAGTTGAAAAAACTAGGTTTTAAAGCCAGGCGCAAAATTAAAAAACCTTTGCTTACTAAACGTCATCAAGAACTACGTCTAAAATTTGCTAAAGCGCACCGAAACTGGACTCCAGAACAGTGGGCGAATGTATTTTGGACAGACGAAAGCAAGATTAATCTTCACGGGTCAGACGGAATACATTACGTTTGGAAGAAACCATCAAAGACTATTACCAGCCGCGATGTCATCCCAACACTCAAATTTGGGGGCGGAAAAGTCCTTTTTGTGGTGGCTTTGTAAAAGTGGTGTTGGGGACCTAATTTTAATCGACGGAAATATGGACGCGAATATGTATATAGATATATTAAGGCAAGGGTATTTTTCTTCGTTGGAGAAATTGGGTCTGGACAGTGGCAAAATCGTTCTGATGCAAGACAACGACCCCAAGCACAAAGCTAAGAAGACTATGGAGTATCTTAGAAGTCAACAAATTGAAACTTTGGAATGGCCCCCTCAAAGTCCCGATATTAATCCTATCGAGAACCTGTGGTTTGTTTTAAAAAAAGGGTATACAATTATGCCAGTCCACCGAAAACAAAGGCGGAATTATTTACTAGATGTGTAGAAGTATGGAACTCCATCACTAAGAAAGAATGTGAAGATTTAGTCAATAGCGGTGCCAAGCGGATTGAAGCGGTGATTGCGGCCAAAGGAGGCTATACTAAATATTAAAGCGGTAAAAATTACATTGTATCAAAATTGAGCAAGTGCCATACAAGAGAATTTATATTTTCTTCTTATATAAGAGCGTGTACATATGTGGTGGGCAAATACGGTGAAAGCACGTGGACTTAGAAATGTGGGTTCTGCGTTTGTAGCGTGGCTGCAGCTTAGACGTAATTTTGTTACTGTTAGTGAGACGATCGTTCATTTGTGTGTGAAATTGTTTTTGAAGAATATGGAGCAGCAAATAAACAAGGGAAGCGCAAAGTCTAGTACAATGCATAGAGTAGATCTGACTTCAATTAGAACTTAGCTATTATAAGTAATGTGCTTATATATTTCTTTTTTGACTTTGAATATATCAATCCATCCACTGAATACTATGGAAAATAATTTTTACAGACTTCCTATTACACCAGTTCGGCTCTTTCTTAGGTAATCTGTTTTCGCTTTTGAGCCCGCTTTTATGTGTCTACATTAGAAAAGTTTGGTAGATAGGATCTAGTTCCTAGCTAGAAATTGATCAAGGAAGGTCAAGCTAAAAGTCTAGTTAGAGGCAAAGTCAGTCACGGTGATGGATTTTTCAGTATCCAAGTCTTCCAGGCAATCAGGTAGCCAGATACTGCAATGAGACCTTCGTTGTCTTGGGTTGAGAGGTACGGTTGGTTTTCCTTAATTCATATTTAAATCAGTTTGAATCTTATTCATATAGTCTGTAGGGCTTTTGAACCAACCTTTCTGCATTTTCTTATCTGGATGTGTCTTGATGCATTACAAAATTTTAACAGTTTCGATCTAGACCACTTTCTGCAGTATTGCAAAGTTTAAGGTCAAGCGTGATGTTAGCCCGGAGGCTGTAACCAGCCAGCCAAGGCACTGAGCTTCTTTGTTATTTGGGACTTGAATGGTATGGTTGGATTTTCTTTTTCTTGTCCAATACAGTTTGAATCAGTTTGTATGTGCTTATAAACCAATCTTACTGCATCTTCTTATCTGGATGTACAATGTTACATTAGGACACCTAGGCTTAAGTGTCGATCCAGATCCCCGATAGAATTTTAGCAAGGCGAGTCAAACGAAAGTCTGCAAGCCAGTCGTTAGCCAGCTAAACAAAAAATTAAAGGCCTTCGGTATCTGGGGCTTCAAAGGCTGATGTTCTATTCATCTTGTGTAAAAGAAATTAATTTGGTGGAGTTTAGAATGTTGTCGTATGACGGTAGGCGTGGTTTTCGTGCTATTTCGTTCGAGGTCGAGTAGTGGCTGAGATCTGGTATTTCACTGAAAAGTGAACGCTATGATTATTTTTTAATTAAACGGCATTTTGTATTCGTGGTAATGGTCCGGTTTCACTAATCGGCCATATCAATCTCCTCAGGAATCCCATATACACAAGTTTTAATTTCATTCAAGATAAAATTTTCAAGGGAAAATGATTATCTATTCATTTTCGTAAAATAAGTTCTGGCTTGTGTTTTTTTGGATACATCAATTAAATCTATCTACGGACTACCTTTATAACATTTTAGGGACTTAAAATATGAGTTCGGTGGTTTTTAACTAAGTATCTAAGATCGCCAGCCGAAGGCAGACGAGTTACTCCGCTCGGGACAGCTGGCAACACAATTCCCATATGCTGTTATATAATATATTCATTTATTCAGCTTCATCGAGGGTTGTTTAAAGCAATGGACCCTAGAGAAACACCTCGAGTCTGGGAGCACTAACAATGCTGGGCATACCACAAAGTCATTTTTGAGTGGTGATGACGGCGGACAGAGCAAAACGTTCCTACTTCTAGGCAAAAGGGAGCTGGGTAGTATTGTAGGGACCATCGTAGGGCACCTATCCTTAAGATTCCACTTTCAGAAAATGAGAAAAGTGGATTCGTCGAAATGCAGTGCATGTGCGGAGGATAGTGAGCCGTTGGAACATCACGTACTCGCTGATGAGACGGGCTATACTCCACGGCTCACATTACGTCAACTTAAGAGAACTTAGGCAGCTGGAGTGAAAAAAATCAGATTTTTTACCTAATCGTTCCCTCATTTGTGGAAAGAATCCTTAAGCAGCTATCTTTAGCCGATGGTTTTCATTCGTCCAAACACTTGCTATATTAAACTCCGTTATTTTCTTGTCCAACAAACGCACTAGTAAATGCATTGATTGCAAAATGGAATCGCCAGTTGAGTTTTATTAAGAATTTAATTACGCCACAATTAAGCTATTCACATATATTCAAACAAAAATATTTGCATTGTAAACAAGCCTTGTCCGGTGGTCCGAGCACAGCCAGCTTGTGGCCAATGGCTGAGGGCCATCAATGAGGATAGTCAAACGAATACATACATATGTGTATATGTGAGTTTGTGTACTCGAGTTTGTCCCCCCTTGCATTAAGTTGAACTTGTTAATGCCTTTAGTGCACTTTTGATACATACACTCTACTATTGTTATTGTTATTTTACGCTCTGCCTCGCCGCCTCTCGTAACCGTTCTGTCCAGTGTTTCTTCCATTTTAGTAGCCTTGTTAGCAATATGTTTGCTGTTTTAGTAGCCATTTTAAAAATAGCCATACTTGCGATAATGTATATATACGTGGGTTTGTAAGAGTGGCTACAAACCCACGTATATGTATATATAATAGGGTGTGTCATTCTGAGGCAACCTTTTTTTTAACTGAAAAACAGGCTAAAAACTTTCGAAAATATGAAAAAAAAGTCACTCAAAAGATGATACTAATATTAAGAGGTGCCTGTTTCAAATTTTCTATTTTCCATTTAAATATCATGAAAAAAAAAAACATTTTTTTTGTGGTGGTTATTGTTCGGAGGTTATTATATGTGCACGCGATGGCTGCCAGTAGGGATGGTGAACTCGATTCCGATTGTACTCAAGAATCGAGTTTTCTCGTAAAAAAATCGATTTTTCGGAATCGATCTTCAGTAGTCGAAGTCGAAGTTATCGTCAAGAATCAGGTTAGGATAGGTTAGGTTAGATGGCTGATCAGAGATCGCACATGGACTGATAGTAGTCAAGAAACAGTCAAGAAGGAAGTGCTGGCTAGTTTCCACTGCATCTTCTTCTAAGCAGCTTCTGCATGCGGCGTCCGGTAAGATTTCCAGTCTTACCGCATGTATGCCAATAGGGCAGTGGCCCGTCAAGAGCCCAGTTACCTGGGATTTCGCTGTGGCCCGGCACCCACACAAGTCTTATAATAAAAGCTCCTGCCGCCAGAGACAGTGACGCCAGACACTCTTCGACCAACCCTGAACGCACTGTGAATGAGTTCAGGGCTAGTATCGCCGCTCTGCTGTCTGAGTGAATGGTCACTTCTCTGAAGGTAGACACCCTTTTGAGCAGCATATCTGCTGCTACCTTGATGGCTGCAACCTCAGCCTGGAAAACACTGCAATAGTCAGGAAGTCTGAAGCTGGATTTTATGGAGAGCTCCCGACAGTAGACCCCTCCACCAACAACCCCCCAAGCTTCGACCCATCCGTAAAGAAGCTTACTGCCCCTCTCCTCCAACGACTTCTTCCCTGCCAAACCTCCCTCGTCGGTATATGTACAAAGAAGGAGCCACCAGAGTTCGATATGGCGACTCCATGATCCAGATGATCCGGTATGCAGTCAAAGCTTGTGAGGATATCCGAGTGTTCAGATGCACGTCCTTTTAAGAACCCTGACTCCCTGAGCCTAATAGCCACCTTTGCGGCCATACACCTTCCGGCAATGTTCACCGGCGTTATGTTCAGGATTGCATTAAGTGTGATGGTTGGGGTGGACCTTAATGCACCGCACATACTGATGAGCGCAGCTCGTTGAACGCTCTCAAGTTTCTTTGCAAGTGTGGTCTTCTGCAAAGCCCTCCACCACATGAAGACTCCATAGAACATTATGGGCTTGACTATGGTGTCATAGAGCCAGAGTACTACCTTCGGTGAGAGGCCCCACCTCTTGCCAATAGCTCCTCTACAGCAATATAAGGCAATAGATGCCTTTTTAGCTCTCTCCTCGATATTCGGCTTCCATGAAAGCTTCTTATCCAGGATGAGCCCAATAGTAGTAACGGCGCCTCCGGAATCTTATATCTTCTACTAAATAAGACCAGTTCTGTTTTATTTGGATTGATGGCGAGTCCACTTTCGACTGCCCATTTTGTTACAACGCTGAGATATCCCTGCGTCAACTCATACACGGTGCTTAGAACCTTTCCTTTCACCATAAGTGCTACATCGTCCGCATAGGCAATCACCTGGCAGCCAAGATCCTCCAGCTTCTTGAGAAGGTCATTAACGACTAGGATCCATAAAAGAGGCTCACACTCCGCCGCGCACTCGCGCTGCCCCATTCTGTTTCGACCACTCTGTCGCACAGGAGACTGAAAATGAGGTGCTTGAGGTTCGATTCGACTCCAAGACCGTCTAGTGCAGTTACGACTGCCTCTGGCAGGACATTGTTGAAAACTCCCTCAATATCAAGGAAGGTCCCAACCGCAAAGTCCTTAGCCTCAATTGCTTCTTCAAGCCACGACACGATAGTGTGCAAAGCAGTGTCCACTGACCTTCCTTTACGATACGCATGTTGCGCTCCTGATAGATAGTCCCTCGCAATGCGCCCTCTAAGATACCAGTCCAGCAGCCTCTCCAAGGTTTTCAGTGAAAACGAGGAGAGACTGATGGGCCTGAAATCCTTGGCCGTGATATGGGAGACCCTGCCAGCCTTCGGGATGAACGTAACCCTGACTCGTCTCCAGGCCCCCGGGATGTAACCTAATCTGATGCAGTTCGCATAGATCGGTGCCAACCAGCCACATGATACCTTAACAGCCTGCTGCAGCTGCGATGGTATGATGCCGTCCGGTCCCGGGGACTTGAACGGTTTGAACGAATTGATCGCCCAGGTCAGGTGACGCTCATCCAGAAGGCAACGCTCCGAGAGAAACCTCCATAGAGGACGTATTACTAGGGAAGTGAGCATCAAGGAGCATCTGTAGTGTCTCTTCACTGCTCAGCGCCCACCTCCCATTTACATCCTTAAGGTACCCCAGAGACACAGGGTTCTTCGCGAGAATTCGCCTGAATCTAGAAGACTCATGAAAGCCCTCCACTTTTTCGCAGAAGCTCTTCCACTGGATCCTCTTAGCCGTTCTTAGTTCGGACTTGTATATCGAAAGTCCTGTTTTATACAGGACCCAATCATCGGGTAGCCTACTGCTACGAGCCTTGTTGAACAAGCGTCTACAGGACGCCCTGATTTCCGAGAGCTCCAAAGTCCACCATTGCGGTTTTCCTCTGCCCTTCGGGGTTTTCAATGGACAGGAGCTCTCCAGTGCAGTGTTGCACGCTGAGCTGAAGGCTTCGACCCACCCATCCACCACATCGGCGGTGGCCAGCGCGCCCACCTCCGGTGCGCGTGGGAGATTTCTGAAGGATTTTCTGGGAGGACCTTCTCCGTCAAGGCTAAACCCGATACATCTATGATCAGAAAAGGAGTGGTCATAGAGAACCCTCCAGTTCGAGATCAGCGGGGCAATCCTGTGTGAGGCTAGGGTGAGGTCGAGAACCTCCTCCGTACCTGCAGTCACAAAAGTGGGAGAAGTTCCCCTATTGCAGATGCAAAGATTTTCACTAACAATAAAGTCAAAAAGCGACTCACCTCTAGCGTTTGTATCCGAGCTCCCCCAGATCGAGTGTCGCGAGTTGGCGTCCGAGCCGATGATGACATCAGCACCATTCTGGGACGCTTCAGCCAAGGTCCTTCTTAGCGGAGCGGGAGGCGGCTCCACCTTATCGTCATGAGGCATGTATACTGCGACTAGCCAGATGTCAAGAATTAATATGAACTAATAAATATCAACAATGAACAATGAATAAATTAATGATTTTATATGACTTTTTATCGCGAGTTTTCTTGTGCTAGTATGTAGTATGTATTACTTGAAACCAGTCACTTATATAATAGTAAAGTCGAATGTCAATCAAAAATGTCGATAAACAATTAGAGACCTTGCTGATGAAGTTGGCAAGCACGTCAAATCTCGTCTGGTACCGAAAACATTGAATTTTTTGGAAAAAAGGCATCGTGATGAAGTGTGTGAAACGATGCTTTCCCACTACCAGTTTGTCATGAAATGCATTATAACTGGTGATGAGACTTGAATCTTTGCTTACGACCCCGAAACCACCGATCAATCGAGCGAATATCGTGCCAAAAGAGAGCCGAGACCAAAAAAATCGCGCCAAAGTTGCTCAAAAATTAAGGTCATGTTGACTGTTTTCTTCGATTATCGTGGTGTTTTACATTATGAATTCCTTCCAACCGGTCAAACAGTCAACAAGGAATATTATTTGAACGTTATGCGTCGTTTGCGTAACGCTATCCGCCTAAAAAGGCCGGAATTGTGGAAAGACAATTCTTGGTTTTTACACCACGATAATGCACCTTCCCATACTGCCCTCGTAATTCGTGATCATTTCGCCAAAAACTCAACCCATATCGTTCCGCAACCACCGTATTCACCTGATCTGGCGCCGTGCGACTTCTGGCTGTTCACCAAGCTCACCATTTTTATACGATAAAGGAGTTTCAAGCCGCAGCGAAGACGGAACTGAAGGCCATCCCGGAAAGTGACTATAACCAGTATTTCGAAGATTGGAAAATCCGTTGGCGTAAGTGCATTGCAACTGGAGGGAATTACTTTGAAGGGGATGAAATTGATTTGGAAAAATGAATAAAGAATTTTCAAAATAAATACAATGTCAGCTTATTTTTTGGGCACAGTAGTATGTGCCTATGGAACCTAATTAGATTAAACCACGGTGCGAAAGCTCTTTTTCCACTTACGGCTTTATGGACAATACGAATGCACTCGTAAAGAACAGAGCAGGCAATAGGGGCCATTATAATACTCTTAACTCAAATGCGTGGCTTTATGCTACATAGACTTTTCAGTCAACCACATCACGATATTGTATGAGATTCGTAGTGAGCGCTCTGGAGCGATCGTATACTCTATCTTGGAATGGTTTCTTCAAAGGACTCATAAGAAGTTTCCAAATTTCTTATCCGATGAAAATGCTCCAAACTAAACTTCTTAACAACAGCGCGCCAGTCGTTTCTTCTTTTCGCTACCTGGCCCCAATTCGAGGTTCCAAGCGAAACCATGTCCTTCCACCTGGTCTTTCGATAGAGTGGAGAGGTCTTCTTCTTTCTCTGCTTCCCTCGGCGGATACTGCGTCGAATACTTTCAGAGCTGAAGTGTGTTCGCCAATACGTACAACATGACCTATTCAGCGTAGCCGCTGGGTTTTAATTCGATAACCTATGTCAATGTCGTCGTATATCTCATACACCTCATCGTTCCACCGAATGTGATATTCCCTGTGACGTGTGCGCAAAGGACCATAAATTTTTTGCAGAACCTTTCTCTCGAAAACTCGTAACGTCGGCTCATCAGAAGTTGTCATCGTCCATTTCTCTGCACATATAGCAGGACGGGAATATAAGGGATTTGTAGAGTTTGGTTTTTGTTTGTCGAGAGAGAACTTTACTCCTCAATTGCCTACTCACCAAAGTAGCACCTGTTGGCAAGAGATATCCTGATTTGGATTTCGATGAAAACTATTGCTAGGACATTATGCCTCCAGTCGTATGCTGATGAAAGTAAATCTATGTGTTTAAATGTATCAAAATAAACGGATATTTTTGTGTATGTATGTGTGTGGGTGTTCCAGTTGTTTTAGGAGCCACTTATCTGAAGCGATTTTTCTTTGTCCAAATGAGTGCAATAAAAAGTCAGCAGCCGCCAAGTAACTAACCGAGTAGCCGGACAACCAAAGGACGAAACTGCCAAGCTTCCAAGTTAAAACAATTTACTCATAGTCAAGACATTCAGCCAGTTGCATTTTCCCGAATAGATCTACCAAACGTGCAACAACAATTACAAATATTTTACCATTTTACCATTTTCCCATTTATTTATTTTCGTTAAATGGTTTTGCTATTATAGTTGTCGGCTCGCATTACTTTCAGCAGGGATAATAATTAAGCTCGAGCTCTACAGAGCTTCCAAAGTTTGCAGACAGTAAAGTGCTCGCAAGTGATGGTTATTGGAGAGGGACAGTGCGGGCTATTGAGTTGATGTTGCTCGTTGCGCCATGGAGTCTGGAATTTGTGGAACTATAAAGTGGGCTTAATTATTTTTAATATACTTTTTTAAGCGAAATAAGATGAGCTCGGATGGTTCCAAGCAGATTATTACAGTAAAGTAGAGAATCCAGCAATAGATGGATACAAATTGAGGTTTGCACCGCGATCTCGGGCTGTCTTTCTCTCTGTCGCCACGACTCACATGGGCCCAGTACACTGCTAAAATATATGTAATGCTGGGAGCTATTGAGGTGTGATCCCTATTCGGATATATGGATCCAAGGGCCTTAATCCTGTCTGCAGCTGCAGAATCGGCAGTCGGTTAGACCTTTATTAAATAGATTCTTTTAGATCTTGATTTTAAGCAACCAGTGCAAAACAACCCAATATTTACAGACAGACAGACGGACAGACAGACGGACAGACAGACAGACGGACATGGCTAAATCGACTCAGCTCGACATACTGATTTGTATATATACTTTATAGGGTCTCCGACCCTTCCTTCTGGACATCGTGACAAACTTAATATACCCTGTTCAGGGTATAAAAATGTTAAATGAAGGAAAAATGAGAGAAAATCGTAATTTACTTTTAATGCTGAAAAATGTACGTGTTATTTGAATTGAAATGAGTAATTCGTCCATATGGCACTGAAAAAGTAATATCTGACGGTAGTCTTGTGATGTGATAGCACAATATCAGAGATATGATATTATGTTTGATGTGACGGAATATAAATTTTTTAGTGCTGTAGCGGTATGAAGCTGGGTTTTTGGTTGGTGTAAAGATTCTAAATTATTTGGTATAGCGCTTAGGAATGGATTTTTTGATTAATAAGCATCAGAAGTGAGACTATGTGATGTGATGTCATAATGCGATGTGATGTGACGTGTTAATTAAAAACCCAAAATTCGGTGGTTTAGAGATGTGAAACGGGGTTGTGAGTTAGTGTGAACATTCTTAATGTGTCTCTGAGATGTGATACGATGATGTGATGTGTTATTTAAAAACTTAAAATTTGGTTATTTGGCGATGTGGAATGAAATTTTAGGTTAGTTCGACGATTTAAATGCGTAACTGTAATGGAATATCATATGATGTTTTGTTATGTAATACATGTATATATGTGATTTTTTTTATAGTGGGGCGAAAGCCAAGTGCGGACCTTAAACCGCTAAACCTAACCTACTCCCAACTCAAGACTCTCCCACGGAAACTCCGGCTAAGCATTACTTCGTAGGAGGAACAAGACATTGAAGTCTCCTCCCTCTGAAGGACTGACGGACGCCTAGTCTGTTGAGAAGATCTCAGTTTGGTCATTATGAATGCTGACGCTTCGCTGACAGCTCACCATTTATCAGTCGACTGACACATGAGTGTCGTTAAATTATCGACCGCAAAACTACCATCAAGTGTGGTTTTTAGCTTTTCCCTTTTATTCGAAAATCGGTGGCAATAGAATAATACAGTTCGGACTAATGTCGTTGTGGAATCTGAAAAGGTAGCTTCTAAAGCATCCACGTCCACTAAGTTTTGGGTCAGATGGGAATCTGGGTCCCCATGTCGTCTGTATATCCAAAGTGAATGTCCAGTATAAGTCGATGAGTCAAGCGCCCATTGCGCTCTTGCCACGTTTTAGTGCACTTGTTTCTCTCCTCTGTCCTTGCCGATACTGTTTTAGTCGTTGATAACTGATATAAGCGTTCGAGTTCGAGTACCTGCCTATGAAGGCCTAATCTCACGGTGCTTTTTATTGCTAGAAGCACGTAGATCAATACAATGCGTTGATCAGCGCCCCAAAGCATAAATGCCTTTTGCTCTCATACCTTGGTTCCAATTGGTTTGGGTGGATAGAGACACCCTTAGCCACCTTGGTCGGCTTCGAGGCCCATTTAAAACTTCTGCCGTACTCTGGGTCCGGCACCCGGCAGCAAATCCACATTGGACAAACTGCCTGCATTTAGGTTTAAACCACAGCCACCACGAATTTCCACAAAGGGCCAAACACAATGAGCAGATTGGAGTTTCCTCGCAGGGTTAACTGCTCCCCGTGGTAGCAGGATATAAGTAGTCTTTGGTCTGGCTTTTGTAGCTGTTGCTACTACCAGTTGAGTCCCCAAAAACTCAATGACTGGTTGCATTTATAGCTGTCGCAAATGCTTTATATTACGTGATATAATATGATGCTTAGAATTTGACTTCCAGCTGAATATAATAGCACCATTTTGACACTATTTTGCTGACAGTGCATATGGCTTTTAGTCACCTCTTACGACAGGCATGCCTTGCCGCGGGCATATTCGCTTCCCCCTCGTACCCAGGGGGGGCCCCCTTACCCGCAAGGGGAAACCCTATAAGGTACAATAGACCCACAAGGTCTGTCGCAAAAGAAACAGAAATTTTTAAATATAACTGTTTCCGGTGGCGCCACCTATTGATGGGTATATGAAATAAAAAGTTTGATCTCTTGTTGACATTTCGTAAAAATTTTAAGACAATTGGACAACTAATATCGATGATATCGATCAAAACGTGACAGCAGCTTTTGGTCATCGGTCGTAAAATGCATTTTGAACAAAGAGCAAATATTAAATTTTGTTTTAAACTTGGGAAAACGTTTACTGAAACATTTCAAATGATGAAAAAAGCTTATGGTGATCAGTGCCTATCCCGTATTAATGTGCATGAGTGGTTTAAGCGATTCCAAGGAGGTCGTGAGGACCTCTGTGACGATCAGAAGTCACCGAAAAAAAGTCGTCTTCAGAAGTCAAAAATAAAGACAATGCTGATTTGTTTTTACGATTCCGAGGGTATTGAACACCGAGAGTTTGCCCACCTGGCCAAAAGATTAATGCTGTGTTTTACCTTGGTGTTACGAAGTGTATTTTGCCACGCATTCGTCGTGCTCGACCACAATACCGTGAGGCAGGGTCCTGGCGCCTGTTGCACGATAATGCGCCGCTGTCATCGGTCGACGCTTGTCACTGATGTTTTGACAAAAAAGTTCATATTAACCATTAATCACTCACCTTACTCACCTGATCTGGCACCCTGTGATTTTTACTTATTTGGAAAACGTCATTTGCTCATGAAAGGACACTGGTTTCAGGACATTTCAGCTATCCAAAAGGCGCCGATCGATATTCTCAAGAGCATCCCGAAAAATGACCTTAAACACTCATTTGAAATGCTAATTGACCGGGCTAAACGCTGTATCGAAGCACAAGGAATGTACTTGAATAAAAAAATATAACTTTTGAAAAATATTAATTTTTTGTTGTTTTTTTAACAGTCCTGTTTCTTTTGCGACAGACCTTGTATGTCAAATATCAAATTAAAACAGAAGCGTAAATAAATATACAGTGTAAAAAAAAAATCATAGAGGCTGTTTGGAAGGTCGTTGGTAAAAGATTTGTACATACACCTATATCTAACAATTTGGAACTCGTTAGAGTGTTAAATTGCAATATATTTGATATACAAAATTTTCTAAATTTTTATGTGCATATATTTACTATATAAATATGTATTTATTTGCATAGCAAATTTCTGGCAGATAATTGATTGAAATGCAGTAAAATTAGAATATGTGTATCTTGTTGTTGTTATTTTCCATTTCAGCTACCACAAATATTTTATTTTCAGCTTCACCACTTCAAATTTCACTCACATTTCTATATCAATTTCCAGTTTCTAATTTAATTTTTATTCCGTATATTTCCATTTTAGCACAGCACCAATAAACAGTGTTTCATTTTCTACTATTTGTTCTGTTGCAGGCTGTTGATTGGCATTCACCCTTCAGACCTTATACAACAGACAGGGGCTGCAGAGTGTGTGGAAAATTAAATTTAAATTTAACATCATAATATAACTTATATTGCCGGTATTGTTGTAATCCTTTTACCTCCTTTTAATACCCATAATATGAGTTACAACAACAAATGTGCGCTTTAGTAGCACATTTTATTTTATTTATGTAGAACACTTCATAGTGAATTATACTTTAGCTTAAATATCACTGTAAGCATTTATATATTATAATAGAAATAAAGATCTAAACAGACCGCTTTAATATGTTCATAATATTAAATGAAATAATTCACCTGGCCAATGCCACCTGAACCGATTGTAAAATTCACTGCGCAGATTGTACACCTTGTATTAGTTTTATTTTGGGAATCACTTGTTACACATCCGTACTGTTTTTCCCACTCGGGTTTGTATTTTTGCATAACTTTTAATTTGCTGATTTTCGTTTTTTTTGGCGTAGCTGGTATATCACTATCAGAAGAACACATTTTGGAAAAAGTAACATTTACTTTGCAATGAACAGAAAACTTGACTTTTGTAAGAGATGGCACGAGTAATTTGATGTTTAAGCGATAGCACATGCCATATTTTTGTAAGAGATTGGACGAACATATTACATTTGTGAAAGATGGCACCAGTAACATGTATCGGTGTGTTTAGCAATTAATGATAATTTTCATCGTACGTTAATTTTAATTGAACTTAAACTATCGATAAATAGTTGTTCGCTTGTAAATGAATGAAATAAAGTATTTTCGATGCTTTATTTTTATACAAAAGTATAAAGTATACTTTTGGAAAATAAAGTAGGATACTTTATAATAAAGTATGGTTGGCAACCCTAGGCACAACGGCTGTTTTTGGACGATCTTCATGGAATTCGTCTTTGAGCGAGCGTCGGCCACGAGTGAATTCGTTGTAACAGTTTTTCACAGTGCTATAGGATGGTGCTTCATAGTCATACAAAGATTTTAGTTCATCCATGCACTCTTGTCGTGATAATCCACGTCGAAAGTTGTGAAAAATGATCGCACGAAAATGTTCACGAGTTAATTCCATTTTTTGGCCGAGATGAATTTTTTAATTCCCTGTAAATAAAACAATTCACGATTAAATGACAAAACGTTCTGAGTGATGTTATGCTAAAAAATGTCAAACTTTCCAATGGAAATGTCAGATTGCACCTGACAACACTCAGTGTTGCCTAGTCCAGAAATATATATAGCAACCTATGTATTTAATGCACAAACGCGCAAAAAAAACTGAAGTTTACATTGCGGGCTACCGCGACCTATACGTAATCTATTTGATTTTCGACCACAGGCGCAAATATGCTTGCCTGCGCAGCCACTTTATATCCTCGAGTTGTTCATGTCACATTAGTGGCCTGCACACATTTGACATTGTGGTTTTTGTTGTTGTATATAATACTGCCTCTTTTATTATCAGTGCTGCTGAGCGCCCTGATTCAAAATATCTGCATTATCTTCGCTTGTTCCCGCGTTGTCTTTCGCCATTTGTTTTTCAAACTCTTGCAACCACGTATCACCTAAAAGTAATCGCAACAGATATAGGGTTATATATATATATGTATAAATGATCAGGATGCCAAGAAAAGTTGAAATCCGGTTGACTGTCTGTCTGTCCGTCCGTGTAAGCTGTAACTTAAATAAAAATTGAGATATCTTGTTGAAACTTATTACATGAGTTCGAATTTCGAGTTCGTAGATGGGCGTAATCGGAACATTGCCACGCCCACAAATCGCCATTAACCAAAAACAAATAAAGTGTCATTAAAAACTAAATTAAGACATAAAACTGTAAATAAACGCAAGGGAGCGCTGTGCCTCTTGCCATGCCCTTGCCTGTGGATAAAAAAATTTTGAAAAAGTGGGCATTGCCTCGCCTTCTAATATGTTTAATGTGCATATCTCTTAAACCACTAATTCTACAACAATTCACCCAGCGTTAATATTATAAGAACCGATATTGCGAAAATGGATGAAAACCCCGCTCACTCTCCATATAACGGTACTGTTCAAAACTACTAAAAGCGTGATTAATCAATAACTAAATACGCCATATAGATTAACTTTTACATCTGAGATGGTATGGGAGAGCTTTATGGCAGCTGGTGTAAAAATTGAACGATGAACGTGGCACCGTCCATTTTTGGTGAAATCCCATATATCAAGACCTATCCAACCGATTTCGACAAAATTCAGTACGTAGCATTACTTTGACATTTTTATGTCCCATCGTGAAAATCGACGAAATCGGACAACAACAACGCCTACTGCCCATATATGTAGCACAATTTTAAATTCCACTGGATTCGTTCAGTTGCCAGTACACACATCAAGAAGTAATTAATATAACAGGATAGAACTTTTCACGAATGATGTTGTAGTATGTGCCATCTTATGACAAAAAATTTATCAAATTCAACTAAAACTGTTTAGGACCTTAAATGCCGAATATGTGGACCCCAGTACCTACAGTTGACTTTGACAGACAGAATCCTTTTCCTGCAATAGTAGTTCTGTGCATTCAAACTGGTTGGATCGGGTAAGTACTTCCCTGAGCCTCCATATACCTAATATAAATATTTTCGAACTTCCGGGAACCTTTGTACCGCATATATCGACAAATATGTGACTTATCTCAACGAAAATTGCGTATTTACTCATAACAGTATGTCGTTGTGCCTACAATGGAAGCAATTGGGCGAAAACTTGGACTTACCCTCCACATAACCATTACCAATATATTCGAACAACCGGATGCTTTTAATAATAATACCCAACTATTACCCTCCTCCCGCCCAACCGACACGAGGAGCCCAATCAGCGAATGAGCGGAATTAGCCGAGTCATAAGAGGCAAGAGAGTTTTAAGCGTTACGATCTTAAAATTAAGAATTCAATTAAAGTTTATAATATTTAAATGTTACTTGTTAAGAGTGGATAAAATAATTTTATTAATGGTAAAGATTGAGTCTGTTAGATTAAATCTGCTGGAATGAGAATTGAAATCATGACATATACGGCAGAATGGCTCGTTTAACTCAAAATTTGTTCTAGAAAATTTTAAAAGTAAGGGTCTACACTGCTTGGTCGAGAGAGCGGGAATTAATTAAAAATTAATATCAGATAAGAGAGATGGGCTACAGACTGACCCATTCATGAGTTTTACAAGAAATATTATACCAAGCATCTCCCTACGACTAGCGAGTGTCGAGAGATTTATAAGTTTTAAACGGTTAGTGTAAGGGGGAAGATTTAAACTGGAATCCCAATGCAAATTACTTAAGGCAAAAAGTACTCTAACTTATCCGAATGGATTTGGTAACTAGGGTTCCAAACTACAGAAGCATACTCTAATATAAGTCTCACTAGAGATGTCAAAAGAGTTTTTGTGGTAAGCGGATCTCTAAATTCTTTAGACCAACGTTAACAAAACTAAGAGCGCCTTAAGCTTTGAAAACCGTGGAAGATGCGTGAAGATTAATGTTGAGTTTGGGGTCCATAGTTACTCCCAGATCAGCGAAACTGCTTACTTGCTCCAACCTAAAGTTTTGTATTACCTATGAAGTAGGGTCTACAGATCTACGCGAAAAGCACATCGTTTTACATTTTTGACGTTCAATGGCATGTCATTTCTATCACAACAAGAAACTAGGTTATTTAAGTCTCTTCGCAACTGACTTCTTTCGCTGTTTGAAGTATACGTTTTAAACAGTTTTACATCGCCAGCATATAACAAAACTTTTGAAAACTTAACAAGAGATAATATGTCATTAATAAATAACAAGAAAAGAATTGGACCAAGATGGCTACCTTGAGAAACGCCTGAAAAAGTATCGTTAAATATGACTTGTTGAATTCTATTACTAAGAAAAGAAGCAACCCATTTTATAAATATTGAAGATAAAGTTTATTCAAAAGAACTTAATGGGATACTTTATCAAAAGCTTTACTAAAATCTTTGTACATAACATCAGTATTCTTATTCTCCCTAAAGCCCGTTGATACATTTAATACAAATTCAAGCAAATTGGTTATTGTAGATTTCCCTTTACGAAAACCGTGCTGAGAACAAGAAATTAGTGGAGAGATCCGGAAGGTTATGTCGTCTGTTATAATTGCTTCAAAAATTTTAGGTATTGCAGACAACTTTGCTATTCCACCATAGTTTTCAATAGATGATCTAAATTCACTCTTATATAAAGGAATTATAAATGACTTTTTCCATACGGATGGAAATAAGCCTTGCATAAGAGATTTGTATAATAACTATATATAATGATTTTGGTTTTTCTAACAAATCTTATAACGAATATGTATGTAAGTCAATACAAAAGTTATATATGGTGTACGTATTGCTTAGATTCCGTTCCTCTGATTGACGTTTTATATCGTAAGGTATTTGCCTGTTTTTGATTCGAAAATATCGGTCAAGTTGCAGGAGTATAAAATGTTCGGTTGCACCCGAACTAAGCCCTTTTTTACTTCTTAAATGTCGATTTATGCGCTCATAGCTCGCGTAGTTGTTATTGAAGGCGGTGTTTTTTCCCTCGAATTTTAAATCATTAAATTACAATGTGGAACATTTTTGGGATTATTGTCGGGGGGGTAAGAAATTTCAAGTCAGGGTGTTGGTAGTAGGTCAGTATAGTAAAACTCTTAAAGGGTTTGGCGTTCGTATGTGTAGGTTTTTTTTATGACCTTTTAAATTTTTTTGGTTTTGCCTTTTGCTTTTATTATTTTAGGATTTTGCCTTTATTATTTTTCGTTTGTTTGGGTTGCTGCTTTCCATTTGCCTGTCTCACAGGTTCACAGGCTTTATTGGCAGCCATAAACAAATATTTATTGGAGCTTATACTTACACATATGTATATACACTCACACACATGTATGTAGTTTTTTGGTCTATTAAGTTCATTAATATAATATTTTACGCATTTTCACAACTGTTGAATTCACTTAACTTATTCTAGTTTATATGTAACTATTAGTTTAAGTTTACATTTCAACTGTCAGGCAGCGGCTTGTCTGCCCCTCCTGACTACTTCTATCCGACTGTATCGAGAATGATTTTTGTTACTATTTTCGACTACACAGTTCGAATATTGTTCGAGTGTTGTTCGAATTAAGCAGCTGTTCGTAAGTTTTTGTCAAACGTGCATTTAAAAGGCACGTCCGCTACGTGTGGACCTTTGACCCACAGGTTCCACTCCTACAATCGGCCTCCTGCACCATCATTCGCCCCGAATGATGTGTTCCACCCCGTCATATACTCTACTTCAGTATTTCGTAACCCTTCGTTCTCGCCCACCTTCTGAACTTCATACCTGCCGTCTATGCTTATTTTCTCTTTGTATCTTACAGATATTCTTTTTAACCTGTTTTGAAATGTCACCACTGGAAAATTGTTACGTATCATGTTTTTGTTGGTTTTTCTAAAGCTGCACCGAAGCCTTTTCGTACCATCTCTTTTTAAAACCAAAACAACTGGAAAAGCATACTCAGAGTTGCTTTGTCTTTCACTGAACCAATTATCTATTCTCTGCTGATCAACGCATGAAACACGTCTTGGTGTTTGGTAAAAAGAAGTATCATCTATTGCCTGAATCTTCACGTTCAAATTACCTAAATCAAGATTTGATGCTAGCTCTGGATTGGTATCTTTTTCTTCAAGGGGTTTCGCAAAGTGCAGCAAATTCGGTTAAAGCCAAATTACAACCAATTGCGTTGTCCTCTTCTTTCTTTACTTTAAACCCTTTATCATCTTCGTTTCTCCTTTGACACACATGCCTTGTCTCTAAACTATCTTCATCACTTAAACGTTTCAGCTCTTTCCTGCCGAATACAGCGCCCTTTTCGCTAAAACAAATATTTATACTCTTCAAAATATTATTTCCCAGAATTACTTTGCATGGCAAATCATTTATCCCAGTAACATGGAAAGTTACTTCGAAATTCATCCCATCCACATCGATATTTGCCTCAAAACTAACTATAGTACACTCCTCCCTGCCTTTAATGCCTCCCAGGGTCAAACGACTATCGCTAAGCTTTGAAATCCCTGCACGCTTATACATATCATATCTCATCAAACACACGTCAGCTCCCATATCAATTAGAGCACTAATTATCAAAGCACCCATCTTTATTGGTTTAAAAATGTGATTTTTACTCCAAACAGCCAAAGCGTTGCTGCGTTTTGATTCTGTTTTAATATTAATTAATATGCACCTCGCCTCTACGATCGCATTCAAATTGACGATGACCTATCTGTCCACACTTGAAATATTTTATCTGCTTTAACTTTTCACAACCGTTGGCCAAATGAGATTCACTTCCACAATTAAAGCACTTTCTTTCGACCCTTGGTTCTACTGGCGTTGATGCGCCGTGCCATGATTTCTCTCTGCTTGATGGCTGTCGAGAATCGTGTACCCTCTCATATACCCTTAACTGCTGTTTGAGCTCTTGAATTGTTCGCGCTTGTTTTATTTAATTTCGAATCCGAGATTCCTTCAATAAAATATAAAATTAGACTCTCTTCATCTAAATTCACTGGCTTGGCAATTTCTATCAAAGTGTACAGATATTCACGAAAACTTTCATTATTTTTCTTACGACGATTCTGCAATGTGCGATGAATATCGAGTGACCTTGGTCACTCACTTCTTAATGCTGATTTTAAAGAACTAAAACTTCTTATTCCTGTCTGGCTACGCACGAACAATTTGGCCGCCCCACTAAGAAGCTGTTTGCAAACACAAATTCTTGTAAACTACTCCAATTTAAAATTACCGCGTTATCCTCAAACACTTCTTACCATTTATCAACACTCAGCTCATCTGTACCATTAAACAATGAAATACTTCCTTCCACATCCCTCAGTGTGAACTGCGGATTGGACACTATATTGGCTTGATGAGAGGTTGGTGCCTCTACCACTTCTATCACTGAGCGTAACTCACATTCACTTTCATCTTCATCCTCCGACACATGTCCGAAATGTAATAGCAACCCATCTCTTAATTCACATTTCCTACCTTAAACACTCAGTCCAATTTCTCGCAACTTATGCTTCAAAGCTACCACTGTCAAACTCAAAATATCCTGCACGTCCATCGTCTTTGCCTGTTAGGTCGATTAGGCTGCTATATATATTTCTGGCCTAATAATGAAAATAGGCATATTTATCAACGAAAATGTTTTTTTTTTTGTTTTTTTTTTGTTGGATTTGGCTCGTCTTGGAAGACCCACACGGTCGATTGCTGTTTTGTTTCGAGCTCATACGCATAGATCCATGATTCGTCACCTGTGACGATCTTATAAACGTTTTTTGAGCACCGCGATCGTATTTTTTCAGCATTTCCACGAGAACAAACCTTTTTTACGGCCAGGTGTTCATGCAATGTAGAATGTATGCTGGTGGGAGAAATGCATAGGCATGCCTCTATCTGAAGGTATGTTACATGATGGTCTTGCCTTATCAGTTCACGTACGGCATCGATATTTTCTGGCACAACTAGGGTTGCCAACTTTTTTTGAGAATAATAAAGTATAACAGCCCTTGGATAAGAAAAAAATAAAGTATTTCCAAAAAAAAAGTATATTTACAATTCATCATTGTTTTATGCGTATTTCTGTGTTCTTATAACACATTTTTAAAAATACAAATAAATAAAATACAAAAATAATGAAAATTTAAATGTACATAAATTTAAAAAGTAATTAAAACGTATTTACATACAATTTACATTTATCTCTTAAAAGTATACTTTTGGGTGCTTCGAGCACAGGATATAAATTTTTCATTGTTTTTAAATATTTCAAAAATATTTTGGCAATCATAATTAAGGTTTCAATTTATAAATAGCTCGTTTTTTATTAAAGTTAAAGCAGCTCTGTTCCTTTCTTCTCACCACTTTAGATTTATTATTGAAAACACTCTCTCAATAAAAGCTGAAGTGGCGGGAACAGAGAGTATGTAGCTCATAATTTTTTTTTACATTTATTAAATCATCATCTGCATTTTTAAAGACATATCGCCATTTTTCAGCAGTACTTTTCTCTGAAAATTCATTGTTACTATTTTTTAATTTTCTTTGGATTTCCTTAAGTCTTATAGTTTCGGAATATAAGTCATCCGTCTTAATATTTAACTTGTCTTTTAATTCAGTCTTTTGAATTATTTTTTCAAAGTGACTAAACTCAGTTTCATTGTTTAACGATAAATTCGGTAGTAGTGAAAGCCAGTTATCTTCATTATAATTAAACCATTTTTTCAAATAACTTATGCTGATATTAATAAAAATGCAAAAGTTATTGATAACAATTTTGGCTGTTTCTGGTGATGACTTTTCAATTTGTTGTAATCTCACCTTTGATTCATAATCAAAGTATTTATCAGTTTTTCTTTGTTCTAATTCATTTTTTAAACCATTCATAATATTATAGACTTCCATTTCCTTCTAAGCGTTTTATTGTTTTATTAAATATATTTAGCATATGACTTGTAAAGTGTAGATAAATTCCAACAACTTTCCGTTCCTGTGGGTGGTTTATATTTAACAATTTTTGAATAATTATCGGACAATCATCACTTAAACTTTTGAAATGATTTAGTATGGTTTCCCAATTAATCGGTAAAGTGTCAACGGCTGGAAGTAGGGCTAACCAACGTGTACCAATATGGCGTTTAATTTCGTGAAATTCGCCGTCAACCTGAGAAACAAATTGCTTCAAGTCTTTTCGTCTACAAGCGGAAATTGAGAAATGACTGTATATTTTCAAAACAATATTTTCTACATCACAAGACAAGTGGCTCATAGCATGTTTCACTGTATTATGGACGATATGTACATTACAGTTTCCTTTTATTACATTGGGGGCTTCTTTTTTAATATTTGTGTACATTGAGTGGTAAATACCAAAATTTGCATTAGAATTGTCAGCACTTAGTCTTGATACTTGGTTGAGTGACAGTTTTAAAGAGTTCATAGACTTCTTAATAGCTTCAAACATACCATCGGCGGATTCGTTAGAATTTTCGTAAAAATCTAACAGTTTTTGTTCGATTCCCTAAGTTATGGAAAAATATTGTATCACCAAAGGAAAGAGTTTAATGTTCTTATTGTTTGATGCATCTGTCTGAATACAGAAAAATATATCTTTGTCTTTCAAATCATTTATTACACTGTCCACGGAATAGGGACCTAATTCATCCGCACTATAGTTTCCATTTTTGTTCTGCCCAGGCGTATTTTATTGGCTATTTTGGAATCTGCATAGACAACTCTGCATAGTTTATTAGTGCAGTCAATGCTGTTGTAAGATAAGTTGTGTTTCACTGTGTGAAAAGTTAATGCTAATTCCACTGCTGCAATATTGTTACCTTCACTTGATAATGAAGAATTCGACTCAGTACTTGATGTAAGGAAATTTTTTAATGCACCAGATGTTTTTTTGGCTTCAGCTTTAAACTTGTGTTTTTGAGTTTCTTGATGTTGCTTAATCTATGTATAAAAAGGAAAATTAACCAAAGCAATAATATTTTATATAGAACACTTCATAGTGAATTATACTTTAGCTTAAATATCACTGTAAGCATTTATATATTATAATAGAAATAAAGAACTAAACAGACCGCTTTAATATGTTCATAATATTAAATGAAATAATTCACCTGGCCAATGCCACCTGAAAAGATTGTAAAATTCACTGCGCAGATTGTACACCTTGCATTAGTTTTATTTTGGAAATCACTTGTTACACATCCGTACTGTTTTTCCCACTCGGGTTTGTATTTTTGCATAACTTTTAATTTGCTGATTTTCGTTTGTTTTGGCGTAGCTGGTATATCACTATCAGAAGAACACATTTTGGAAAAAGTAACATTTACTTTGCAATGGACAGAAAACTTGACTTTTGTAAGAGATGGCACGAGTAATTTGATGTTTAAGCGACAGCACATGCCATATTTTTGTAAGAGATTGGACGAACATATTACATTTGTGAAAGATGGCACCAGTAACATGTATCGGTGTGTTTAGCAGTTAATGATAATTTTCATCGTACGTTAATTTTAATTGAACTTAAACTATCGATAAATAGTTGTTCGCTTGTAAATGAATGAAATAAAGTATTTTCGATGCTTTATTTTATACAAAAGTATAAAGTATACTTTTGGAAAATAAAGTAGGATACTTTATAATAAAGTATGGTTGGCAACCCTAGGCACAATGGCTGTTTTTGGACGACCTTCATGGAATTCGTCTTTGAGCGAGCGTCGGCCTCGATTGAATTCATTGTAACAGTTTTTCACAGTGCTATAGGATGGTGCTTCATAGCCATACAAAGATTTTAGTTCATCGATGCACTCTTGTCGCGATTATCCACGTCGAAAGTTGTGAAAAATGATCGCACGAAAATGTTCACGAGTTAATTCCATTTTTTGGCCGAGATGAATTTTTTAAATCCCTGTAAATAAAACAATTCACGATTAAATGACAAAACGTTTTGAGTGATGTTATGCTACAAAATATCAAACTTTCCAATGGAAATGTCAGATTGCACCTGGCTACTCTTAGTGTTGGCTAGTCCAGAAATATATATAGCAGCCTATGTATACATCTTAAAACATAACTTATTCCTTAAACAATATTGTTATCAATTAAATATGTACATACATACATAACTAAATACCAATACATTTTAAGTTACAACATTTTAATGAATGCAAATTTTACTTTTAAGTATTTCTACTGACTTCTTCTGATATACACGCATATCAGCAAATCAAATTAGGGTCATGTTTTACACCGCATTTGTTAATGTAGCTAATTCTTATTGGAATGTACATTAACATTACATGAACAAATTTATGTATACCAATTTATATAAACACACATTTTTGTCATTTACATTTTTTACTTCTGTTACTTAGCTCTAATTCCATTTCTTCAATATTTCATACATACATTCTTCCTTTACTTCTCTAAATTGTTTGCCTCATTGAATTTTCTTGCTTCCCGCCGTTAGTTAAATCTTTGCAGCCTCGCACTTCGCAGAAAACTTCTCTCCCTCTCTCAACATTTGGATTACTGTACTTCGTGATATATACTTAGCTCAACGATCGCTTCACTTGAAGATTCTCCGAAGATCATCCAATTGATGTGTTGCATGATTCTGGGAATGTTAAACTTCTTGGAAAATTGTTTTTTAAATTTTACATACCTATGTATGTACACATACTCGGAAGGTTGGACTTCTTGGAAAATTGCTTTTTAAATTTTAATTTTAGGTATGGCTCACATACGCTCACATTTCGGTTGAGTCCCCATTTGTAGTTTTTTGGTTTATTAAGTTCATTAATACACATTTAAACCATTTTCACAACTTTTGAATTCACATAACTTATTCTAATTTATATGTAACTATTAGTTTAAGCTTTCATTTCAACTGTCAGGCAGCGGCTTGTCTGCCCCTCCTGACTACTTCTGTCCGACTGTATCGAGAATGATTCTTGCTACTATTTTTGTCTACACAGTTCGAATATTGTTCGAGTGTTGTTCGAATTAAGGAGCTGTTCGTAAGTTTTGGTCAAAGGTGCATTTAAAAGGCATGTCCGCTATGACCCAAAGGTTCCACTCCCACATGTATGCAAGCTTGAAGGCACAAATTACACATCTACATAAATATCTCAGTTTTGAGTAGATTTTCATAATTTACTAGCTGACCCGGCAAACATTGTTTTGCCATGTATATTATTTCTAGGAAACATTTTTTTAGTTCAATAAAAATAACTATGTACTACTAAGTGTGCGGGGATGTACTTATAATCGAAAGCATTATAAACAATGAAAGTATGATTTATTTAAGTTAATAAATTAATTCTTATTAAAGTAACGAATATATTTTATATTACAATTTTTGATAGCTTTCTGAATATCAAAAATAATTATTCATATTATCCTATCAATTATTGAAAAAAAAAAATAATAATAATCTCTCAGTGCAATAGAGTGTACAATATTCTTGGTTAGTCCGTCTTTAGCCAACACAAACAAACTGGAGGGGTTTCCCACGCGAGAACATGCCACTTATAGTTGTCCGTGGGAAAAGCATGGTGTTTCCAAATCTAAGCCACATACAGACAATGTCTGGCCTTGTGACTTATTGATCGTCATAGCGAATGCCAATCTAATGGGGAATTGAGTGTGTTTGAATTCAATTGGCACATCTGTAGTAATCATACTTGCCATTCAAGATGATGGCTTCAATGACGTTTTTCATTAATTTTTTAATGACTAACCGTGTGCCATTACACAGCCGCGGTGGGTTTAAATTGCGAAGCTGAATAATCGGAGATCCATCCTTCAATTGTAAATGATGTGGTGGCATGCCTGGCAAATCCAATTTTCACAGTCTCGTTGGTATCGCAAACTGCATCGATAGATTTGTATGACACCAAGTCCCCAGTCAACAACTGTTGAATCTTTAAATTTAACCCATTGACGTCCACATTTTTAACTGCCAAAATCGCTCCTTCTGCCAGCCACTTACGATTTGCATATTGTGTGTGTACGTCGGGAAATATGTGATCGATGAGAGTATTTTGCGAGGTGATGATTGTGCAGATGTCCGTCTGTAATTTGATGCATCCAGTATTTTCATGTACATCAACTTTCCCATCACCAATATCTAACAGTTGTTTAGAGAAATTTTCGGCGGATGGATCCTGAAGCATATGAAAGCGCATGTTCACCGTCAGTTGTACTTTTTCAACATTACGCCATAGTCGCGATGATTTTAAGCAAGCATTAATTTCATCAGCGTACGTTGAACGTGGAATAACGGGAAGTGTTTGTCTAAAATCACCAGAAAGGAGTAACAAAGTGCTGTTTATCATTGTTTTTTATATCCTTTAATGCCCTATCTAATGCCTCAAGCGAATGTTTGTGTGCCATAGTGCATTCATCCCAAATAATAATTTTACATTGTTTCAGCACTATGGCCATAGACGATTGTTTTTTTATGTTGCACACTGCATCTGGATTATTTTGAATGTTCAACGGCAGCTTAAATGCTGAATGAGCTGTTCCGCCTCCATCTAATAAAGTTGCTGCAATGCCAGAAGATGCAACGTCCAATGCGATGTCATTTTTTGATCGTATCTCGATCAGAAGTAACGAAATAAGGAATGTTTTGCCAGTTCCACCTGGTGCATCCAAAAAAAAGAATCCTCCTTGTCCTGCCGATACTGCCAGCATGATGCGGTCGTAAATAATTTTTTGTTCATCATTTAGTAGTGGAACATTGCGACTAACAATGCCTGCCATTTCTACAGTATCGTACTGTAGTTCACGATTGATATCTGTGTTGAGTAAATCAGATGCAAATTCGCAATAGCAATGCAAAGATCCTCGATAGCTATCAATGCTTCATTGTACATTGCATCACTGAATGATATCGTTAGATCATTGCACCTTGTACGATGTCGATACAATATATCATCAGTCATTGAATCTTTGTGATTATCCCACAACATTTGTGCTCGGGCCGGGAAACATGTAGTCAGTACTATAGCAAATAGTAGACGAATTTGTGATCCTGTGCAGTTTAATGTTGCTTCAGCAAGCGTACTGTCCCAATGATTGTCGTCTTCTAGCAAGCCTAGAGCAAGGCATGCATCTTTATTTAGTATTATTATTTATTTTTTATTTTCCGCACGGACCATGAATCATGTTTGCAGTAACAATATCAAACAATAATTGATCAGTAGACGGATCTGGAATCTCTGCAGAAATCAAACTGTCGATGTTTTCAGCACGTATTTTGTCGACCAACCAAATTAAAATGTGAGCATGAGGTAATCCACGCTTTTGCCATTCAACTGAATACATCCAACAACGTGTGGAGCCAAATACATGCAATTTTATAATAAAGTTGATTAAAGACTTTAATTTTTGTTTAAACACACGTACTGTAATATCATGACGATTTTTTGCATTTTGTCCTGGTAATAGCAACGATGTAATTTCCTGCCATTTTGGATTACATGTAAATTGATGAAAAGACACGGTCGTCCATATTCACGCACGAAAGTCATGGCATCCTGAATGTCTTGCATGTGACGTGGACTACCTACGTACGATGATGGTAAGATAACAGAGTGTCAGAAAAAAAATTTTTAGTTTTCTTCGCGGAAAGTTAAAAAAATGTAGGGGTGGACCACCCTTAACATTTAGGAGGATGAAAAACAGATGTTGTCCGATTCTCCACCCTAGTCGATATGCACGCTAAGTTTCACGAAAATCGGTCGAGCGGTTTCAGAGGAGTTCAATAACGTACACTGTGACACGAGAATTTTATATATTAGATTTATACCGTAATGTTGACTGAAATTTATTCAAAGTTCTTTAAATGTAAATTATTGCCTTGGCGATTCGGCCTTAATAGCGTCAACTACAAAGCACAGCGTAGTACAGCAGAGTATAGTGAATTATCTCCTCGGCTACAAAGCGTGTGCATTTTAAGTGGTTTTTAAAGTTTATGTTGATTGCAGGTAATGCTGAAAAGTGTTTATGACTTCCTACATATATACAGTGTCGGACAAAACTCATTAGACGAATTCGAGTTTCACACGTATTCCGTAATTTTTTTTTTTACATAGATGCATTAGAAAAATATATTTTTTTTTTTGCAAAAGAAATATCACATATTCTATGTTAAGAAACAATGCAATTTTATTTTCAACTGTTGACAATTTCCCACAAGTTTTCAATGGGGTTCGTAGCAGGAGACTGATAGGACCATCTCGTAACATATACTTATTATTCCAAAAACTAAACCTTCAAAACTTTGAGGATGTGTCTGGAAACTGCCAATCAGGCCGCATTTTTTGGATAGCGGGAGGTAACATTTGGGTTTGCAGTATACTTTTGTATTAAAAACCGTCCATGTTCCCTTCTATTCTGTATATAGGACCTACTCCCTGACCAGAAAAACATCCAAACACCATATTATCCCCATCATGCTTTACTACACTCTGCAAATATCGACAGTCTAAACGCTTTGTTGTTAGTTTTCGTACACCTGTCATTCCATATGAGATTTGCAAATTAAATTTGGACTCATCTGAAAACAATATCGAATTCCATTGCTCTACAGACCAATTGATATGCAGTTTCGCAAACTCCAAATTTTCTAACCAATTTTTTTGGAAATATATGGTTTTTTTCGCAGCACGGAAGTTAAAACGACCAGCATCAACGACGCGTCGATGTAATATACGCGTAAGCTATCTACAACTATTTTTGCTGAAATTTTTGGATATTAGTTAAACTGGCGCACTATACATCATCCTTCAAAGTCATCCTTTACCGAGTTGACTCTAAGACGTACTTCAATATTGAGTTTTTTAACGGTTCCTTCAGATTTGTTCTTGCGTAAAATAGCAGACACAGTTGATTTTCCCAGAGAATAATTTTTGCAAAGCTCTTTTGCGGCACATTTTTTGTGAATTCGCTTAAAATTAATATTTAAGTTCACTCTAATGTGCTTTGCCTACCCTTTTTATCTAAAATAATTTTTTAGTAGCATTATTCGGGAAAAGTTTGTATAATATATTTCACAACACACTCGTTCTCATTAAAATAAACAATTCGAATAAGTGTGATCTACGATTTATAATTATAAGTACTTGTAAAATTCTTTTTCCCCCCATATAACGGTAAATTAATTCATTGGAAGTGGTTATTTCGATATAAAAAGTGTTAGTTCAATGAGTTATGTCCCGCGAATTTTTTACTGTTTTTACAAGTTGAAAAATAAATTGCATTGTTTCTTAATATAGAATATGCGATCTTTCTTTTGCAAAAAAATTTTCTTCTAATGCGTCTATGTAAAAAGTTATGACGGAATATGTGTGATCCTCGAGTTGGTCCAATGAGTTTTGTCCGACACTGTATGTATGCTGCCTGTATGTATTATATGGTATGCGTTACCTGAACTAATTCATTACTTTAAAGGTATACATCTGTATATGTTCGTATGTGTGTGTAGAGGCTTAAATAAATGTGAATGTGTTTATTAATCCGTAATCGCAGCTTAGCTTGGTGGAACCCAGAAGCTAAATGCATTTTTTCATATGCAAAATTATTCGAAGTCTTTTCGAGTCTTAAGTTTATTCGAAACTCGACCGAATTATATTTAAGGTTATGAACTCATTGTTCGGAGAGGTGACATAATTTGACCCGCATATTTTTTATCTTGATTTCGCTGGAATTATGGGATGTTAAAATATGGTTATACAGCAATGATTAGAATCACAAGATTTTAGGATTCGGTTTTCCTAGAAATCTTCTTTTCTCATTTTATGATTTTGCAAAAAATCTGCAGCATTGTTTGGGAGTCTGTTATTCATCAATAATTTGAAGTTATATTCGCTTTGTTACCGGATGTAATTTGCATTGGCATCAAAATTTTAGAATCTGCGTTGTTAGAAATCTTCCTTTGACGCTTTGCAGGAATGATTTATGTTTGGGAGTTTCTTATTCAGAAATAATTTGAAGTTAAATATATTGTGTTTAGACTATGCTGGACTGTTTCTTAGAGGTTTAATGAAGTAGCAGGATGATGCCCCACTAGATATAGCGTCCAGTAAAATTGAACATTAGCCTTTTTTGGATGCCTGCTTATAGCGAAATCGCTGGCAGCTTCAAAGCATACGAGCTAGCCAAAATGAACTCACATGTCTCATTCTCATTGGTATGGGACCGAGTTGAATCTCCATTTGCATTTTATATTCTAAAACTGTATTAAGGATCTCACGTGCGCTTATCAGCCGCTTTTCGGCAACCCGCTTCGGTGAGACTGAAAGATCCTAGGAGATCTTCTGAATTACTTTTATTTAGCATAGTTCATTTTCCTGTAATCGTGGGGGCTCATTCCGAACATAGTCCGATAGACATTCATGTACAAAGAACACCAAAACAGCCTTGGATGAAATGAGCTGCCTCTATGCCGCTCTATCAGGATCGAGAAGGATCTCTCCGAGCCGTTCGATATCAAACAAGGATTGAGACAAGGCGACCCTCTTTCATGTGACTTCTTCAATCTACTCTTGGAGAAAATAATTCGAGCTGCAGAACTAAATGGATAAGGTACCATCTTCTGCAAGAGTGCACAATTGCTGGCGTACGCCGATGATATTGATATCATTGGACTCAACAACCGCACTGCAGAGGAAGAGGAAGACCTCCACTCCTTTGGAAAGACCTGGTGGAGAAGGCCCTGTCTCCGCTTGGGATCTCCAATAGGCCCCAATCAGCAAAAAGCAAGAACGACTGGCGCGATATTGTAAACTCGGCTATAACCGCGTAAACGGGGTCTACGCCAATAAAGAAAAAGAGTGAGATGGCCCTGAGTAAATCAGGTCTGTTCATCAAATATACTAGCTGGATGTAGGTATAAAATGTATCGGGAAGATGGGTGCCTGCTCATAGCGGACTTGCTGTCAACTGCAAAGCTGACTAGCTGCTCAAAGGCATTCTTGTTTTGCTTGCATTTGATTGGGACTGAGTTGGATCTCCATTAGCACTTTTCACAGCAATAATGGGGTTCACTTAAACTTATCAGACGTTAGTTGCCGACCAGTTCCTGTGTGACTGCGTGATCATTTTGGCCTGGAGTAGAACGCAAGAGATCTACTGAACTAAATGCCATTGACAAAGTCCATATAGCCGCAATCGTAAGGGTCCTTACTAAACATTGTTTAGTAAGCATTCATGTGAAGAGACTAAACACCTTGGCTAGTTGTTATTCAGTCATTTTCTGAAGACCCATATTCATATACATATGCGTATATGGGTTATTCTATCAAAATTTACATCCACATGTTTTTATTGAATTTTTGTTCTCTTTGATACAAAATATTGGAGATATGTATTTATTTAAGGGGTTAGGGGTAGTCAGAGGCACGAAAAAATTAGAGTTTTCAGTATTTTTTTTTTTTGGTTCTAAATCATGTTATTTTACAAAAGTAGTAAAACGTCACTGTTGACAATCATAACTTTGAAGTTGTTGACAATTTCGTCTATTTAGGAACCAGCATTAACACCACCAACAATGTCAGCCTGGAAATCCTACGCAGGATTACTCTTGCCAACAGGTGCTACTTCGGACTGAGTAGGCAATTGAAAAGTAAAGTCCTCTCTCGAAGAACAAAAGCCAAACTCTATAAGTCACTCATAATTCCCGTCCTGCTATATGGTGCAGAGGCTTGGACGATGACAACAACCGATGAGTCGACGTTGCGAGTTTTCGAGAAAAAATTTCTGCGAAAGATTTATGGTCCTTTGCGCGTTGGCCACGGCGAATATCGCATTGGATGGAACGATGAGCTGTATGAGATATACGACGACATTGACATAGTTCAGCGAATTAAAAGACAGCGGCTACGCTGGCTAGGTCATGTTGTCCGGATGGATGAAAACACTCCAGCTCTGAAAGTATTCGACGCAGTACCCGCCGCGGGAAGCAGAGGAAGAGGAAGACCTCCACTCCGTTGGAAGGACCAAGTGGAGAAGGACCTGGCTTTGCTTGGAATATCCAATTGGCGCCACGTAGCGAAGAGAAGAAACGACTGGCGCGCTGTTGTTGACTCAGCTATAATCGCGTAAGCGGTGTCTACGCCAGTAAAGAAGATTTTTTTAGTTGGTCTTAAAAAATCGAAATTTTCGAAAAAATAAAAATCCTTCGATCAGGCCCGAGTTTATTATGTATTCTAAAAGCTGTATAAAAATTAAAACCTACTGAACGGTTTTCGAGTTACAGTTGTCACCGATTCAAAAAACATAGTTTTGAGAAAAACGCGTTTAAAATTTCACACTAGCGCTTTGAAGTGCCCGAACTCTCTTTCTTATTTCTCGAATAACTCAAAAACTAATTATCGGATCAACGTGAAATTTTCAGGGAATATTTTTAAGATACTGCACTCAACGACAATGCATAAAAAATTAATTTTTTCAAATTCTAACTACCTCTAACCCCTTAATTCTTTCAATTTGAAAAATTTTCGAATAAGGTTTCAAGTTTTTTTAAATTTAACTTTTAAATTTTTCGTGCAAGGAATTATTTATTATGTAATCTCACTGATCAAACTGGAGATTGAGGTATCTTCACACCCTTTATAACACAGAAAATATAATATATGTGTGGTGGGTATAGCATCGATGTTGTGGAACTTTACTTCTTTTTTTTAATATAAATATTTATTAAACTTTACTTGCTATTAATATTCAATTATACTCTTTCAGCTTTACATATTTAGTTGTCAGCTGCCTTCGTTCGTCTGCTTTTGTAGCTTTCAGCTTGATTTTCTGGCGTTGAGATTAAGTTGTTTTTTGTTCACACATGCTTTGACTAGGTGCACACATACATACATACACAACTATTTGAAATCTTGCCTTACGGACTTCCCCGCACTCGCTACTAAGCTCACTATTTGTCGCATCGTCGTCCGTCTTCCAAAAGCGATTTATTGTAATAAGATATTCATTAGCAGCAGCATCACTGCAACTTGCATGACAAAAATACAACGGTAGTAGTAGTTTCCTACGCTGAAAGTTAGTCAACGCCTTGTCATGTATGGTGCACGCCTAAAAGCAGATCTCATTTGTGGCAGCTTTTATTGAAAGTTATGCAGAGACGTTAGTTCCTATTAGTGTCTAGTAGCTATTACATAGTTGTTGTTTTTACTGTTGATATTGTTAAATTTGAATACTTACTGTTTTTGTTATTGTTGTATTTGAATATTAGCTGTTTCTGATGTCCCTTCGTTTCCCCAACATTGTTGTTTTCGTTTTATGTTGTGATTGTTGTTGTTTTTAAATAGAAGTTCTTACGTTATTGTTATTTTGTTGTCGTTGTTGTTATCATATGTTGTTGCTGATAGTACATTTTGTTGTTACCGTTATATTTTTGCTGTTCCAACAACAATCAATTGCGTAGAGGCCGTTGACATATATGAACTTATGTTGTGCTGATCTATAAATTTGAATGCATTGTGCATGAGCTCATACTTGTATGCGTGTGTATAAAACATATATACAGTAGAAACTCAATTAACCGGACTAATTGTTGTCGATAGGTATTCGGATAATAGAATGTATGAAGAAAAACAAATAGATATCAACGAAAATCAATTTTTATTAAGAAATGAACACTTACTTATGTAGTGCGAATGTACATATTTTCTTAGATTACATTACATACATAATACTAAACTGCAGCATTAATCATGAAATAAAATATTTAGGTACGTACATATGTACAAATAATTTGTTCACAATATGTATTTGGTAATTTGCATTTGGTAATCATGAAATAAGAAGGTAGGTAATAAGTTTAATTTGGTTTAAAATATTTGGTAATTGTCATTTGATGTAAGCAAATTTTTCTCTTCATTGCTGCTATATCACGAATTCGTTTCAGTTGTAGTAAACTCACAGTATCACTTTCTGTTTGTTTTTCAAACCACTTGAAAACTGTTTCTAGGGCATGAAATCTGTTTCAGTTATCTGCTAAATGTTTTCTACGATATCGTCATCAGACATAATCTGAAAGCCTCAAACATTACTGTTACAAGTGACCCGCTCTTTCATATCATCATCATCACAATCCTGACATATTTGTAGCTTTGACATTACCTCATTCATATCCTGCAAAATAGAATCATCCGGATTGGTTACTGAATTATCATTCCCACGATTAAGTACTCTATTCCAAGCCTTGCTTAAAGTCTTCCTTTCAATCAAATCCCATGCACATACAACACTCCTTTAAATTCATGTCCATAAAAAATGATAAAACGACTTCTAAATTATCTTCTTCAACAGACAACAACCTACGTAGAAGTTGTTTTTTATAAAGTCGTTTCAATGTTTCATTAACACTTTGATCCATTGGTTGTAGCAAGGATGTCACATTAGGAGACAAAAATTTTACTTTAAACTTTCCATTTTCCCTCTCTAACAATTGAGCTGAAGGATGGGTTGGAGCGCATTATCAAGTAAAAGTAGCACATTTCCTTGTTTGCCAATTTCGTTTTCGTTTCTATTTACTTCAGGGATAAAAGTGTTGTCATACCAGTCAATAAATATTTCAGAGTTCACCCATGCGCGTTTTTGATTTTTATAAATTAAGAGTACTCTGATATTTTTCAAACTTCTGGGTTTCTTTGATTTTCTTATGAGAAGGTATTTTGTGGGTCCCGGCAGCATTAGTGGAAACTATTATTGTTACTCGCTCTTTGCTTGTTTTATATCCTGGAGCTTAATTCTCTCGCCTTGAAGCTAAAGATTTTTAAGGCAACGACTTCCAGTTTATTCCAGTTTCAACAGCATTATAAACAAAATCCAAGTCATAGTTATTTTCATTCAAATTCTTCTTAAAATTATCTTTAAAAGAGTTTGCTGCATCTACATTAGCTGACATTTTTTCACCTTGTATTTCCAATTCACGAATTCCATGACGTGATTTAAATCTGATTTAAATCTGTACAACCATCCGTTACTTGCCACAAATGATTCATCGCCGCCTAATTTTTTATTTAACTGTAATGCTTTTTCACAGAGCAAAGGGCCAGATATCGGTTGCCCAGTAGATCGTTTTTGTAAAAATCAACAATACAGAGCTTTGCAGGTGCACAACAAAATTGAATCGGTATTCTTCTTAATATCACTTATCGTGGATGTACCTACACCATACTTTTCAGCTAACTTACAGCCGGTTTCTCCTTTTTTAGTGAATCAATGATATTTATTTTGTCTTTAAGCGCCACTCTCTTACGCTTTGTTATGTTTAAATATGTAGACGTGACACGCACGTCAGAGCGGAGTTACAATTGCAAACGAACTAAAACAATAAGCGCAGCGGCAGCGACCCAACACGGCGCGCGCGGAATATGCAAGTTCCGATACGTTCATGATTCCATAATTTTCGGTACATTTAAATTGGTCGCGGTTGGTAGTCCGGATAATCGCGAACCCGTATAACTGAGGGCCGGATAAACAAGTTTCTACTGTATACGTAATTCCATATAGTATAAATCCCTTGGCCGCGTCCTGTTGAATTTGCCTGATTATTTGTTTAAATTAGTATAACTTAAATAAATATATAATATATAAGCATCCGCTTGAGTGGCCCTCGACAGCATGTTAGCACACACAATACACACACACCACTATCATTTTTACTACCGTTTTTGTTTCCACTGCTTGCTCTATCTTCCCCGCTGATTATCTCTTTTCCGTTCTTTCACCTGTTCCTTCTCTCTCTCTCACTCTTTGTGGGCAATTTGCAACTGTGTCACGCTTGTAAATATTACACTGGGGCATACGATCACAAAGCTGATAAATTGCATGCTACTAACATGTGTGTGGCTACACACAAACGCACACTTGGATGTGGAATATTATATTACCAACTATTTGTGGAATATTTATAATATGAAAAATTTCTCAACATTTAATTTATCTACGTACCTTAGTTTAATAAGAAAAGCACGCTGCAGTCAAGTTTCTAACCTCATTTCAACAATAAAAGGGAGGGGATGTATCTGAAAAGCTAAACTTCAGCTATTAACGATATACCATATTAGAGTGAGATTGCTGTAAAGAGGTGTCTTGAAGAAACCTTAATGAACGAAGCTGATTAAATTAACCCGATATTGTTTTTGTGTAGGTCGCAAGATGCAAGTTAATTGCAATCGAGATGGTGTTTGAACATAGGGAAAGTTGTTTAAGCTTACTGGTGTCATGGGACATGCAAATAGAAGTTTAGGGTCATGCGGAGGCTCAGTACACGCACATAGGTGCGACTTGTCGGTCGATTTTGGATAAGGAGGTTAACCTGTTACAGTAGTCCGAGCGAAGTTGCTCGTGGATACATTTAAGGCAAATCGGGCTTCGTTCTTCGCAAGCTTTGATTAGCGTTTTATACAGGCATTGCTCATATTATATTACATTTGTATCCTCCACGTGTATCTTTTTAGAGTGTAAGTGAGTTCTGGCCACCTCAGACGTTCTCAGATCGCACCGACTTTAATTAACTATATCCTGTGGTTTCCGGATAATTGTTTTTTATATCTAGAATCTACTAGAATTGTAACCCCATATTAATTGAAAATAATATTTCAATATAAAAAGTAAAAAACATTTGAATCAACTACCATAATTACTTTAACCCAGAAATAAATTGTATAGTATTTCCGTTTTCTGGTTGAATTCTTTGTCATGTCCGAACACATTTTCAAAACGCCAAGAATTGCCAAAATAAGTTTTAATTTAAGATAATTATTTAATAATATAAATTGAAATCATCACTCAGCAGCAGCTCAACCGAAAAGTAAACGAGACAAAGATTGGGTTTTTGTTAATAAACTCAACAAGAAATCCATTTGTGGCTGACAAATGTAACTAGCTATTGCCTACATTTTTCAACAATAATGAATTATATAAATATAATATATTAGGATGAACCAAAAAGAACTAATATCGTATAAATCGTTTACATGAACCTACTATACATACGTATTGAAAAAACTACGCTCGCAGCGATGAATTTGAAGCTTAATTTTAAATTTGGCGGTGGATTATTGAAAAACATATTTTTCTTATAGAGCATAAAATTTCCCATTACAACCACTTTAGGGTAATTTTTCAGCTCAAAAATACATATATGCGAAAGCTTTGCAACCTGAAGATAATCCATACGGCAGTGTCCACATGCGGTTAGGGATATTTCTTCTATTGTTCGTAGAAGCCCATTAATAGATATTGGTTTTTTCATTAAATATACTGTACATTTTGAATAGTTCAGGACACAATTACTTACATCTCTTGTGGACAATAAAACTCAGGGTAACTTTTTCAATTGAAAAACACACACACAAATTTAAAAGCTCTGAAATGTAAAAATAATCAATCAAAGCAAAGCCAGGCCCTTCTCCACTTGGTCATTCCAACGGAGTGGAGGTCTTCCTCTTCCTCTGTTTCTCCCTGCAGGTATTGCGTCAAATACTTTCAGAGTACATTCGGCCTTCATTCGGTCGACATGACTTAGCCAGCAAACCCGCTGTCTTTTAGTCTGCCACACTATTCGTACATCTCATAAAGCTCATCAGTTCATCGAATACGATATTCGCCATGGCCAACGCGCAAAGGACCATAAATCTTCCGCAAAACCTTTCTCACGAAAACTAGTAACGTCAACTCATCAGATGTTGTCATCATCTATGACACTGACCCATATAGCAGGACGGGAATAATGAGTGACTTATAAAGTTGCGATTTTGTTCGTCGAGAGAGGACTTTACTCCTCAAGCCATTACTCCTCCAAGATAGACGAAATTATCTACGATTTCGAAGTTATAACTGTCAACGTGGGTGCCTAGTCGCGAGTGCGACGACTGTTTGTTTGATGACAGGAGATATTTCGTCTTGCTCTCGTTCACTGCCCGACTTTGCTTCCTAGTTCAGTTTGGAGAAAGCATAATTAACCATCGGCGTACGCCAGCAGCTGTACACACTTATAAAAGTTGGTACCTTCCCTGTATAGTTCTGTAGTTGGAATTATTTTCCCCAAAAGTAGCTTGAAGATGTCAGAAGTTCTTGGGAGTCGCCTTGTCTGAAACGTTGTTTTTTTATCAAACAGCTCGGAGAGGTTCTTTCTTATTTTGACGGAAGTTTTGGTGTTGGTCATTGTCAGTTTACACAGCCGTATTAGTTTTGCGGGGATACCAAATTCAGACATTGCAACATAAAGGCAGCTCCTTTTCGTGCTGTCGAAAACAACTTTGAAATCGACGAAGAGGTGGTGTGTATCGATTCTCTTTTCACGGTTCTTTTTCAAGATTTGGCGCATGCTGAATATCTGGTCGGTTGTTGATTTTCTTGGTCTAAAGCCACACCGATAAGGTGCACTCAGTTTGTTGACGGTGGGATTTCACACAGTATTCTCGATAGAACCTTATACCCAATGTCGAAGAGGCTTATCCTACGATAGTTGACGCAGTGTAGAGTCTCCCTTTTTGTGGATTGGACGTGTTTGAATAGCTCGGCCGGATATACATACTACTGTAGGATGGAGTCATGTGTAGAAGTTCCCGCAAGCGAGGAAAGTCTCTGATCTCCATTCACTTGGGGGTGGCCATTCTTTTACATACGTCTCAAGAAGCTCACGACTTCCGGCTTTTGACCAAATATCCCCTGATCCTCTGGGTAGCCTAAGAACATCCGTTTGAAGGCGAGCTAAAGTGAGAAGGCGAAACATCCCCTCCGCACAATTGTGCGTTGGGTTTGGGACACGCCACGTATAAATCGCACCCAATGAAAAGGAACAGCAAACTTTGGGTGAGTGACCCCCCTTTTGATGACGACCACGGCAAGCGAATTCATTACTATGATTTGAGGCCGTCCAAGAAATGCAATGGACGGAACAAGGACTGAGAAAAGAAGATGCTTGTGGCATTTACTACAGTGGACATATAAAATAGCCGTCGCCGAATGCTGTAATTCACCCCGGTGGATGAACGTCTAGCCACAATCCGCATCAAAGCGAAGGTCTTCAACATATCGCTGATCTGCGATGCCTTCTATGAGTGCTTGGAGCGCACCTATGAGAGCTGCCCCTGCCACGATATCAAAATTGTGCTTGGCGACCTTAACTCCAGGGTGGGCAAAAAAGTTATCTTTGGCACTACGGTCGGTAAATTAAGCCTCCATGACGAAATATCCCCAATAAGGTTGAGGCTGATGGACTTCGCCGGGGCCCGAAATGTGGTTACCTATAGTACTAGATTTTAGCATAAGAAAATCCACCAATCGATCATGTTGTGATAGACGGAAGACACGTCTCCAGTGTGTTAGATGTGCGTGCGCTCCGAGGTTCTAATATCGACTCGGACTACTATATCGTTGCAGCCAAGATTCACACCGACCTCTGTGCAGCAAAAAGCTTACGTCAACAAATAAAAGGAAGGTTCGACGTCGAGACGTCCTGCTCTCTGAGAGCACTCGTCAACAACTCGGTATAAGCTAACTGTGGGACGGCATTTCAAGCTCCTTACGTTAAGCTGCTCGAAAATTCGACGAAAAGATGCGGCGACTTACAAAAGGTTTCAAGACCGGAGCATACTCTTGTAGAACCCCCAAAGGTGATCGAGTGACCGATGCCTAGAGCATACTTAAATTATGGAGGAAAACAGAGGAAGAGGAAGACCTCCATTCCGTTGGAAGAGCCAGGTGGAGAAGGACCTGGCTACGCTTAGAATATCCAATTTGCGCCACGTAGGGAAGAGAAGAAACGACTGGTGCGCTGTTGTTAACTTGGCTATAATCGCGTATGCGGTGTCTACGCCAATTAAAAAGAAGAAGATATACTTACTCATATTGAACCGTTTAATTAAACTGTTTACATCACGGATTCTTGTGGAGCATTCAATTTCTTAAAAAACTTTCTCAGGATAATTTTTCTACCTTAGGGGTGTTTTATTCAATAAAAAATTGCTGGATTTTAAAGCTTTCAAGAGTGAATATATTTAAATATACTTCAAACGTACTACCTACATGCAGCGATTTATTTTCATTATATAAATAAGCGTTCAAAGTTTAGTTTCAACAGGATACTCCGTTGAGCATATACGTAAATTTGTCGGTATGCTTACGAGTGTGTGGGCAAATTTCACACTTGATTAAGCAATTTTTTTAGGAATATGAAAATTTCTTTGAGCTGGCAAAGTATTTAATTGCATTGTAAATACGACTATACATATTTATAAGACAATAAGTTTAAAGCTCCAGAATATCGCATTAATAGCTTGCGCATTATATTTGCTTGCAGTTGCCGTAAAGCATAATTCAGAAAAGTTGTTTGTTTGAGTGAATGTTGAATTAAATACTTTTAAATGTAAATAATTAAAAAAAAAACAGCTTTTGCTAACTTCGAAATTTCGGGATCCCGTGTTATTTTCGGGACGCTCGGGATTATATTATTTTTGTTTATTGTGATTATACTTGTATTCCTACTTGATACTGATCGGTCGGTTTGTATGATATTATATTATGATTTGTATTAAATCATATAGTTGTCCATATTTAACCTACGTAATTCGTAACTCGTTCAAGATTAACTCTTTTTTCTCTAGGCGTATTGAACGAGATCAGAATCTTACATTGTGTAAATAAGATTAATTGCAAAGGGATTGAAAGTTTTGCCGGGATAAAAATCTGAGTCCATTCCGGTTACGTATATCCGACTGTAAGAATTGGTGTTATGCTTTGACCAGAGTTTTACTTGCCTCTCTCTCTCTACCTATGGCTTAGAGCCTTCGTCTGTAATGTCCGGCAGAGTAATCGAGACGATTCTTAATAATCTTTGAACTTATCTGGAACCACTCCGAGGAGTTATTTATTGACTTAATTTTTCCAAGAATTCAGGCAAATGTGACATAAATGGAATACGGGCCACATATTCTGACTATTAAAATTTTAACGAATGACATAAGAGTTCTAATAGGAGTGCTAACGGGTCACTGTATAATTGTTAGACATGCCAACAGACTAAGAACATTTTTCGTAGGTTGCATAGATAAAACGCTTTCTACTGATGAAGCGCGGGCTGGTTCAGAGAAGACATTATAGAATGGGCGGAGGTCTGGTGGTGTAACAATGGGTCTTCCAAAATCTTAGCTGCGTGATCAGACAGCCACTCTACTTACCTCTATTCCTTCTTGATGACCGTATGGACATACAAGTTTTACTTGGTCTTTCGTAAAAAATCGGAAGTATCGCGCGAAGATGAAGTTCATCTTTTGAAAGGATAGGCTACTTTTCTCATCGTCAATCTCATTTGTTCATTTTTGGCGTTAGTTCATTTTCCATATAACATAATATATTATTTTTTATCTTTTGAGGATTAATTTTCGGCAATAAAGATTTTGAAGTTAAAAAAAAATTGCTAAAACTTCGTAAAAAAAACTAATAACGCGGCTTCAAGCAGCCACCTGCTAAAGAGACATTTCGTTTCATCAAATTATGCACAAATATGCACTTATCTGTGTGTTGCTGCAAGTTGCATGTTATTTTGCGGATGCCAAAGTAAATTTACACTTTTTTATATTTATGGAAATATAAGTGAACACCTCGCTTGCCACACAATTAATGCTTGTTGTTGCTGCGTTCCAAGGACATACCTACTGAAACTAATGACATATTGTGTGCGTGTGTGTATACATAAATACGTGTACATACATACATAAATGTGACACACATTCATGTCACATAAAGTGGCAAGGACGGGGAAAATCCTTATACATGCATATATTTAGTTTTCCTTTTCCCCTTTTTTCCATCTGTTGCATTTTGGAAAATCCACAAGCGCTTGAAAGTGTTCCAAAATAAAAGGAAAATTGAAAAAGCAGAGTTTCAAGTAATGAATAGCTAAACGTAAGCATTTTCAAGATTAAGCCAAGGAGTCAAAGAAATACAGCTTTAAGTTGAAGCTAGAAATAAATTGGATTCCGTGCGAATATAACAGTTTTATTTGGCGTTATTTGCAAAAAAGTATTAGTTACATTAGTTTTATACCCTGAACATGGTATATTTAGTTTGTCACGAAGTTCGTGTGATAGATTTTTGAGAATTCTGAGATAATTGTTTTCTTTTTCTTTAATATTTGAATACCTTTTTTAAAACTGCTTGGAAAGTTAATACAGAAGCTTTTGTGAAAGTTGTCCTGACCGATTTTGGAAGCTTGTGTAACAAACATGTGAACAATTTTTTCAAAACCTTTATGATGAATTTTTTATAAATCCTTTCGCAAGTTTTTAGGAAAGACTTTTGAGTGTTTTGTGTAAACGTTTTGGGAATGTTTTTAAGGCTGTTGTGAAAAATATTTGCAAATTTTCATTAAGATTTTTGTATCAGATCGCTGAGAAATATTTTTGAAAGCTTTTTTAAAAGATTTCTGGAAACTTTAGTGAAAAATATTTGAACACTTTTTGGAAAGTAACCGTAGAAGCTTTTTAGCAAGTTGTCGTAAACGCCTTTTGTAAAAGCTGTCCCTAGCTATTTGAAAGCATTTCCGAGAGTGTTTATGAAAGCTTTTGAGTCATTATCGATTAAAAGATTTGTTATACCTTTTTAATGGCTTTTATTAAAATTGTTATAACGAAATCTTTAAAGGTTGCTTTTAAAAAGATTTCGAAAAATCTTCTGTGAAAGCTGTAACATATCTTTCCCAAATTTTCTTAAACATTTAAAAACCTAAAAACACTTTATCGTCACATTTTATGAAAACTTCCTTTAAAACTTTTTATATTTTGTTAAAGATTTTGATTCTTTGCTGGTCTCCTCTAAACAAGAAAACTGTTGAAAGTGTCTCAACAATCTCATGTCTTACGGAATTTTCCACAGAACTTAATTTTTCAATATTAATGTATTCACTAATATTGATTGAAATCTATTGCACACACTTACCGCAAAAGCAATCGCTTAATTATCGCAAATTAGAAGAAAATAAGCGCAATTAAATCGACACGTAACGACAATTTAAACTTTAACCTCTCGTTGCAAATACACTGCCAGCGGAAACGACTTACAAAGATTTGTCGCAGAATACTTAGCGTGTGCTTGTGCAACAACAACATTATGTTGCTGGCAAGGATATCATCGATATGCCGGGAATGACGCTGATAAGAAATGTGTATATGTTCGGATAGACACGCGTATGTGTGTATGAGTGCATACTCGTAGAAGTAAACGGAAGTGGTTGTTGTTGTTTTCGCGTACACTCGATTACATTAATTACAATAATGATGTCCCGACCCTCAAGCTGATACTTGTATTTCAAATAAGTTCATATGTGACGTTTGCGATGTGAGTATATGAGTGTGGACTGAAAGTGAGAGAGAGAGTGGGTTGTAGCTTTTACTCAATAAAATTTATCGAATATAATTTATTATTAAAATTGATTATGTAAATTACGTAGAATTAAAATACAAATTAATAATTGTTAATTTGAATGCTAGTGTAAATCGGATTCCTTAGTAAATACTTGTGAACTGGAAAATAAAATACTAGTTGGAAAATAAACTATGAATAGAATAACTATTTTATGGTTTTGCTTTAATTTTCCTTTGCAGAACTAGTCCTTAACTGGTTTATAGAAATGTAGTTGCGAAAAAAATTAAAATAAACCAGTTTTTAGACTTTTAATCATACACAATTTTTTTCTTTTATTGTATATTTTGTAAAGCAGGCTTTACATATTTTGTTATGAACTCTTCTTAAAATATTATATTCAAATAAGTTTAAAATAAATTTATTTATTAGACCATGACTCCTTCGTTATTTTTTTGATTATATTGTGAACTAGTCTCTAAGGAACAAGTTGAGGACTGATTTATAAAATAATTTTTATGAATCAGATGAAAATTTAAAAATTATTTAATTTTTCAACTTTTTATAAAAAGTTTGTTTCTCCGAAGGTTCTGTGCGCATTCGTTCAAATGCTTTGCCGTTTGTAATTCGTGTTACTCATACGCGGCCCCCAATTTTTAAATGGAACATATGTTGGGTATACGCACCGGTAACCGCAAAAATTAAGTACTTTAAGGTATTATAAAGAATGCGAATGAATTGTTCATATCCAGCCACTATAGCTTATAGCTGCCATACAAACTGCCCGATTAAAGTTCTTGTAAGGATTCTTTTGCATTTGTGAAGGGCAACATAGCTCCGGTAAGGCAATTCTTGGCATACCCTTTATATATCCGGCACTGATATTCTGCATTTTTCAGATACGAACGATTAAGACTTTGGCAAGAGCGCACTTGAACAATATTTCACGAGGCTACACAGCGCTCTTGGTTCATTAATGATAGTTATTAATTTATTACGTTTAATGAGTAAAACACAAATAAGTTTTTCTGTACTTGTATAAAAGCGCCCGATTTTATTGTTTGTAAAGTGATAAACCGACTAAACTTCCTGTTTCAATTAAAAATTAAAATAAAATAAAATACTAATTTCAATTTGGCAATAACAATTGAGGCTGCTAACGACTTTCATCAGTTTACTCATCTTGCACACTCACATATATGTCGGAGTACAGTTGTCTTTTATGGCCATTGTTGTAGCATAGCGAATTGCGGCTGCACACTATTAAGTTCTATACTCGACTGCTTCTGCGTCGTTTTCCACTTTTGTGCTTACAACCGAACCACACTCGACGATAGCGACGCCACGCTGTCGTCCCGCTATAACGGTACTTCTTGAAGTGACAACATGCAGACAACCAATCACAACACAATCAACGGCTGATGAAATAATGACGAACTTACCCTGCCAACCATGAGCAGATAAAAAACCAGATAATCAGTGGTTAACATGGTGGTAAATGTAGGGGTAAACATATCGAGTTTGTCATAGGCCGAGCGAATATCCTACCGTATTTTCCCCTCACACGTACGTATACATGTGATCATACATCTCTGTTGCGCTCATTCAGCAGTGTCATATAAATAAGTATATCTGTCCTGCTCTAATATCCCCAATCGACGGCTGATGCAGGGTTGCATTTTAAACAGCTGATGCAGGGTTGTATTTTAAACAGATGTTGCAGGGTTGCATTTTTTGATTACTACTTTAAAAATTTATTAAAATTTCAAAGAAAACTTTTTATTTTTTAAATTATTAATTTTATTATTTTTTATAGATATTTACATTTATACAATATATTTAATTCACAATAATAATTTCATCTGAAAAAAGATTAATTAAAGAAAGGATTATTAATAGCTGAAAATAAAAGAGTGAAAAAAATTATAAAAGACAAATATCTGAAAATAAAGTAAAGGTAATAAAACCTGAAAATAAATAACAATTACATTGAATTTGTAATATCTAAAAGAAAAAGAAAGATTAATTGTATAAAATGATAATAATTCTGAAAGAAAAGATTAATATTATCTGAAAAAATAAAATATGTTAAATACAAATAGAATTTACTCTGCAAGCAAAGATTAATTAAATATAGTGATAAAATCTGGAAAGAAAGAATAATTAAATAACAATAATAATAACATCTGAAAGAAAAGATAAATATTATTTGATCATTTAAAATATAGAACAAACATTAGTTTTCACATATTATATTGGATTGCGCAGGCCACCTTAAACGCATAAAATACATATGTATGTATTTATTTTTGCATATTATCTTGGACTGCGCAGACCAATTTCAAAGTACACACACTTTTTCCACATACTTACTTAACAATTGATATTTACCGCTTCTGATGATATACATAGCTGCTGCTGCTACTGCCAATTCAGTTCTGATTTCCAATGCTATAAAAATAAATGAAGTAATTATTTTCAAAATATTGTTAAAAAATCACATAAAATTCATTTGCTTACCTTCTCGTTGCACGAGCCTCCTTTACGTCTTTCAATCGTGTTTTTATTACCCTTTTTGGGATTTTCTATTGTCACTATTGACAATTATGCTTTCTCCTTCGCACTCATTTAAATAAATCAAGAAATGAAACAAACTTTTTTTCATCGCATTTAGGTAAACGAAAAATAATCCGAAGATGTGCGTTGGTGTTAGTGTATAGAGAAAAAATGTGTAGTTGTATTGGAATATTTGTCACAAACGGGTAGCCGTGGTTGGCAGGGTAGTCTTCTAATGAAATTCCCTAATCTGTATACACATACACTCACACACGCATACAAATATCTACACACTATTAGGGTGCGCCGACATATATGTATGTAGAACTACATACACAAGACGTAGCTCGACCCATTTCTATGAATAGGAGCCGCGGTGGGACTGTGGTGGCGCCACAAGAATGCACTACATTGCAACGAAGGTTATAGGTTTTTGTTTTTAGATTTGCATACAAAAACCTATAATAAAAAGATTGTTGGAGAAACGTTCAAGGATATTTGATTATGAAAAACTGGAGAGCGGGGAGGCGAAGGTTAAGCGCACGATTCGATGGAGTGAGCTCTGCCCCAGCCAAGCAGAAAAGAAAGTGTAAATTATTGTTTTTTAGCGCAAGTGGGGGTGGATAAAAGAAGGTAATGGTGCTGACAGGAGGTCATGCCGGCGCTCAGAATCGCCGCCTTATGCATGCCTCGACAAGTTTCGTTCCATTTCTTGCTTATCGCCGCATTTTCAGCCCGCACAGTTTAAATCGTGGGTGAAGAGGCGGAAGACAGCAGAATTGATGGTGGTGCGGAAAGCTGGTTGTGTCATGTGGAAAACTGATGAAGAAATATCTCTGTGGTAATTCAAGAAAAACTTAGAAAAGATCTTTTCCTGATTCATCAGACAGTTTTATTAATTCTTGAAAATTGGATGCGGTAAATGCTGATACAACTGTCATTAAGTAGAAAGCCAATTAAACTTTTATAGATTTTATCCACTTCTGTTATCATAATCGGCCCAGTTTCATAAACTGTAGTACTTCAGACTATATAAATATATATATAAATTCATTGAAACTCGTGAAATGGAATCTGTAAATCTAAAAGGATCTGTCATCAAGTATTGAAATTGAGGTATTGAGGTAATTTCAATGGATGTTACTGTGGGACAAAGGTCTACAGCCAACAAATGAGTCTTCCAGTGATTTATAAATATAGCTGTAGCTTACCCTTGCACTGAGTTTTTGCAATATTCGTTTAATTTTCTTTTTTCCATGACAATGCTGAGTTTTACAGTCTTAATTTAATACCGCTTGAAAGACTTATTATCACACTACCATTCCTACCGACTCTGTCTTTACGGCCTCTATGTGAATTGCGGCAGCAGTAAGCTGTTCACAGACACTAATAATGTTCTTCGATTCGTCTTCCTCACCATTGCAGCAACACTATACTCTAGCTTTTTCCGCGTCTCTGAACTTTTTGCGTTTTCTTTTACCTGCGAGCGGCGAGTGTTCACCGTAGGCAATTAGATTTTCATTCACCATGCCGACGTAACCTCCGCTCTTGCTTCACACCTTGACTGCTTCGGCTCGTCTCTCCACCTTGCTTACTATATGTCTTTGGCGCAAATTTTGCTTGTGGTCCTTTATTGATTTCACCAGCACCTCGCCACATCGCCATGCATCATGCATAAGAATTTATGAATGCATACGGCGCTTGTTGCCTGTTTCATTGCGCATTCATTTATCGCTTTGGTGAATTGCCTTTTTCGTAATGAATTAATTAGTACGTAAGTTATTGGCACCTCCACGGGTGTTTTAAATTCAATGATTTTTCAATTAAAGTTGATGTTACTTTCGGGTGATCTTTAGTTAAAGGATCTAAAGATCTAGTGAGAGCGGGTTTCTATCAAAGAAGAGTTTATACATTTGTTAAAAGTATAACTGCAGTGATTAATAACTTCTGAACTGATGAAGGTGTTATCTAAGTCACCTGTAACGAGTAACGAACTGAAGTTGTATAGTTTTTGGAATAATCAGTTTTCGAGAGTCTCCTTTTGTAAAGTATCGAAATCACCAAAGTGAAGATTTGAAATATTCAGAAGCCATTACCGTTGGCTCATTATAGTGCATACTAAGCCTGAAACTTCTTAGCTTATACTTTTCGAGATTAGAATGGTTTTCTGTTAAATAAATGGTAAATAGCTTGCACAACAAACTTTTTTTGAAGTTTCGGTCAACTACATGTTCCGAGCCCTCGTTTTATACGATTTCAAATTTATTTCGATCATTATCCGAAAGAATTTAGTGAATTCCAAAGGAAAATTTATCAGAAAAATCTCTAGTTCTTTAAGGTGCTGTGACCTTACTTACGATCCATACTTACACATCGTGGAGCTGCAAATTCTGGAAGTGTGCCTTGCTAATGCGGCACAAGTGCAGAAGAGTGCTTTGCTCTTGACCTGCCGCCCATTCGATCTGTCAGCTCCATTCTAGAGGAGTGTGCCACCAACATTTTTTGACCAGTGAGTATTCCAATCATGTTCCTACAATAGCTCCTATTGTAGATTATTCCAGCTAATCGAAAAGATATTTCATCGATTTACCAAGGTCAGCCACATTTCCAGATGACAGCCTTAGACCACTTTTGAAAATCTCTTTCGCTATCTCATTGCCATTGATTGCTTTGTGATCTGAAGTAAGGATCATTTCGTCGAAACAGAAACTTCAAATTTAGTGGGGAGTTCTTTTTTTAAGATTACTCGTTTGAGCATTTTATTTGGTAACTGGAAAATGACACTCGTTATGTTTTGCTCCTAGACCTGAATCGAAGCGGGATTGCCCGCATAGACATTAGAAAGAGTTCTCTCAATAAACCCATTGATTGATACGATGTGTATGACCTCTTGTTGAACAGGGTTTTTCTGGATGAAATGGCAGCTCTTGATCTTTTCAGGTTGCTGTTCTCTCAAATGCGGCAATTTTGCTTGTCAATTTAAAATCTCGACGTAAAACGCCCAACGTCGTTCCGTACGATAGTCCACATTGTCTTCGTGTACACTCTCAGCTACGGCTTCATCGGGCGCTGGACGAATATACAAGTTCTCCACTTTCGAAATATGCATCTGAAATTTGGCGCATTTTTTTTTGCCTGTAAAATCTACTCATTTGTTGGAGTCGCTGAGATCGGACTACTGTACCATGAAGCTGCCACATAAACTGAATGATCAGAATGCTTGCGTGAATAAAAATTCAACTGCTTGGGCAAAAACTTTAACGTGCTCACTTACTTAATTGTTTTCTATTTTTTATAATTTTGAAATTCGTTTTTTCTTTTATTTCACCAAATGCACACTTTGGCTACAACTTTCCTAATTTCAGCGAAATTTTTGCCAAAATTGTTATTCCGCAACATTTTCCGCACGCCTGCGCTCAGCTATACGTAAAACGCGCTGTTGCTTGCAAAACAAATCCAGCTGACGTGTCTGCGCTAGCATGAGCGGGCGAAAACGGCGCTCTCCACTGCATAACTGATACGCGTATTTAGCAACAACAGCGGTGTGCCACATCTACCGTGCCACATGTAATGCGTCTGATCGTACATAACATGTTTACGGCACGCTTGGGTTGCGCAGCCCACCGCCGCTGCAATAATGTATGGCTGTTTCATTGCGCTGTAATTAAATATTAAATGTAAAGTAATTCGTTGCGCGTGTATATATTTTTTTCTGTTTCGAAGGGGGAATCTTTCATAGACACCGTCGGTCCCGGACGGCATGCACGTTTCATACTGTACGCTAAGGGTACACCTCTTTCGGGACCACGCCCAGTATGGATGATCATACCATGCTGAACTTGTGTAACAGTACACCTATGGACTAAGCCCTAACTCCGACTGCAGTTCAGTAATCCTACGGTACTACCGTTAAGCATTTCTTCGCAGGACCACGGTCAGCCAAAATTGACTCTTCAGGAGCACCTTACTGGACTACTCTTCCCTACTTCTTCTGCTCTCTCTACTTCGCTCTCGTTTTCTAATGGGAGTCGAAGCACTCCGTCGTATAACAAGTTTCACAGTGGACCCAGAACTGAGCCTTGTAGTATCATAGTCGTCGGTATCATAGAGTAACAGCCTATTCGAAAAGTATTTGGAGATAATTCTAAACAAATACTTTGGTGTTCTTTTGCATTCGAGAGTGCTCATTATATATATATGGCAGATATGCAGAATTGAACGCATTTTTAACGTCAAACGTTACGACGGCGCAGTATTCTTTCGTACCATACATCCACCTCGTTCCTTCGATGGTCTTGCTTGCCACATTTGTTACTTTTGTGATCGCATCGCTGGTTGACCTGTGTTTATTGGTTTTTGGCGAGTCCTGGATATTCCTGCTCCAGATGCTTCTTCAGTTGTACGCATATTATTATCTCCAAATTTTTTCTAAGCGTGTCCAGCATGCAGAGAGGGCGGTACGAGCTTGGTTCTCCAGCCGGTGTATTTGGTTGCTGCAGAAGTACTAATCGCTGTCTCTTCCATATTTTTGGAAAGACGCCTTCTTGCGAACAGCGGGTAAGGAGCTGTGAAAAGGGGCTCGCTTTGTGATTTATAGCTGTTTTTAGGGCCTTGCTGGAGATTCCATCTGGACCCAGTGTTTTGGTATTTTTAAACCTTTTGGTTGCATCTATCACTTCATCGTCGGTGACCTATGGTGCGTCTATTACCGTAGATATATTTGATAGAACAGGTCCTTCGAGTTAAGAATCATCAAATAAACATTCCCACCAAAACTGCTGACAGTATTAAGTGCACAAACATAAATAATAAACGTTTCATATAGCTGTAACAAAAGACGCTAGCTTTAAGCTTAGCAGTTAAGTTATGTTGTATAATATATTAAGAATAAATGTTAGAACGATTTTGGCATTCAAAAGGAGAACATCATCTTTTATTTGGAGACTTGTGACAAACATAAAATTAGTGATAAATATAATTCTTCGTTTCTCTGTGTAGGGAAAAGGGTGTCCATGATGTTTTTCAAAAGGGTGGAACAGATTGGTGTTCTCCCTTCGCTGCCTTTGAGTTTTGTCGATTGCACTAGTCCACCAGTATGCAGGCTAACGGTAAGCGTTGGCTACTTGTTTTTTCCTGCACATTGCAGTGTCGCATGCTTTGCTAACATGCCTTACCAATATCTTCGCCTTTCGTTCTGCATCTTCTACATTTCCAATGTTGTCATCCAGCATAAGTCGGAAAAGATCTTCGTCGAACGTTTCTGCTTTCCATCTTTTTGTCTGTACCATCTTTGTGTGCATGTACATTCCACTCCTGGATTTTCCGATCTCCATTTTGATAGCTAGGTGGTCAGTATGCGTTTAGAGGTCAGACCGTTACCAACGGGCCACTAATAAACGTGATGTCAATCACGGATCCACGATTTTTTTTTTAGAAAATGTTCCACTTCGAGCCATGAAAAGGCCTTGAGAAGAGCGTCTCCTCGTTTGGTCGTACTAACATTTCCCTGTTCTGTAATTAAATATTAAATGTAAAGTAATTCGTTGCGCACGCGTGCATATTATGCTACATTCAATATGTCGCGCCGGGACAAAGTGTATGTGTGGTGTTATTGTTTTGCAGCGTTTTTTTTTTCGGAGGGGAAATTTTCTAAAGATACTGTCAGGGTGAGGCTGGTAGCATGCACGATTCATATTGTTCGCTAGAGTACACCTCTTTCGGGACCACGCGCAGACAGTGTTAAATAACTATGCTGGACTTGCGAAACAGTATGCCTATGTACCAAACCCTTAACTCCGGCTGCTGTAGCTTGTATTCGGAGGACCAAGCTGGGCGATAACTGCCTCTTCACGACCTACCTCCAGGGTTATTCATGTGGTCACATACTTCTTCGCTGCCTTTCTTTCATTCTGAGTTCTCGCTTCGCTGTTGCAGCCCACTCTTTCATTTTAGCCCACACTAGCTGTGATCGCAGCATGTGACTAACTATGTTGTCGGGCGTCATCCTTTCATTTGTAAGCTTTTCTATGTACTCTCTCCACTGCATACCTCGTGCAGGAGGGAAAGATGTGCTCTGCGTTTTCTGCGGTATTTCCACAGAAAGAACAGTGTGTTTCGTCATCATGGCCAAATTTGTGCAAGTATTCTCTGAAACAGCCATGGCCCGATAAGAACTGAGTTAAGTAGAAATCTGTCTCCCCGTGTTGTCTGTTAATCCAGGTACATTCTTAATAAGTCTATGTATCCATCTTCATCCATCCAATCCAGTAATACTGCAAAAATAGTAATTTTAAATACCCACATCTGCATTGCGTTATCTGTGTGGGGGTGTGAGTGAAAAGTTTATGAAAGTTCGTGTGTGTGTTCACCAGCCCCACTTCATTCGATTTTGTTTCACATATTTACTTACTTACTTCTTGCTATTTGTATAACTTTGCACTTCCGCTACTCTGTTTTCCCTTTGTCTTCAAGCGGAGCTGCTTATGTGCTCTTCTGCGCGGTAATGGAGTTCCTTCTATGCACTCGAAAATAAACTAAAGTGATTCTTTAGCAGCAGGTTACTCTATGCCAGAAACTGCCTCTCTCTTCTTCTCATTCTGCTTCTTCTTTTTATTTTTCATTTTAATTATCTATGCATGGGTGCTTTGTTTGCACGCAAGTGTGTGTGTGCGAACTTATTTCGTAAAATTTGCATGTTGCTCGCTCTTGCGACACAAATGATAGTGTCCGTTTTTGTTGTTACCGTTGTTGTCTTCCTTGTGAGTTGTGTCGTCGCGGAACTTTTTAATAAAATTCAATTTTGAATGCAATTTTCTTTTTAGATTCATCCATAAGAAACTTGTACAGGAAGAATGCTTACATAACAGTTTTATACAGCAACTAAAACAAGTGCTGAGACTAGCGGCAATGTACTACATCCTAGTATTAAGCAAAGTTACGTAGGTTGCAAACCTTAAAAACAAAATGTGAAATGAGAAAAGTTGTCTACCAAGTGACTGGTGAAGGCAGGGGTTTTATGTAGCTGACACATGTATATTTTATAACTTTACTTGGCCGATGTGGGAGATTGACAGAGGTTAGACAGAGTTAAGGGATGGATTCGCACATTTCAATTATTTATGGTATTCTTCTTCTGAGATATGCTACTGTTATCCTTAGGATTACATACAAAATTGTACAAAACCTCTGGTAATTCTAAACTTCTTGCTGCAAAGTATTTGTGTTTCATGACGACTGATGAGGAAAGCAGGTGGTGGAAACTATTGTTGGGGCTCTCTATCTACTCTGTTTTCGGAATACCTGCTCACTGACTAGTTAAGTAATGAATGACCTCATTAGCAACAGCTTCAACATTCTTCCATATTATTTAGTTATAAAAAGTCATAACTTTTGTGATTGCGAGATCTTTCTGGTCTAGAGGGAACCTTAAGAAGTCCTCCAAACTACTGCGTGAACATAAAGGGTGATTTTTTAAGAGCTTGATAACTTTTTAAAAAAAAAAAACGCATAAAATTTGCAAAATCTCATCGGTTCTTTATTTGAAACGTTAGATTGGTTCATGACATTTACTTTTTGAAGATAATTTCATTTAAATGTTGACCGCGGCTGCGTCTTAGGTGGTCCATTCGGAAAGTCCAATTTTGGGCAACTTTTTCGAGCATTTCGGCCGGAATAGCCCGAATTTCTTCGGAAATGTTGTCTTCCAAAGCTGGAATAGTTGCTGGCTTATTTCTGTAGACTTTAGACTTGACGTAGCCCCACAAAAAATAGTCTAAAGGCGTTAAATCGCATGATCTTGGTGGCCAACTTACGGGTCCATTTCTTGAGATGAATTGTTGTCCGAAGTTTTCCCTCAAAATGGCCATAGAATCGCGAGCTGTGTGGCATGTAGCGCCATCTTGTTGAAACCACATGTCAACCAAGTTCAGTTCTTCCATTTTTGGCAACAAAAAGTTTGTTAGCATCGAACGATAGCGATCGCCATTCACCGTAACGTTGCGTCCAACAGCATCTTTGAAAAATACGGTCCAATGATTCCACCAGCGTACAAACCACACCAAACAGTGCATTTTTCGGGATGCATGGGCAGTTCTTGAACGGCTTCTGGTTGCTCTTCACCCCAAATGCGGCAATTTTGCTTATTTACGTAGCCATTCAACCAGAAATGAGCCTCATCGCTCATCGGACACGGACGCGAAACACATTTCGAACCGAACACTGATTTTGGTAATAAAATTCAATGATTTGCAAGCGTTGCTCGTTAGTAAGTCTATTCATGATGAAATGTCAAAGCATACTGAGCATCTTTCTCTTTGACACCATGTCTGACATCCCACGTGATCTGTCAAATACTACTGCATGAAAATCCTAACCTCAAAAAAATCACCCGTTAGTTTAATCGGTTTACACGCGGCGCTGAAAAATATTCTTTCGGACGCTCTTTACCACAGCTGACAGGAGGCACAGTGAAATAATTTTATTAACACCTCTCTATTGCCCGGAATTTGTCAAACTGAAATTGAACTACTGCGATAAACAGAAGATAGAAGTGTCTGAGATTTATATTAACCGCCTTATTAAATTTGTAATAAATTCAAAACACTTCGTGGATCTATGATCTCGTGACACAGTTTTAGAAATGTATAATATGTGTAACTGAAAAGATGAATACTTGTCCAAGTATAATTGTGGGCAAAAATTAGTAAGACTTTTTAAGTTAAATTTCGCCCGAAAACCCATTCGTCGAAAAACTTTTTTCTAGGTTGGTATGCCTGTCTGTGACAGCTGTGCTAAATGTCACATTAAAATAATTATTAGTATTTAGTATACGCTTGTATTTCTGAAGTACATAAAGTGCATTCGACGATTTTCACGATGAGGGAAATTAATCAATAAAGACGTTCCATTAATTTTAGTATACGAAATCTTATTTCTGTTGCGACAAACCACGTCCAGCACGGCCATCAATACGTATATCAACAGATAATAAACGCGTCAATAAAATAAAGGAATTGGTGCTTGAGAATCGTCGATTAACAGTCAAAGATCTTACTAGCATTGTTGGGATATCGGACCCATTTTGAACATCTGAAGCATCTTGCTTTTGTTATGCTGAAATTTATATTGAAAAATCAATGAGAATGCTCTACTTACTATAAATAAGATATTGTCAATGTAGTTTATCGGTAGTTTCATAACTAATAGCGGTACAAAGAAATGCTGATGCTAACAGGAGTTCGAATAGTACTTAACAAGAGATAACCTCCAATTTGACTGTTCGAAAAACTATCGATCCACGTCGGTCGAATATATCTGACTCGGGCAGATTTATAACGGGTTATGGTCTATCGATCTCAACCTCAGCAAAGTGGAATGGTTGTTAGGCTCACGACTTTTAGGGAAATCGTTCAGCCAATTGTAATGGGGTTTCGTCCATAGCTGAGGTATGCTCAGCCGCTCCAGGGTCAGCCTTGGGACCCACGAACCCTTAGCAAAGAAACGAGTTTACTCTCGGCAACGGCAGAGTCATTGCGAGCACTGGTGTTACACCAATTTGGTGTAATACCCTTTCAACACAACGCCTGCGAAAACTGCCTAATTCGAATTTGTATGTAGATAACATTTTTTGTCTTGAATATAGGTGTCTCTTATCCTCCAGGACTCAAAACCGAGTTGAGCTTCCCTATGAACTATAATGATTAAAAATTGAACTTAGAGGAAAGAATTCTCAAGTAGTAAGTTGCAAATTATTATAAACATTGCAAAGCCCAGAGAAGCTATGGGTGAGGGTTGGGTTATTCAAACCGATTTTAGCTGTATTTTTTTTTGAAAATTTTCTCCAAGTTTTGTGCACTGTTCCTATACAAAATATATTTAGTTCACAATCATTACTTACTTGCATACTTAGCAGTTGTACTCGTAAGCTTAGCTACTTTCTTCAGAGTCTTATTTTTATAAATTTTATGGTTGCATAGTTGAACTGTGACTGTCATGTGGCACTATTGCTGTTGTGACAGCAGTAAGTTGAGGATTTTGCTGGTTGCTTTTAAAGCTGTCCTGTGTTCCACTGTACTTTTTTCAAGCGTTACACTTTAGTAGCTTTGGAGTAGTCACATCAACAATAGTTTTTCGCCACAATGCGAAGCGGAAGTGTTTTATGTAGTGCCAAAAAGTGTTAGAGGCACTCAGCGGCTGGAGCCTGAGCAATTGCGGCAGTAGCTTTGCTGATTGCAGCGCATAGTTTGCGAAATGCCAAATGCTCACGCTTGCAATATATACATATTTCGAGAGATGCTACGTTTAGTACAGGCCCATTTAGAAAACTTTTGTCCGGAATGGAAATTCAGTTCGTTGGAGTTGAGGTTAATTTGTGCTGTAAGTTTGTAAAGAATATGCAATGTAAAAGCTTTGGGGTAGCGTCCACTTTCCACGACAATTGGATCCATTTGCACAAAACCGTCCAGAACTAACTCGTACTTGCGCTTCCAAACACAATTTTCGAAACGTTTTCTGATCTAAAAAATTTGCTAACTAATGCTGTATTTTCGCAGTATTTCGCAAATATCAAGTAGTTGTTAAAAATAACTAAGCATGTTCACGGCGAAAAGTATGTACGACAATATTGCTTGCTCTGTTTTATGTCCGATATGAATATTTTCACGAATAATGGCTTAGTTTTAATTGATTAAGTTAATTCTCTCACTTTTAAAACTGAACTCTGTCAAGACCTCAGTGCGTCCATAATTTGCAACTGCAGCGGTTTTCATTTTTCTCAAACTAAAAAAAACGATGAGTAAGTTACTAATTGTATTTTCCGATAGCAGATCTGCAATACAGGCTTTGAACTCGTTGATAACGCCTTCGGCGAGCTCAGGAAGCGTTGGTCTTGTGTGCTTGCGAAAGCAATCTGGCATAGTGGAACGCAAGTCCATTGAACCACTAACTCATAGCAACGTTTAAACAGCGGCAATGATAGATGTCCTAACTGGGTCTTATTCATCGTTTTTTCACTCGGTAAGGCCAGATATTGTAGAGAACAAAACTTGCTAAATCTGCAGGGAGGAAGATGCGACGGAAACATTTGGACGGAGAAAGTGTCTGGATATTCCAACTTAACCAATCAGCTTTCGCCCGATTAAAATTGAATCATCTTGGTTGTCATACTTTCTATGAACCCGGTGTATTGGGTGAAGTAGATAATAGCGGGCTCAATAAACTTGTGGCTAGTTTTAGGCGTTTTGCATATGTGTATACCATGGTCTTTTTGAACCGCAACTATAACAACATTACACACTATGGCCACAATCACAGCCACAGCTATGACGCTTTGGGGTAACGGTAGAGCTTGCTGCGCGCCGAATGCCGTTAACTACTAACGCAGTAAAAGGCAAGTGCTGGCGGTCGCAGCAGTTTTTGGCAATCAGCAAATCACGGTACAGCGCACATAACGCCTAGTGTCGGTTTGTTGCTTTAGGCGGCGCAGCTGTTAAAGAGAAACGCCTCTTGACGTCCGTTATTCGACATGTCAATATTATGTGTTGTTTTTTATTTGTGGTGTTTTGTAATTGCTGTTGCTGTGTCTGTGTGCATTCTATGTATCCTTCTCATTCACGCAGTTACCAGCAGCTGGCGCTTGTTTTTGTTGTTAATATTGGTTTGTAGAAAATTGGCAACGTTGCAATGCCAGCTGTTCTCGAGTGTCCATTTATTTTGATGACTTGTATCGGCGCTACTCTCTAGGCAGCAATAAAATACAGCTGTTACTCTCTACATAAACCTAATATCTAATTATACACCGAGTACATCCCCTAAGCTGCACTTAATAAATAAAAGCGATTAGCTGATGGCTTAATGCGATCTTTGGGAGCTCAATTAACATGAAACCCTGAGGATCTTAAAGGTTATGAAACCCTTATTTGTTTTTTTGTTTATAAAAGCAATGGACTCATTTTTTTCGCTTGAGGACTTTCGGCTTAGATATAAATTTCAGTTAAATTTTATAAAAATTAAACTTTGCGTCTTTAAATCATTTTTCATGTAATAAAACAACAGATGGCCAAACTTGAAACCACACTTCGTTCTGTTGACAGATTGCTGAGACTTAAATTTAGTAAAATATAGAGTTCTTTTAAATCAATTATTTATATTTTCCCTTGTTTCTACTGTTATTGGAGTTTTTGTGGACGTAGAAAATATTCCTCAATTCATTTTGAGATAGTGGAACAAGTTGACACTCCTTGATCGAACCGAAATAAGGGCTCGCGTTCTTTCGACTGTCTTAAGAAAGACCCTATTTTCCTGCATACAGAGACATAACCTGTTCTCTTATTGCTGGATTGATATTGCAGGGCTTATTATACTTTAGGATTCTTCTTCATTTCGGAACTTCTATTTGGATACACTGACACCGAAAATGACGACAACCGAGCGTCGCAAAATATTATCGAGCCGAAATTGAAAAGCCCTAAAAATCTTTTTTTTTTTTTTGCAACGGTCTATCTTCGACAAAATATATTCGGAATAAAATGAGCTTAGATGGAGGCTAAAAGCAGAAAAGTTTATGGTTCTTTGTGGACGGCCCTGTTGAGTACGTGATGATTGGTGTGTGAACTGCAATGTTTCATCATTTTTTCCTTACTATCATGAAATCTTTATACTCGAAGGTGAAAATCGTTATTTCTCGAACCGAATCCATCCCAATAATTAAATAGACGTTATGACCTATATATAGAGACTTAAACTTGGGGTTTCTGGTTTTTGACAAAAGTGCTTTAATCTATGTTGTTACCATATAAGAATGTACAACTGTATGGACTTACTCCTCATGCTTCCGTATCTAATTTATGGTGCATTTGGCTTACGTGCCTCGCGCGATCGTTACTAGTTATACAGCCTTGAACATGGTCTTCCAAATTCTTTACACAAAAGACTAAAGAGCTCGTACCATCGAAGATTATTTTTTTACTTTCTATGGTAATATTTTATGGACCTTCTATAAGTAAAGGATGACTATCTGACGACGACTCTGGATTCCAGTTCCGGTTGTTTTCAATAAAATGTCTTTCCTAGCAACCAACATTTTCAGGCAAAATCGGAAAATTCTGGGTACATGGATGAGTAACTTTTTGTGCGTTCTCATCAGTTTCTATTTCGTCACAGTTATTAATATTAATTTTTAAAAAATAATTTAAAAGGAAATAAAAAGAATTGAAGAGGTACCTGAGTTTTCTGGACAAGAGGGAGGGTAGTTTAAGAGATGTATTTGAGTTACCAATTCTCGTACAATGGCAGCAAACCAATGCATTAAAAGGGAACCTGGTAATTTGTTGTAGAGATCATTTAGGATTTTAAGGCTACCAAGATGGTTTGAAATTGAAATGAACATCGATTAGATAACGATCGGCCGTATCCAGTTAGAACTCCTGCAGCTATTAAAAAGTGATCTTTGCTGAGTGCGAAAAGCTCACTAGATATCTTACTATTTGCTCTGGTTCCAAAAGAGCATGAGATTTCATTTTAGCTAGTAGCTGACCGGAGCTTGCCGACCTTGAGACTGAGAGAGAAAATCAGCCATACAGTTTCCTGCACTTCCGCTCAGATCTTATCTAGAACTTGTTCAATCGTAAAGGAAAGGATTCTACATAGACATACCTCACTAGGAAGAACTGCTATAGCCAGAAATCCTGAAACTTGTTCTTGTGGCAAAAAAACTAACTGAAAACTTTATCAACAACTCTCGACATTTTAATACGAACTCATAGACTTTTCCATAACCTTCAATCATCCTCCAAGTTTCTTGCTATACGCTTAACAGAGTACATTTCGTTGGCCACGAAGTTTGTTACACCCAGAAGGAAACTTCGGAGATCCTATATAATATGTATATGTATAAATGATCGGCATGACGAGCTGTGTCGATTTAGTCATGCCCGTCTATCCGTCTGCTGGTCTGTATACATGCGAACTAGTCCCTCAGTTTTTAAGATATCGGTTTGACATTTTGCATAAGTCCGCTATCTGTCACAGATCGGAGTTAAGTGCTATAGCATAGCACTACCCGCCACAAAACTGGCCGATCAAACTCAAGTCCGTGTATAAAAACTTATTTAATTTAAAAGAGTATGTTCACTAAAATTGACAGAGACTCATGACATCACTAAGCTCTCCGAAGAAATCGTGTAGATCTCAAAACGATAACATATAGCTGCCTTACAAAAAAAAACTAGTCACGTCTTTGCATGACCAACAATTGTCGAGACATCTTCACAACATTTGACACACATTATTATTGTTCAAGGCATTACTATCCAAACATACACGAATAATGGTTTTTAATACCCTTTTATTAGCTTCACTTGTATGTATGTATGTATGTGTGTATGTTTGTAACTTTTTTAAGTGGTACTGAAACCTAGAATACTTGAGCGACACTCTAGGAAGGCGATAGTAAGTTTAAGCAGCTCACCAAAAAGATGCGCTTAAAAGTATGCAACATCTATATAAAACTAGTTTTGGTGACAATTAAATGGCATACTGAGTTGGGCGTCGACCGTTCATAAGATGCAAGGTTGTACAGTAGAACATGAAGTAATTTATCTGGGCTCTCGTGTGTTTGCTGCTGGACAAGCTTATGTAGCACTTAGTCGTTGTAGATCTTTGGACGGTATTCGAATTGAAGAACTAGACTGTTCAAAGTTGACAGGTAAAACCCCATGTAACAGTGAAGCTTTAGAAGAAATGATTCGATTAAGAAGTAATAATTCGTAAAGTCGTCAATAGAACTTGGTCGCAAATAATATAACAATTAATCAATGAAAGGTTACGAGTAGATATTAAATGCTGCCTAATTATCGATTTACTCATAGTTCATATTTTAATAAATTTGGGGTTTCTCACATCAAACTAAAAAATCAAAAATAAATATAGTTTAAAAAAACTAAACAACACGCTTTTAAAGCATTTCAAACTAAAAAGTGAAAAACAATTATTTGTATAAACTAACAGTAATAATGAAGAAAAAATTCCTGCATTATTATGAGAAAAGAGTGGCATGCTCGATATATGAAAAATATGTCGCAAAGGACCCCACGCTTTTCTCACAATAATGCAGGAATTTTTTCTCCATTATTACTGTTAGCTTATACAAAGAATTATTTTTCACTTTTTAGTTTGATATGCTTTAAAAGCGTGTTTTTTAGTTTTTTTAAACTATATTTATTCTTCAAATCACCTCCTTCTTCTTCTTTACTGGCGTAGACTCGTCGAATACTTTCAGAACTGGAGTGTTTTCGTTTACTTGGACAACATGACCTAGCCAGCGTAGACGCTGTCTTCTAATTCGCTGAACTATATCAATGTCACCGTATATCTCGTACAGCTCATCGTTCCATCGAATGCGATATTCGCCGTGACCAACGCGTAAAGGGCCATAAATCTTTCGCAGAACTTTTCTCTCGAAAACTCGCAATGACGCACAAACAAAGTTAAAAATGCTGCAATTTGCTTACGCGCTGCAACAACAAGAAAAGGGTATACGTAAAACTAACAACATCATATGCACCAGCTGTTGCAACATGCATAAATATATATACATGTTTACGCGTCGCGAAAAATCATTGTACGTCATATGTATGTATGTCAGTACCAGCGGCAGCTGTTGTCTAGCCGCGGGCAGCCATGCATGCTTGCAAGGTAATGTCAGCCCTGCCGTAAGTAACGCAAATCCACACTTCCAATGCAGTGTGCATGCTGTGCTGTTGCATGCAACATCGGGTTAGTATTGCGGTAGCTGATAAATTGTTAGGCGTTCTCATATGTCCACGTATGTGCATGTTTGTTGGGGTCTCCGTTTATGCTTTAATACTTACAAATTTACTGTTACTCAGGCTGAATTTGAAAAAGCAGCAACAACAAATGCAAGTGGCAGCAACACGAAATTGGTACATTTTGTCTTCATTGTCATTGAATAGAGCACATATTTTTTATTCTGTATGTTTTTGTAATGCAAGGTGCAACAACACAACCAAAGTCACGAATTTTTACTAGATTTTACCTTATATTCCGCTTACCACAAAGAATCTCGCTTTAGCTTTTAAATTTTAATAAATAGCACTGATCCTACGAAGACTCATCCACAGACAACTATGTATTTCGTATACTTATGTACAAATTTTGTTATTATTATAATATTAACGAACAGCATTCCTCCTCTGAAGTGTTTTTGAACTTTGTGGTGATTTTGGTGGATGCAGTCATATGTAGAAGTTCACGCAAGTGAGGAAAGTTATCTAATCGCAATTCACTTGGGAGTGGCCAGAAACGATTCTTTTACATATGGTTCAAGCAGCTCACAACTTTTGGTCTTTGACCAAGTATCGTCTGGGTAGCCTCAGAACATCCGTTTGAAGGCGAGCTAAAGTGAGAAGGCGAAATATTCCCTACTTAGAGTTGTGCGCTGGGTTTGGGACCCGCCACGTAAAAAAACACTCCCAATGAAAAGGACAAAACAGCCTCGGATGAGAGACTCCCCTTCTGATGACGACCATGGCAAATGAATTAAGGACTTGAATTTTAGGGCATGCACCTGTAATGTGCGGTGTCTTAATTGGGAAGGTGCCGTTGTCCAGCAGCTTGATGTCCTCGTTAGAGTGAAGGCTGACATCACCGCCGTCCCAGAAATGCGACGGACGGGACAAGGAGTGAGACGAGCAGGTCTTTGTGGCATTTACTACAGTGGCCATATAAAGGAGCGCAAGTTTGGTGTGGAATTCGTGTTGGGAGAGAGACTCCGTCACTGAGTACTATCATTCACTGCGGTGAATGAACGTCTAGACACAATCCGCATCAAAGCGAGGTTTTTCAACATATCGCTGATCTGCGCCCACGCCCCGACGGAAGAAAAGGACGATGTGACTAAAGATGCTTTCTATGAGTGCTTAGAGGGCACCTATGAGAGCCACCCTCGCTACGATTTCAAAATCGTGCTTGGCGACTTTAACGCCAGAGTGGGCGAAAAAGGTATTTTTGGCCCTACGGTCGGTAAATTCACTAGGAAACATCCCCAAATGGGTTGAGGCTGATCGACTTCGCCGTCGCCCGAAATATGGTTATCTGTAGAAGATGCAAAAGAAAAGAAGAGCTGGTACGACGAAGAGTGCCATGTCGGAGCTTAGAGAAAACAGGCGGGGATAGATACCGAGAGTTGAAGAAGGAAGCAAGACGCATTTGTAGACAGAAAAAGAAAGAGGACGAAATGCGTGAGTATGAAGAGCTTGATAAGCTGGTCGACAGGGGTAATGCTCGAAAATTCTACGAAAAATGCGGCGACTTACAGAAGGTTTCAAGACCGGAGCATACTCTTGTGGAACCCCCAAAGGTGATCTAGTCACCGATGCCCAGAGCATACTTAAATTATGGAGGGAACACTTCTCCAGCCTGCTGAATGGCAGTGAACGCACAACACCAGGAGAAGACGAACCTGATTCCCCAATCGATGACGATGGAGCAGACGTCCCATAGCCCGACCATAAAGAAGTTCGAATAGCAATTACCCGAAGAACAACAAAGCAGCGGGGGCCGATAGATTGCCGGCCGAGTTATTTAAACACGGCGATGAATAACTGATAAGGAGCTGCTTTGTAAAATATGGTCGGACAAAAGTATGCCCAACGATTGGAATTTAAGTATGCTCTGTCCAATCCAAAAAAATTGGGTGGAACTGTGCCGGGGTACTCGGCCGTTGGTTTTAACGTGAAACGTCTATGTTAGAGAATCGCCTTTAAAGTAAAAGATTGAAATGAAAACAAGATTGACGCTGTTTTAAGTATTTTAATAAATAATCTATACAAAATTTCGTGAATATATCTTGTCAAGTATGAAAGTTTTCCATACAAGAACTTGATTCTGATCGTTCAATTTGTATGGCAGCTATATGCTATAGTTAACCGATCTAAACAATTTCTGAGGAGATTACATTGTTGCCTTAGAAAATAAGCTATATCAAATTTCGTGATTATAGTTTTGAAGCGTTTGTTCGCTGAACGCCATTGCATTGTTCACTTCTGCTGATATTGACATCTCTCAGTTCCGTGGCAGATCCAATAGATACATTGATCGTCTTTTCATTCGTTATGTCCATAAGTATAGGTATTCCAGTGACAGAGTTACTCGCGAGGTCGGCAGCATCAGCTTTGCGACGTTCCCGAAACCGTCTCGCTCGCTCGACGCGGGGTACCTGTGCGTGGATCATAGCTCATTCTTTGTAACGATAGCCGTAATTTATATTTCTGGTTGGCTCTTGCACGAACTGAGACCGACATACCAAAATTGTAATATATTTATTATCACTTTCTGGTTATTTTAAATATAAATATTGTCCAAATTACACTTATTTTCGTATAGATCAATCGGTTTAAATAAACTTGACAAACACACGGAAGAATCACCGCGTTATGTTGTTTCTTTTCCAGTTATACTTCTGCTGTTGCCGCATTGTCGCCGCCAACAAATCCATCATCTATTCACATTACGTATACGGCATGTGGCACCGAACCCAACACCGTCACGCTTAAGCTAGTACCCGCGCATTTCCACGTGTGTTTGTATATCTGGAGAGCCGCCGATTTATGATTCACGATTCGCAAATTTTGCCGAATTATTTTGCCACCGTTGTTGTAACTGCCAGTGCTACTGTTTTTGTCGCTTTTATTAATGTCCTCAACGTTCATTTGCTTGCCGTGCCAGCTCATTTGCTCATTTGATTAGAGTTGCTGCGGCATGCCACACATTAACTCATTCGTAGCGGCATTCGCTTAGTCAGGTTGTGGTCCATTGTTGCATCTGCGCGTTGAGCGGAGGTCTAATTGACGCAAGGTATACAGCCAGAAGGCAATAATGGTAATTTTCGCAGGAGCATTACATGTATGCGTATACCAAGTGTGCATGTTTGTGTTCAGCTTAAGATGCCGGCAGCGGAGTTCATGCTATTTTAACTATTGCAGTTGGTTGCTTATCTGATTAAGTAAGTAAGCGAACTACAAATATTTTTAAATTTAATATCACATAGTTTTTTCAATAAGTCGGGAAATTGACCAATTGTCAGATATGTCAAGTTTTTAAAACGTGGTTAAATTTTTTCCACAGCCGTGAAGTCATCAGAAACTTGTCTCACACGAGTTGTCTATCCATTTCTGTTAATGACGATAACATCGAAAAGTTTAGTTAAACTGTATTTGAGGTTTGTCAAAATGGCATCAGTGAGAAAGCGGAGGAGCTCAATAACTCTTATGGATAAACTTAAGACATTTTGCTTTATGTTTTGGGTATGAACTCGAAAATCGTTTGCAAAAACAAAGCCTAATAGAGATACTCAAAAGAGACAATTGAATACGTAACTAAATCTTCACATTCATGAAAGGCATCTTTACTGGTGACGAGACGGGTCCAAAAATTGGGCGAAATCGAAAAACCACGTGAAATTTGGTCAAAGAGCAAAATGCTGTTCATTATTTTCCTTGATTGCTGTGGCATGCTTACCATTGTATTCAGTTCAAAGGATTAAAAGGTCTAAAAGGTTTATTATTTGATCGTTGTGAAATGTCAACGTGAAGCTATGTAGATGTACCGTCATAAGTAAGCATGTTGTGACTGATTACGAAGCGAAAGTCAACGCTACCGCATTTGCCAAATTTGGCAAACTGTAATTTGTATTACTTCGGGGAACGCGCCATTAAGCCCACTAAAAGTAATTCGCTGAAAGCACCGAAGGCCAATCCAGCCGAGCCTTAGAACAAGTATATGGAAAATTTAATTAAATGGCATACTACATACTTGTAGTACCAGCTCAAAAACAGCTTATTTTGATGGCGTTAATACCGATTTGTATAATAATACCAGAATATGTTTTGTTTGTCAATAACTTGGAGCAGCTGATATAATAAAGCACTTACGAGAGTTGCCTTTTATACGAGAATAAAAATTCGTTGCCAGATCTGGACTATACAGATAATGATCGATGCGTGAGAGATCGCATTGTCGTGATGAAGAGTGAACGGTGAAGAGTATTCGGTGGTTGGTGTTCCTGATTTCATGAAGTATTGAATGTATGTTGTCCCACAATTGCTTATGGTTGTCTTAATCTCACAACGGGTCACATGACCGCTATATTAGTTTGGGAACAACATCAAGTATTTCCGGAACGACTACTGATTTTGACGACTTGAACCGAATTCATCTTGGGCTGACATATGGCACTGATTAAATTCACTCATCTCACAAACCCATCTTAGCGATTGTTTGCTTGCTACAATCGGCGCTTATTGATATTGATTTGACTGTCCAAAAAGGGCATTAGACACCAAACAGATACACAGGCGCGCCCAACAACGGACGGCCACAAGTTTATCAAAGCCGCTTGGCACTCGGGTGGTCCTGGTGAAGGCCATAGATCAATGCGCATAGCCACAAAGTGTTGCCAATTGGGTCTCTGTGGTATAGCAATATTACGCTAAGTAAATAAATCAACGACGAAGTAGACACCAGACACACACACATATGCGATTCGAGAGCACCATGTGAATGAATGCAGACACTTAGCTGATGGTGAGCTCTGAATAATGTTGGAATACAAATTCATGCATTTACAATTATGTATGGGAGGCTTTGTGTTATGCGGTCTGACCCTAAATATGCAACAACTGCAGCAAACTTTCAGTGCTCTATTGCCGTTCATACACGCAGACGCTTTTACGTGTGTTTGTTGCGGTGTGGGGCAAAAGTTTGGCAACTGCAACTAACATTCGTCACATTAGCACACAACCGCATACACGCGCACACACGCATGAAAACTTAAATATGCTATTAAAAGCATCGTTGTAGCAATGTTGTTATGGGATTGGACATTCCAGGTGCATGCCCTTAAATCAAAATCCTGAAATCATTTGCAGTTACCGTCGTCAAAAGCGGGGTATCTCATGCGAGGATGTTTTCTTTCTTTCATTGGTAGTGTTTTGCGCGGCGGGTCCCAAGCCCAACCTTTAACCCTGGGGACGGGAGGTTTCCCCTTCCCTCGTTATCTCGGCTTTAAATGCATGTTTTTGTAAACCTAGAAGCGACGAACTAGTCCACTCTGCGGCAGGGACCAGAACCAGATACCGCAGGAGGGTCCAACGCTCTTAAGAAGCTGCTCCGCACGGAGGAGAGCACTGGCACCAGACAGCAGGAATGCGCCCTGTCAAACTGCTTCTCGGAGGTTAAAACCTCTCTAGCTTTAAGGATATAATTAACTTCCCCCCTTAAAAACTCCGCCTCCTCGAAGCACTTGCTCAACATGGGCATAGTTTCTTGCGCAAAATGCTGGTTTTGCAACTTGGAACAGGAAACACTAGCACACATGATTCTGGATTATCCAGCAATTCGCAGAAGCAGGCTTAAGGTCCTGGGTTCCATCTCCATGGACAGTGATCACATCACCTCAGTAACGCCCAGCAGGCTCCTGGAATTATTCACGATGCTGAACCTTGATAACCATATGTGATAAAAGAGTGGGCACAATAGCCCCTAGGTAGCACTGCAATATCTCAGTATTAACTATCTATCTATCTACCCAGAGGATACTTGGTCTTAGAGTGGAAGTTGTGAGCTGCTTGAGCCACATGTTAAAGAATCATCTAGTGAGTCAGTAAACGATAAAGTTATGTAAGTACATTGACAAACCTTAGTCTGTAATTAAAAAATTTTTCATTTTGGTCTTGCAGTCACTTACTTACTTACTGTTCTCTGGCGTATTTGTCTGGTAAGGGGCGGTAAAACCAAAGTCGTTGAATAGCTTTAACGTACTCAAAGAGCGTCTTTCAGCGGATGAAACAAAGTTGAAGGAGAAGGCTGCAGAGGGAAGCTACTATTGGGAGCTCTTAATAAACTCTTCTTTCTGACTGCCAGACAATTTTGACGGCTTTCATTAAGAAGTGTCAGTCATCAACGTAGAAGCAGTTGTACTTCTCCGAAGTGCACCTTCTTTTAGTGAGATATGAATCATCCTCGATAGCTGAGGTGCTATATAGGTCTTGAGCTCGCTTTGGCTGAATGCCTGGTCACATCGAAATCGTCGAATTTTTATAAAACATATGAGCTTCCCAGAAAAGGTACCGTGCACTCGCGCGTTGAATCTTTAGGGTACGTGCATGCTCGGCAAGCATTGGTCAGCAATAAGCACCTGCGAAAGCTTTTTCGACCAGAGTGGAAAATAAAAGCGAACTTCTCTCTCTCAGAAAATCTCACATCGCCGTAATGATAGGGCTCCTAACAGGACACTGTCCCATTGGCACGCGGTGTGCATAAAAGTTAAATGGATACATCTACACACTTTCTTCCCTACTGTAAACCTTTCGCCAGACTAATAATAATTAATACTATTGCTACACTTTTTACGTAGTCTATATACGACGGCTTTTTTTTCCACACCTAGGAGTTCGGGACGAGCGTCTATGGTAGAGCATGTGGAATCATTCGTTACCTCAAAACCAATCAGCCTATTTACCTAATTTAAGCTAAGTCTTCTTTTCTCGACTACATTCAGTAAAGATTGAGGTTCTTCATTGACATTGTATGTATATCGATATTCAGAGCTTATTATTAGAACTTTGCTCTTATAACTTTCGTAGATCGATAAACCATTCTCAAAACTTTCGCATGAAGGCTTACCAGTATTTACATTTCAGGTCAATGGAGCCAAAATATCTTCGCCCATTGCAAAAAATCAGCATCTAAGCGCTGCTGTTCATCAACCTCTTAGCTCTTACCCATCCTTCGCCACTCAGCAGTTACAACACTTCCATTATTTGCTTTAATTGGAGTACAATATACAGTCACTCGCTTCGTTGCGTGTCAGGAGCAGCAACACTTGCAACATTCTCAGCGGCACCAACACTAACCAGCCAGCACCTGTGCCTCCACTTTTTGCCGGAAACGCAAAGTGCTGGAAATGGTTGGTTGCAGGCGAGCGTTTGCGTTGGAGCAGTCGGATTGTTGCGCACTTTTACAATTTAATTAGGAGCTTATTTTAAATTTACACTCGCTCGCGCTGTAGATGCGGACGGCTGTCACAAACGGCAAATGTTGCAAGACAAACGCAGGAGTCTGTGTCGCAGGTAAGCACCGCACATTGGCTGAGCTCTGGAGGAAACTCTATTGGCAGACAGTACTTGTGGCCTGGAAAGCCGGATGCTGCACAAGCACCTTCCATAAATATACACTCTCTCTCTGTCAAAGGCTTGCCGGTGTCTATTTGTATGAATGGCTGTGTGTGTTTGCACTAGAGTGAAGAGAAGAGAAAAGAGGGAAAAAAGAGAAATGTTTGCGGTAAAATAGTTTGCGAAAAAAATAACGACAGGATATTGCAATTCACAGTAGTTGCGGACACGGCAAAAGAAACATAGTGTTGAGGGACAACACTTTTGACTGTCATTCCATGTGCATAACCAGAATGTAAATGGAGGGCGGCAAAAAAAGTTCCAAAACATAGATGGATTAAACAACTTTTGCGGTATGAATTCTATTTTGATTTTAATTGGGAATTAAATAAACTAGTTTGCAAAGAAATTTAAGCATTAATTTTATTAAATTCTCTCAGCTGGTGGACTACTTAAAGTACTTCATGTATTTCAAATATCCGTAGCCTATAATCGGTTTGTTGCGAAGCGATCTATTCATGACATATTTTTGAAAATGTCGTTATTTTGTAATAATGTTGCTGGAGTTTTAATCAGTTTGTTACAACAGAAGATCGCGAGTTATAGTCCCATGCATATTATTTAAACGACATAGACTGTTACAGCTCTCCCGATTTCTTGACTAATATTTGAATGATAATATTCTATCAAAAGGCTTTTTACGAAAATGGAGATTTACAATCTTAGCCTATTTGACATTGGCAAATTTATCTCATGCTTTTATTTTAGGATATTGATATTGAAGTTGAGTACTGGACTGCTGAAGAGTTGTAAGGAGTGATCCGATATATGTAAATAGCTCCTCGAGCACCCTCCAATCATCGATGGCCAGGTAATCTATTTCAGTCGATAACGTAAAATCGAAAATCCGTTCATCTGCTCTCCTCTTTTAGTCTTATGAGAGTTACTAGTGGCACATTCCATGTTAGTAGGCAATGTATGATGATTCCAGAAATAAGTTTCTTCTTTCTTGTTCCACCCTTGCCATATATATGATATATGGTGTGCTTTAGTTAGTATAAAGATATGCATTTATATCTTTACTGATCGTAATGCATGCCTTTGGTCCCTTGGTCACGAATTAAGTGTACTACTATTAATATACTGTTCGGCTTTGTTCCCTATGTTTGAGCAGAGTTTCTGTCGCTTCGTTCTGCGAGCAATTCCTTTTATGGGAACAGGCAAGGTTTTGATGCGACGTTCCGATTGTTTCCTCTTTAGGAAAATCCCACACATCTACTATTTATTTCTGGCGCTTTATTTCCTCTCCATCAATTAGAGTGCCAGCAGCCTGAACTTGGGTAATCTTATCAAAATTGACTGTCCTTTGGTACCAAATTTTTCTCAATCTTAATCGATATTTTCTGCACTTTTTTGCTCTATTAGGACAATTTAGTTGGTAAGCATGGTTGCTTCGGATGTGGTTCGATATTTCGGTTTTGGATGTTTTGGTTGTAACCTTCTGTATAACTGCTGTTTCCAGCAGCATACTACAGCCAGAGAACTCAAGGCATAGAGAAGGTACAAATTGAATTCTGTATGATGGTTCGATTGGGCGGCTAACAGAGCTGATAGAATTGTATTAAGGAATTCACCATTCTCGCTGCTAGTTAGCAGAAATGATCACGTTCAATGGCAGAAATATATTTAAAACGACTGAATTCATGCGAGAATAAATAAAGAGAAATGCTTTGAAGAAATATATACGAAGTCACATAGAGAATGTAAAAAAGCATTCTCTGAGTCACATATGCGTAATTATTTTGTATTATATGAACCATTGGTTTTCGAAAAATGGTAAAAATTTTAGTTTTGTTACAAAATCGGGAAAAATTAAGTAAAAATAATTTTATTTTTATTTCCCATTAATTTAATATTTAAATCAATAATTATTTCAAATAAATTTTTGGTGACATATTCACATGTGTACGCTATAGTACGCTAGCATACGAATAGATTGTGCATTATTTGTTCGGCAACAAATACAAATATATTTACATCTGAGTTTGCAAAATTATGCAATTGCAAATATTTACCATCAACAATGAACGTCTTTATTGTGATTTCTGTGCAACCCTTGCATTAATTCACAGCTGATCGGTGAAGGAAAACATTGTTTGAACACAAATTTCAAATTTCTTGATTTTTAATTTACCAAATTTACAAAAATTTCTCCATCTCTTCTTTGTTCTCAATGTTTTTGTTTTTTAGAGCAGCTGATAATTTGCAAACCAGTGTTTGCAATAATATGATGGCGTTTTCTTCTTCTTCTTCTTTACTGGCGTAGACACCGCTTACGCGATTATAGCCGAGTCAACAACAGCGCGCCAGTCGTTTCTTCTCTTCGCTACGTGGCGCCATTTGGATATTCCAAGCGAAGCCAGGTCCTTTTCCACTTAGTCCTTCCAACGGAGTGGAGGTCTTCCTCTTCCTCTGCTTCCCACGGCGGGTACTGCGTCGAATACTTTCAGAGCTGGAGTGTTTTCATCCATCCGGACAACATGACCTAGCCAGCGTAGCCGCTGTCTTTTAATTCGCTGAACTATGTCAATGTCGTCGTATATCTCATACAGCTCATCGTTCCATCGAATACGATATTCGCCGTGGCCAATGCGCAAAGGACCATAAATCTTTCACAGAACCTTTCTCTTGAAAACTCGTAACGTCAACTCATCGGTTGTTGTCATCGTCCAAACCTCTGTACCATATAGCAGGACGGGAATTATGAGCGACTTATAGAGTTTGGTTTTTGTTCGTCTAGAGAGGACTTTACTTTTCAATTGCCTACTCAGTCCGAAGTAGCACCTGTTGGCAAGAGTAATCCTGCGTTGGATTTCCAGGCTGACATTGTTGGTGGTGTTAAAGCTGGTTCCTAAATAGACGAAATTATCCTACCAACTTCAAAGTTATGACTGTCAACAGTGACGTGAGAGCCAAGTCGCGAGTGTGACGACTGTTTGTTTGATGACAGGAGATATTTCGTCTTGCCCTCGTTCACTGCTAGATCCATTTGCGTTGCTTCCTTGTTCAGTCTGGAGAAAGCAGAACTAACGGCGCGGGTGTTGAGGCCGATGATACCAATATCATCGGCATACGCCAGCCGCTGTACACTCTTATAAGTGATTGTATCTGCTCGATTAAGTTCTGCAGCTCGAATAATTTTCTCCAGCAGCAGATTGAAGAAGTCGCACGATAGGGAGACGCCTTGTCTGAAACCTCGTTTGGTATCGAACGGCTCGGAGAGGTCCTTCCCGATCCTGACGGAGCTTTTGGTGCTGCTCAACATCAGTTTACACAGCCGTATTAGTTTTGAGGGGATACAAATTCAGACATCGCGGCATAGAGGCAGCTCCTTTTCGTGCTGTCGAAAGCAGCTTTGAAATCGACGAATAGGTGGTTCGTGTCGATTCTCCTTTCACGGGTTTTTCCAAGATTTGGCGCATAGTGAATATCTGGTCGGTTTTTGATTTCCAGGTCTAAAGACACACTGATAAGGTCCAATCAGTTTGTTGACGGTGGGCTTTAATCTTTCACACAATACGCTCGATAGAACCTTGTACGCGATGTTGAGGGGGCTAATCCCACGGTAGTTGGCGCAGATTGTGGGGTCTCCCTTTTTAAGGATTGGGCATAGCACACTTAGATTCCAATCGTTGGGCTTGCTTTCGTCCGACCATATTTTGCAGAGAAGCTGATGCATGCTCCTTATCAGTTCTTCGCCGCCGTGTTTGAATAGCTCGGCCGGCAATCCGTCGGCTCCTGCCGCTTTGTTGTTCCTCAAGCGGGCAATTGCTATTCGAACCTCTTCATGGTCGGGCAATGGAACGTCTGCTCCATCATCATCGATTGGGGAATCGGGTTCGCCTTCTCCTGGCGTTGTACGTTCACTGCCACTCAGTAGGCTGGAGAAGTGTTCCCTCCATTATTTAAGTATGCTCTGGGCATCGGTGACTAGATCACCTTTGGGGGTTCTAGAAGAGTATGCTCCGGTCTTGAAACCTTCTGTAAGTCGCCGCATGATTTCGTAGAATTTTCGAGCATTACCCCTGTTGGCCAGCTTATCAAGCTCTTCGTACTCACGCATTTCGGCCCCTTTTTTTTTTTTGCAAATGCGTCTCGCTTCCCTCTTCAACTCTCGGTATCTATCCCATCCCACACGTGTTGTGGTCGATCCTAACGTTGCGAGGTAGGCAGCCTGTTTTCTCTCCGCTGCGTCACGGCACTCCTCGTCGTACCAGCTGTTCTTTTGCACTTACCGAAAACCAATGATTTCGGTTGCAGCTGTACGTATGGAGTTTGAAATGCCGTCCCACAGTTCCTTTATACCAAGTTGTTGACGAGTGCTCTCAGAGAGCAGGAGTGCAAGCCGAGTAGAAAATCGTTCAGCTATCGGTTGTGATTGCAGCTTCTCGACGTCGAACCTTCCTTGTGTTTGTTGGCGTACGTTTATTGCTGCACAGAGGCGGGTGCGAATTTTGACTGCAACAATATAGTGGTCCGAGTCGATGTTAGGACCTCGGAGCGCACGTACATCTAAAACACTGGAGACGTGTCTTCCGTCTATCACAACATGATCGATCTGGTTGGAGGTTTTTCGATCCGGAGACTGCCAGGTAGCTTGATGTATCTTCTTATGCTGGAATCTAGTACTACAGATAACCATATTTCGGGCCCCAGCGAAGTCGATGGGGATGTTTCCTCGTGAAGGCTGAATTTACTGACCGTAGTGCTAAAGATACCTTCTTTGCCCACCCTGGCGTTAAAGTCGCCAAGCACGATTTTGACATCGTGGCGGGGGCATCTCTCATAAGTGCGCTCCAAGCTCTCATAAAAGGCATCTTTGGTCACATCGTTCTTCTCTTCCGTCGGGGCGTGGACGCAAATCAGCGATATGTTGAAGAACCTCGCTTTGATGCGGATTGTGGCTAGACGTTCATTCTCCGGAGTGAATGATAGTACTCGGCGACGGAGTCACTCTCCCACCATGATTCCAACACCAAACTTGCGCTCCTTTATATGGCCACTGTAGTAAATGCCACAAGGACCTACTTGTCTCTGTCCTTGTCCCGTCCATCGCATTTCTTGGACGGCGGGGATGTCAGCCTTTATTTTCACGAGGACATCAACCAGCTGGGCAGCGGCACCTTCCTAATAAATGGACCGGACATTCCAGGTGCATGCCCTCAAATCATAGTCCTTAATTCGTTTGCCATGGTCGTCATCAAAAGGGGGGTCACTTATCCGAGGCTTGTTGTTTCCTTTCATTGGGGGTGTTTTTTTACGTGGCGGGTCCCAAACCCAGCGCACAACCCTAAGTAGGGAATATTTCGCCTTCTCACTTTAGCTCGCCTTCAAACGGATGTTCTTAGGCTACCCAGAGGATACTTGGTCAAAGACCGGAAATCGTGAGCTGCTTGAGTCATATGTAAAAGAATCGTTTCTGGCCACTCCAAAGTGAATGGCGATCAGAGAACTTTCCTCACTTGCGTGAACTTCTACACATGACTCCATCCTCCATGACGTTTTAGTGTTGCTTATTTGTAAGGGTGTAGCAGGTGCATCGCTATACATTTTGTTAGTGTAAAAGCGAAAATCTGCTCGCTAATTTGCAATTGAAAAGATGCAAGACCATTTACACCAGATTCTGAATTGCCCTATTTATAAGTGGTAAAATCATGATTTGAATTTCTGAACGCGCACATGTGTAGTATGTTCATATGAGCATGTGCAGAGACATAAGATTAATATGATAGAAGCTGCACATACAAGTTAGCAACATTAAAGTTAACTGCGATAAGCAGAATAATGCTGGATAAGCAATTAACCAATCAACATCCGGCACGCGCAGTATAAACTACAGCCAGGCTGACCAACAATAATGCAACCTTTGCAACAATTGCAATCAACATCCGGCACACGCGGAATAACGAGACACATCAATAGTGCTAGCATAAGTAATTTTTAGGTTATAAATAATTGATAATAAACATTTTAATTTAGTCTTAGTAGAACATTTGACAATAAAGGCCATTTTGAACAAAAATATAAATTTTTTTTAGCAGTTTTAATTTAACCAACAATAATTTATGTATAGTTGTGTTAAATTTATTTTCTATTAGTAAGAAATATAATTCAAAAATATTTATTAGTATAGTATGTTATGTAAAAATCAAATAAAATTATTAAATATGCAAGTCTAAATTGACTATAAATATCACTATGCATGCACTAATACAAAATCATACTTACATCTTAATTATGTTTACATGTCAGTGTTGAATTGCTGAGGGCAAAACATAAAAGCATACATACATACTAGGGTGTTTTTTTTATTGAACTATTAATTTTTTTCAGTCCCGTCACAAAATTTCCTTGGAAATACCCTAAAAAAATTCCCTGAAAATTTTAGCCCTTAATATTAACATTAAGAACTGGACCAAGGCCTGTAAAACTTTTCCATAGAAAATACACTACAATCGTGAGTTTTTATCTTTAAATTCCCACAGATCAGAGGTATTTTCTGGAATCACTTTAACTTTAGACGCATATTTCTCAGAATTGTCCACTCTACAAAAGTCCCCAGTGCAAAAAAGTCGTAACTCAAACCGGCGAGGTAGTACGGTGCTTTAAACCCGATTTTTCCAGGAATTTCGCATTTTGATGTATTTACGAGATAAATGACAGGAGATAAAGAAAAAATGTACATGACAAATTTGTAGGAAATTTTATTTTTTATAGAAAAGATCTGAGGACGAAATCGCTATCATTAATACTTCTTAAGTTATTCAGCTTTTTAAGTAAGGCTTTATGCAATTTTCATAGATTTTTTTGTACATATCTATAAAAAAGAAAGTTGATATTAGTTATACCATTTATAACTCAAGAACGGCTGAACAGATTTTGCTGAGAATTGGTGGAGAGATAGCTCAAAACCAGGGTAAGGACATAGGATACCTTTTATCTCTTTATGTCAAAATTTAATACAACTCATATATACAAAAATTATATTTCAAACTAGCTGACCCGGCAGGCGTTGTCCTGCGTGAAATTATGTGTTTTAAAATGAAAAGAAAATTTAATTGATATTGTGTTAAAAATAATTTATTTGCGATTTGTCCGCATTTTTTTCAATGTAGCGTAGTTTGTTTCGGTGTGTAAATGTACAGAGAGGATGGTTTTCCAACTTGAGAACGCGCCACATATAGCTGGCCGTGTGAAAAACATGGCATTTCCAGATTTATGTCACACACTTCTAGCGACCATCATTGTGTCCTGTTAATTGTCATTTCAAATGCAATTTTCCCTAGAAACTGAATAGGTTTGAACTGAAATGGCAAATCGTTGGAACTCAAAGGAATTCATAGAATCAAGCAGTCTGCCCCTTGTATTCGATAGCTGCGTTACAATCAATCGGGTTCCATTACACAGTTTCGGCGCATGAAGGTTGGATAACATGGTAATGACAGATCCAACTTTGAGACGCAAATGATGCGGCGGCATACCAAGCCTCCCCAAAAAAGTTAGAAATTTTACTGGATAATTAACGGCTTCGTATTTATTGTCAAGACGATCATTTTATATGAGCGCAAAGCTCTCGGAATTTGACATAGAATCTTCCAGTTTAAGTCATTGGCATCGGTATTTTAGGCTGCTAAAATTGAAAAAAGGCACATAGAATTGGTATCAAACGCCTGGAAGTATCAGTCGGAATTTTCCTATTTCCAATTCTTTAAGTGTTAAAGTGTCCTCGGCAATGTCATTTTTATTCGCATCCCATAATTGACGTCAATTTGAAGGCTGATGTGTCGAAATGATCATGGCGATCGTCCATCGTTTGATTCCATTGATTATCATGTTCCAGCAATTGTAACTGATGGCCTGCTTCTCAAAAAGTTGTAAACACCATTCACAATACGCAATGACTCAATTGAAATTGAACCGCGTACATTTATCAATACCAACCGAAGGTAGAAACAATCGGCGTTTTTCGGGTGGATTGTGTAAATTCGTCCTAAGGCATTAGTTGAAAACACACCTGGATGTCAATATACTGGTTGGCCTTGCTTTCTGCGTAGTTCTTTCTTCGACGATATATTCCATGTATAATATCACGTAATTTCCGAATAGAGCAATGTTCTCGCAAATGGATCACTGATGAAAGTTGAGAAAAAACTCATCAATGTTAATTTTGTTGCTGGCGGTGTTTCTACTGACTGTAATGTATTCTAAGGGTTAAAATACGCTCTTTGGCCATTCTCCAAATGAACTGCGAGATGCAGAACAGTCGGAAAACAATCATGAATCGCAAAGGTAAATACATCATGGATGGAGCACATGCTCCATTGCACTTCACGCATCGACTTATTTGCTAGTTGCTGATCTCATCTCGTTCACGGCCATAGCGGTTATTGGCCGCTACGTCTTTTGGTGACGTACTTGCAAACTGCAATACTTAACATTGATATGAGCTTTGAATGTGAATTAGACAATAATGGCGAATATGGCACAATCCATGTGTTGTCAACTTCGTTATTCACAGCTCTTAATTGAATGCTAAATGTTCTGCCATTGTCGTCTGGTGAGCGAGACCGATACAATGGATGTCTATCATTTCCAGTTTGCGTTTCCGAAAGAAAAGCACGTGGCAGAAATGATTTAATCAATTTGATCTGGTGTAACCACCATCCATCATCTCAAGAACATCTTTTTTGCCCCTCAAAAGAATAAATCTTGCATCTCACAGCACCATATATACATACGCTGCTTCAAAATAAAGTCTATCAAACATCATAGCTGTTGTTTGAAAAGTTGTGCTGTGACATCGTGACGATCTTGCTGATTGATTACGATTCAATAATTCCGTAATCTATGGTCATTGTGCATTGCAAGTGAATGTAACAAATAAATCCGCCCGTCCATAATTCCGCACGTACAGGTATATAATCGCATCCTGCGAGTACTCGTTCATGTGCTTTGAGCTGCCAATATTAGCGCGATCTGCTCGTGGCATCGGAACAAATTTCAATCTGTATTTGATCACTTTGTATGAAAGACACATAAAATTTTCACTGAATAATTTTCAGCAATTTACCTTTTGAATAGCCGTAATAATGAAAACAATCGACGTAAATTGAACGATTCAAAAAATTTACAAATAAATTAATTAGAAAACAAAACAAAAAAAATTAAAAAAAAAGTGATATGGGAAAGTCACTTTTTGGAAATTTTCGCTCGTAAGTCCATTAAAAATTAACTTTTTCATATCATATAACGGTTTAGTCAGGTATAGCTCAACTTATTTTTATATACATATGGCGCAAAAATAACCTTCCGATGTTTTTTGGCTGTAATTTTTTTAAAAAATTAAAAACTTTGATTCTGCTTGTGGATTATTTTTATTTGGTCATTTAAATTTTTTTACATCCAGTAATGATATCATGTAAATAGCCGCCACCACAGTTGATTGTCATTTGAGTCATTTTTGTGGCATTTTCCATCACTTTGGCCAGAACTTCCGGCGATAGGTCGTCACATTCTTGACGAATATTGTCTTTAAGAGCTGCAAGAGTATGAGGCTTGTTGACATAAACCCGCTACTTCAAAAAGCCCCACAAATAGAAGTCTTGAGCGGTCAAATCAGGCGATCTTGCTGGCCAGTGCAATTCCTTCAGCATATCGGTTGTGGCACGTGCAGTGTGTGCCGTCACACCGTCTTGTTGGAACCACATGTTTTCCACTCCCAATTCATCAAGTTGCGGCAAAAAGAACTCGTTGATCATTGCTCTGTAGCGCTCACCACTCACAGTAACCGTTTGTCCTACGACGTCTTTGAAGAAAAAAGGTCCTATGACTCCTCCAGCGAAAACAGCACACCATACAGTGACGTTGAGCGGGTGTAACAGCTCTTCTTGGGTTACACGCGGATTTTCAGTACCCCAGAAGCGTTAATTTTGATTATTAATGTATCCGCCACGATGGAAATGTTGGACGCGATTGGCGGTCAGCAGCTAACAGCTGATGCACCGTCTGGACTTTGTACGGAAAAATCTTCAAATCTTGTATCAAAATTCGGTGTAAACACAGTCGACTGATACCCATTTGCGTGGCACGTCGTCTGGTCGATGTCGACGGCGCTTCCATGACATCCTCCGCAAAAGCAGCAATATGAGCGGCTCAACGTCTCAGTGTTTCACCAGTAGACGTCGGACTGCCAGGAAATCTGCGACTTAATTCACGTTGTGCCAAAGTCACCGACCGATTATTGGTCAAATAAATAGTAACCAATAACCCGCGTTCTGAAACAGTGTAGCGTACCATTGTTTATTTACGTGTATTTCGCATGTGTTTACTACACAATGGTCAAAACAGAACTGACATTAGAGGTCAATTGCAAAATTTATAGGACCTTCTGTAGTAGAATTACTTTTGCGCCACCCTGTATATGATGGGTATTTATGCAATGTGATGTGATATCATGCCATGTGATGTGACATCACGTCACTTTTGTCTGGGAAATAGAAAAGGGCTGTTTTTAGAGTTTTCCCGGCAATTATTCGATTATTTCTCGCCTTTTAAACCTACCCTGAACAGCTCAATCGCCCCAGCCGTTCTCGAGTTTTAATCAGACTAACGAACAACAATTCATTTTTATTTATATACATAGATCATAAGCATTTGTTCAAATTTCATGTTTGTAGGAATATTCGAATATTTCATTTCTTCAAAAAAAAAAAAAAAAAAAAAAAAACAGAAACAATAATCTATATAAATAAAAATGAATCGCCAAAATGTATGTACGCTCATAACTTTCATACGACTGAACCAAATTTGATAATTGTTTTTTTAATGTGTTCGTTGTGGATCGGGGAAGGTTTAGAAATAAAAATACCTTACACTTTTAATAAGGAAAGGTCGGAAAATTGGATAATTCCAAAAAATAACTTTCTTTCATATAATTTTTTTCAATTTTTGTTTGTTTTGTTTTTGAATATTTTGATTTGTAAATTATTTGAATAGTTCAATTTCGGTCGCTTGCTTTTTTAATCCAGCTATTCAAAAGAAAAATTTTTGAAAATTATTCAGTGAACACTTTATACGTGTATCACATAAAAAGATCAATTACAGATTGAAATTTGTTACGAAGCCACGAAGAGGTCGGCGTTCTGTTTGTCATCAATTTATGGCAGCCTAAGGCAAGGCAATGCAGGAAGTACTCCCAGGATGCGATGACATATAGTACCTGCTGAATTATGGACCGCGATAGCTACTCAGCGATCGTCACGATGTCACAACACGACTTTTCAATCAACAGTTACGATGTTTGATGGACTTTATCTTGAATCAACGTGCTGTTAGATGCTGGGTGTACTCTGTTGAGGGGCAAAGAAGAGGTTTTCCGCTTCTTCTTTTTTGGATGGTGGATGGTGGTTACATTAGATTAAATTGATGCAATCACTTTGCGGAAATTCCTGATCCAGAGATAGATCCAGAATTATACGAAGTGGTAAAAACCAATATGGTTCACGAGCATTGCGAACACCACAATTCTTCTTCGGTTTGTATGTCCGACAATAAATGCACGAAACGCTATCCAGGTGCATTTCTTTAGGAAACGCAAACTGGAAATGATGGATATCCACTGTATCGGCGTCGCTCACCAGACGACAATGGCAGAACGTTTAGCATTCAATTTAGAGGAGTGAATATCGAAGTTGACAACACATGGATCGTACTATATTCGCAAATGTTGTCTAATTCACATTCAAAACTTGAGTATTACAGTTTGGTGAAATCACTGAAATACATTTGCAAATACATCACCAAATAAAGCAACAGTGCGATTATTGACCTTGAATGAGAAGAGATCAGTAAGTATCAAATGGGTCGATACGTGAACTGCAATAAAGCGGTTTGTAGGATATTTACTTTTGCATTTAATGAAAGTTTTCCGACTATGGTGCGCCTCGCGGTTCAACTTCATTTAAGTCATTGCGTACTGTGAATGGTAGAGTGTTTGCAAGCCAGCAAGTGCAATTACTGGAACATGATAATAACTGGAATCAAATGATGGGCGATGCGATAGCTACTCCGCATGCCACTGAAGTTCGCATACTTTTCGTGAAGATCATTTCGACATATCATCCTTCAAATTCGTGTCAATTAAAATGATATTGTCAATGACATTTTACATTGTATTCGCTAATGATTGGAAATGGGCAACTTTCGATTGATACTTCCATTGGTTTGATATAAATTTTTCCTGCCTATTGTCAATTCACTTCAACGAAAGAAGAACTGATCACGTTTATCCCAACAATAGCAAATTGTCATTACTACGATTGCTTGAGAGCCCGCGCAGTTTTAGTTGCCAAAAATACAGATGTTAATGACTTAAACTGGAAGATTCAAAGTCAAATTCAAAAGGGTTTGCGCTCATAAAAATCGATCGATCGTCTTGACAATGAAGACAAAGCCGTGAATAATCCAGTGGAATTTCTAAATTCTTTGGATAGGCTTGGTATGCCGCAGCATAATTTGCATCTCAAAGTTAGATCTGTCATTAGTATGTTTCACAATCTTCATTTATTCACCGAAACTGTGTAAAGAACCCCAATAATTGTGACGCAGTTACCGAATATAAGGGGACAGTAATTTAATTTCAAATATATTCCGTTTCCAGAGAAAATTGCATTTGTGATGGCAATCAACAGGACAAAAGGATAGATAGATAGAAGTGTGGCATAAATCTAGAAAAGCCATGATTCGTGTTCACGAATTGGAAACCCATCTTCTCTGTATATTTACGCACCAGAACAGAAAACAAAAAAAATTGTTTATCAAGCTGCGCTACATTAAAAAAAAAAATGATTTTCAACACAATATAAATTCAACTTTCTTTTCATTTCAAAACACATAAATTCACGCAGGGCAACGGCTGCGGGGTCAGCTAGTAAACACAATAAAAAAACCTCTCGTCTATATCTATATATATTATATATAAAACAAAGACGGGTTTGTTCGAACACTTATAACTCGAGATCTGCTGAGCCAATTTTCATGGTTATTGATTCGTTGGATTTGTCTCCGCCCCGAATAGCAGAATGCATATTAAAAACAATGAAAACTCGATATGTGTAATGAATACTTAATCATTTCAATAAATGCTGATTTGTTTATTACATTGTCAAACATTTGTTGTCCAATCCTGTCAAATGCTGCAACAAATATTTATGTGTGTGTTCAGAAGCATTTTTATTATATTTGGTGGTGTTATGTGGTTTTGTGCGAGTGCATTAATAACAATGCCGCGTCCTAAAAGATCTAATTTTTCCCAGCGGAGCCGTAATTCAATTAGGCAACGGAATATCAGGAGTCAATTATCTGATGAAGAACGAGAAATTGCACGAGAAGAGCGCCGCGTTTCTGATTTGGACGAACCAGAAGAATCTGAAGTTATTAACAATTTATTTGGTGCACTCGATATAAATAACAGCTTTATACTAGAAGAACTTTCTAGGGAAGGTCCATATGAGATCAACATAGAAGATATTGATGTAGACAATAACGATGAAGGTGATAGGATTTTTGATATGGTAGACAGTAATGTAGTTAATGGGGCAGTTCAGAAGAGTCCAATAATTTTTAACACTCCACAGGTTCCATTTAAAAATGTTCAAGAATTTCGTTGGAAAAGTGCATCCTGGACTAGTCCAGAAACATCTTTTTCTGGAACATACCAAAAGAAAAATACAAAATTACCTATGAAGTATTTTTTAGAGTACTTTACAGAAGAATTTCTTCAACAAGTGGTATTTTCAACAAACCAGGCTTCAATTATTAAAAATGGAAAAGGCGTTAATTTAACTAAAGAAGAACTTCTGAAATATTTAGGTCTACAAATAATGATTGGTACCATTAATTATATGCGTTTGGAAATGTATTGGGCAATTGGTACCGTAATACCGTCATTCCCGGAAAATATGTCCAGGCAAAGATTCCATTTTGTACGAAATAATTTAAAGTTTACAACAGACCCACAAGAGGGAGACAAACTTTACAAAATTCGCCCTATTATAAACATGTTTAAAAAAAAAATCGTGCGTTATTCCAAAAGATGAAAATCTTTGTGTGGATGAAATGATGGTCCCCTTTAAAGGTAGAACCTGTCTGAGACAGTGTATGCCCAACAAGCCCATCAAATGGGGAATGAAGATATTTTGTCTTTGCTTACGATTTTGAAATATATCAGGGAAAAGCGACAATTTTGAGTGGCTCAAAGCTGGAATTTTGTTCTGATATAGTGATTCATCTAGCAAAAACTATTCCTGAGGAAAAAAATCATAAGCTATTTTTTGATAATTATTTTACTACTTTGAATTTAGTATTACATTTAAGACAAAAAGGAATTTGGGCTACAGGAACTATAAAAGGAAATAGATTCGGAAAAATTAATTTAAAATCTGAAAAAGAACTAAAGAAAGAAGGCCGTGGAAGTTTTGACTATCGTGTCGAAAGAGCAGATAATATTTTTCTTCTCAGATGGTTAGATGGGGGCATTGTATAACTTGTGTCATCAATCCATGGCCATGAACCCGTGAGTAAAGTCTCCCGATTTTCTTCTGAAAAAAAGAAAAATATTGAAATAATACAACCAAGTATTGTATCAGAGTACAACATCAATATGGGAGGAGTAGATAAAATGGATTTCCTCCTTTCTTTATATAGAATTTCGATAAGATCTAGGAAGTGGACTCTTAAGATTTTTGAACATTTCATTGATTTGTCGGTGTGTAACTCGTGGTTAGAGTATCGAATGGACCACGAAAATAACAACCCGAAGAATAAGTATATGGACCTATTGAGCTTTCGCAACGATATAGCAAATGGGCTTTTAGCTCGGTCCAATCAACAGGCATGTTCCCGTAAAAGAGGACGCCCAACGTCAAGTCTAAATCAAAATATTCCTATTACTCCCACGACCACAAACAAAAAGCGTATTATTACTGCCTCAACTTCTTCACGATATGACGGAAATCAACATTGGCCGGAACACACAACAGACAAGGGAAGATGCAAAATTAAAGGATGTAAGGGTCAAACAAGATACAGATGCTCAAAGTGTAATGTTTTGCTGGGCACTCCCAACGGATCAAGAAATTGCTTCAAAGGATATCATTATTTATGAAATATATGAATTATTAGTAAAATATTATTAATTCCTTTAGATTATATGCATGTTAAAAAAGTTTTTTCAATCAATTCCAATAGAATCTTTTCCAGAACCTGTTCAATGCAACCGGGTTTTAGAAAAGGTTTCATTAGAACTAATTTTAAAAAATATTCTTGTAACTTTTAGCCTCTTTTTATATTGTAATAATTTAAGTCAGTAAGCTTTCTCAGTATTCGCTTTTATTGTAATAAATGAATTTTAAGTTTTATAACGTCTGTAATAAATAAAAACTTACAAAAAACACACTAGCATTTTTTACTTCTAAATATATAATAAGCATTTTTCTTTACCATAAGCGAAGTATGTATCCATATGGATGCAGTCCAAAAAACACATTTGTGATAATTTTTTTTCAAATCGAGCTTTGATTGTTGTTGTTAGGGCCAACTATAGTAAACACTCAAAAAAATTGGATTTTTTTTGCAACTGAGTAAAAACTTGTAGCGAAAGGGTTAATACTCTTATATATAATGTTGTTGTAGCATCATACATAATTTGTATGTGTGTATGTATGTATGTATGTATACATTACTCCTCCACCACTAGAATTAACAGTACCTGGTAATTCAAAATGTAAATAAAATGTTATGTTAACAATTATTCTTTCTTTTAACTTGGGTTTTATATGTTTTTTTAAATTTATTATCCTCAGACAGTAAATAGTTTCCCTCCTGTGTATAATTTGTAATTTTTTTATACTTAGGCATTGATTTACTTACTCTAGTATTTTTTACAACGTCATTGGCAAAACTTTCCGTTGCAACCCTATTGGTTTTCTGGTATTCTTTCAGACTTTCTTGTGTGTATTATTTGGGAAAGTTTAGCTAATTCTTCGTGTGAAACTAAGTTATTTATAAGATCGATCGGTCGTGTTTTAGTAGTAGAATGAATAGTATTATTGTATGATATTATATAAACATTTTCGGAAATATCGTCTTTATTATCTGGATCAGCATTAAAGAGTCTAATATGCTCGTTGAGAGTACCATGCAGTCTTTCCACATCTGCATTTCCTGTTTTTAAATAAGTTGTTGTTGTGTGAAATTCTATGTCTTGATTCTTTAAAAATTCTCTAATTGTAGCAGTGTCGATTTCGTTATCAAATATAAGCAGATTTGGTTTTTCTAAATATTGAATCCTTTGCTTAAGAGCTTTGAGTATTGATACCCACGTCCTATCTTCCAGATAGTGGGCAGTTGCATATTTCGTTAGCTTGTCTATGCTTGTCAGATACATCATGCCACGCTGTGGAAACCATGTATCTACATGAACGAGTTCAATGTGTTTATTTGGGGTAGATGTTATTAATATATTGTGTTTTATTGGATTTCTATCAAATTTTGCAAGTTTGCAAATATTGCAATTGTTAATGTAATTTTGTATCTCCTTTTGTAATTTTGGGTAAAAATAATCATTTTTTAACTCCTCAAAAACCTCATTTATCTCTCTGTGATTATTTTTATAATGAATTTTCTCTATTAATTGCAAAAGCTGTATTTTAAGATTTTTATTTTTCACAAAATATTTAATGAAGTTAGATTGAAACTCGAGATATAACTCAATATTTGGACAAAAAACTACTGCAAGTCCTTTTACAGGTAGTTTCTCTCTCATGAAATTTAAAATACTATCTTTATCTGTTACATTTACGTTATAACGAACTTTGTTTTTGAATAATATTTGAGTTTTTACAGAATCGGCATTGGACTTTTGGATGACTATTTGAATTTTAAACATATTAATTGGTTTTTCAGTTATTTTAATGTAATCAGTATCATCGCTTTCTGCGCTATGTACTGTATTGGCATCTTCCTCAAAAATTTCATTTAGGTTCAGCTCTATTTCACTATCAGCTGGCTCTTAACTTAATCTACTAATTCCATCAGCTACTACGTTTTCTTTTCCTTTTATATAGTTAACTTAAAAATCGAACTCGTTTAGCTTAATTTTCCATCTTTGGATTTTCGCATTCGGTTCTTTTACATTTTTGAGCCAAACAAGGGGAGGATGATCTGTCTTAATAATAAATCTACGGCCTAAAATATATGGTCGGAAATATTTCGTGGCCCACACGATGGCCAGCAACTCCTTTTTTATTGTTCTGTAGTTTTTTTCGTGTCCATTTTGTCGATTGGCAAAAGAAATAACTTTATTTCCTTGCGTCAGTACCGCTCCTAATGCAAAATTGCTTGCATCGGTAACAAGCGTAAACGTTTTATTAAAATCTGGATGCACCAGTATAGAATAATTTTGTATCAGTACCTTTTATTTTTCAAATGCCGCTTTATAGTCTTTATCATGTATGTTAATTTTTTTGTATGTTTTTTTTTTTTTTCTTTTTTTTTAATCAAATGGTGCGCTATTCTAGAATAATCATTAATAAAGCGCCTATAGTTGCCTGTTATGCCCAAAAATGATTTAATTTCTTTTTGAGTTTTAGGTAATACAATCTTTTGAATAGCTTTTATCTTTTCCGGATTGGGTTTGATACCATCAGGGGTGATAACGTGACCTAAAAACTCAGTTTCTTTTACAAAGAATGTGCATTTATCAACTTAAGTTTTAGATTGGCTTCACTCAAACGCTTTAATGCTTCATTAATCGCTTCCAAATGCTCTTCAATACTTGTCGAAAAAATTAGAATGTCGTCTAAATACACTAAACAGATTGAACCAATGTATTCTTTCAATACATTGTTAATCCGTCGTTGAAACGTAGCTGGTGCATTACGAAGCCCAAATGGCATACGTAAAAATCCGTAATGCCTAGTAGTTGTTGAAAATGCAGTCTTTGGAATGTCATTCTGGTGAAAACCCTTGGCCAAGTCCAGAGTCGTGAAATATTGGCATTTACCTAGCTTATCGAATATATCGTCAATATTCGGTATGGAGAATCTATCTTCGACAGTGACATCATTTAACTTCCTATAATCAATTACAATGTGCCATTTTTGTTTATTCGACGAGTCTAATTTTTTGGGTACGATCCATATAGGACTATTATATGGACTATGAGAATGTCTAATAATATTTTGCTCTAACATGTTTTCAATTTGATTATTTGGGGGGTGGGGTGTTTCGCCTTCTCACTTTAGCTCGCCTTCAAACGGATGTTCTTAGGCTACCCAGAGGATACTTGGTCAAAGACCGGAAGTCGTGAGCTGCTTGAGTCTTATGTAAAAGAATCGTTTCTGGCCACTCCCAAGTGAATGGCGATTAGTGAACTTTCCTCACTTGCGTGAACTTCTACACATGACTCCATACTCCACTAAGTGTTATCGCCATGAGTTAAATTTCTGTTATGGATTCTATTTGCAAGTTTGGTAATTTGAAAATAATAATTTTCTCTAGTTCCTTGTAGTCTGCAGGTTTTAAGATTGTCCATTAAATCATTACTACTAAATTTTTCACCAAAGTTCTTTGTAAATATGTCTTTTAAAATGTCCCAAGTTGTTACGTTAGTGTATCTATGAATTGCTTCTCTGGTTTTGCCAACGCATTTTTTTTTAACATATCCAAAAAGTATAAAGTATGTGCACGAAAAATATTGGTCGAACATATAACGTTATAAAACTTATGTTTATTATTTAATTTCAGAAATATTTATACAAGTTATAGTTTATATGTAGATTTATACGTATTCAAGATATAATATTCAGGATATTTTTTTATAAGCGAATAATCGTAATTTAGACTTGACATCCTTCATAAGCGCTTGCACAGAATCCTTATTGAAGTCTTTAGTGACGTTTCGCCACTTATTTCTAAATTGCCTCACATTTTTCACTGTATGCTGCGTCTTTAACAATTTCGCTTTAATAATGGCCCAATAAGTTTCAATCGGCCTGAGCTCTGGGCAATTTGGAGGGTTCACCTCTTTAGGAACAACGACCACTCTATTGTCTTGGTACTACTTTAAAGCCGTTTTTCCGTAATGACATGTCGCAAGATCAGGCCAAAAGAGTACTGGATCCTTATGAAGTTTAATTAAAGGCAAAAGACGTTTCTGTAAGCAATCATTAACGTAAATTTTTTGATTTATTGTTCCATAGCCTATAAAAGGTTCACTTTTAAAACCACACTGGCAAATCGCCTGCCATACTAGAAATTTTTTTGGGAACTTGTCAAGCTTTTTATTTTTAAATTTATCAGAAACATTCCCCCTTTTGTTTGCTGTGTAAAATTGGCGCCCTCGAATTTGTTTAAAGTCTGCTTTTACATAGGATTCATCGTCCATTACAACGCAGTTAAAATTAGGCATGAACTTGTCACATAATTGTCGAGCACGTCGTTTTGCCAAAAAATGTTGCTTATCATTGCGGTTTGGTGCTGTATTCACTTTGAAGGAATGTAATCCATTTCGTTTGCGTACTTTCTGAAAATATGAAGGTGACATTTGAACTTTTTTGGCGACATCTCGAACTGAAAGTCCGGGATTTCGTTTCAAATAGGTCAACACTTTTTTTGCTATAAGTGGAGATTCAAATCCTTGTTTTCTACCACTTACATCGGTTAGTATTGTCAAATTCCGAAATTGATGGTATGATGTTTTCAACTTTTTTTTTTTTTTTGTTTTTTTTTTAGATTTCCTTTATTTACAATCTGTCCGAGGACAATAAGCGAATTGTGTAATACTACATTAACTTAACCTAAGTTGCTGTACTCCAACGAGTACAGAACTAATATACAGAAAGGCATATAAGATATACATAGGTACATATTTATAAACAGCTTATTTTCTATATGGCAAGTCTAATATATGAAGCCGTTTAAGACGGTTAATTTCGTTTGAGTCATCTAATAGGGCTATTGCAACTGGGTTAGTATTATAACTCAATCTATTAAAATAATTTCTACTGAATCTTTTGATTTCATTTTTAATTAAAGCTAAACCTGTATCATTAATGATTGTTTTATTTGACACAAACCAGGGTGCATTTACAATTTTCCTAAGTGCAATATTTTGAAATCTTTCGAGAATTTCGATGTTTGAAGTACTTGCTGTACCCCATAGCTGGATGCCGTACGTCCAAATAGGTTTAAGCATAGTTTTGTAAAGTAGTAATTTGTTTTCTGTACTTAGTTCTGATTTCTCCCCTAAAAGCCAGTACATTCTTTTAAGCTTCAGATTTAATTGTTTTCTCTTAGTTTGAATGTGCAATTTCCAGGTCAGTCTTCTGTCCAGATGCAAGCCTAGGTACTTAACATCGCTTTTAAATGGTATCTCAGAATTATTCAGAAAAATACTTGTACAATTACCTTTTCTCAAGGCGAAGGTGACGTGTACAGATTTGTCTGTGTTCACTGCAATATTCCACTTTTTGAGCCAAACATCAATACTTCTAACTACTTCTTGTAACATAATCGAAGCTTCAATTGCACAAGGGCTGCATGCTAAAATTGCTGTGTCATCTGCATATGTGGCAATTAGTACGTTATCTAACAAAGGCATATCACTTGTGTATATTGTATACAAAGCTGGGCCTAACACGCTACCTTGTGGGATTCCTGCCTCAATTCTATAAATATTTGATCGCTCTTCCCGAACTTTGACGTAGAAAAATCTATCATTCAGATAAGATTTAAGCAAAGAAAAATGGAGCAGGTAATAGTTTTTTGAGTTTGTACATGAGCCCAGTGTGCCAAACACGATCAAAAGCCTGTTGAATATCGAGAAAAACAGCAGAGCAGTACTGTTTAGATTCTAGTGCATTTCGAATGTTCCGTGATTTTGACGAAAACCGAACTGGTGTTCGGGAATGATAGATCGTTTTTCTAGCTCAGGCAGTAGTCTTCCGAGAAGTATTTTTTCAAATACTTTGGGGAGCGTTGGCAGTAAACTTATTGGCCTATACGACTTCATTTCACTTTCTGGCTTGTTCGGTTTTTGTATTATAATAATTTCTGAGCACTTCCATTGAAAAGGAAAGTGTTGTAAACGTAGTACTGCGTTAAATAGAAGTGTTATATATTTGAGTGTTGTGTCTGGCAAGGATTTTAAAACTATTGCATTAATTTGATCATAGCCGGGTGTTTTATTGTTGCTGAGTATCATTATTTGGTTAGCGATTTCGTGTGAATGGAAAGGATCGATGGGCAAATCCATTAGACAGGGACTAACTAAGAATTCGTTTATTTCGTCATTATCTGTTGCAGTACAAAGATTAAAAGGTTGAAAAATTTTCGTTAAGTGCGTAGCGAATGCATCAGCTTTTGAAGGGTCAGAGCGACACCAGTCACCATTTAAGTTTTTGATCAGGGAATTTTTAAGGGTTGGGCGTTTAATATATTTGGTGGCTTTCCACAATGAGAAGTCATCATTTTTTGTGCCTAAAGATTTTAAGTAATTTTGTATACAATCGTTTTTAAATTCATATAATCGCTGTTTAAGCTCTTTGGTTATTTTATTGAGGGCAGTTTTATCATTTCGATTCCTACTGATTTGCCACCTTTTTCTTATAATTATTTTTGTTTGTATTAATTTTCTGATCTCTATTGTGAGTATAATGCTGCTATTTTGGTTTAGCTCCTGCCTACATTGAGGAGTTGACAAGATTGAAAAGGTCGACATTTGTGGATTTGGAAAAAATTCCTCTTCTTTTAGTATAGGAATGCATGAAATTATTGTAGTTTAATATTATAGGCGAATGATCAGAGCTAAGATCATTTGAGTCAAAGATTGCAAGGCAGTTCGTAGGAATATTATTAACTAGAGGACCCGTCCACGCTTCACTGTGGCTGATACATAGATAATACTACCACTACCATCTATATGATTTCTATTAGTTGGATTATAATTATTAGTTAATAAGATATAGCATTTCTGTGAAACAACTTGTGTTAGTTTACAAAAAAATGGATCATAGAGCATTTCGTGTGTTAATAAATCATTGCTTTTTGGATGAAAATACTGTTGAATTTGGGCTCAGGGAAATCCACCGATGAAAAGATATTTGCTAAGCTTAAAGAGGCGAAAGCTCTGTGCAAAGCGGGTGCCCCACATATTCATAATCCAAAAAAAATTACGAAATAAAGCCGAATTTTTGAGTCGGTGATAAAAACATAGCTCCATCATTTCCCACTGGAGTCCAATCGACAGTCATTCTAGTGAACTGCACATGAGCAACCGGTTCTCAGGCGTGGAAAGACGAAAAAGGCGGCTGGAAAGGTTATGACATCAGTATTTTGGGATGCACGTGGTATATTTGGTACATATTTGGTTTCTTTTCTACTATTCCAAATACTTAGCAATTGTATTATTTTTGAAGAAGAATCTGTTTAAAATGGTACGCATATATTCAAAGGATTCCTACAATCATGAATTTTGAAATTATTATGTTTTCAGCCAAATCGGTTCAGCCGTTCTTGAGTTATAAATGGTGTAACTAACAACAACTTTCTTATATATATATATATAATATATGAGGTTGTTTTTATTATTTATTTATTTATTTTTTTTTTTGAAGAAATGAAATATTCCTACAAACATGAATTTTGAACACATGCTTATGATTTGAAATATAATTATTGTATTTATGAGTTGTATTAAATTTTGACATAAAGAGATAAAAGGTATCCTATGTCCTTACCCTGGTTCTAAGCTATCTCTCCACCAATTTTCAGCCAAATCTGTTCAGCCGTTCTTGAGTTATAAATGGTGTAACTAACATCAACTTTCTTTTATATATAGATTACAAAAAAGTCAAGCATATTTGGAATTTTGTTAATATAAGATGGCCAGTAAGTTGGATTACCAGTAGATAAGGTAACAAATTTTTTGGTTCGTATGTACTTGTAGAGTTCATTGCCTTTTGGATTCGCCAGCCTTGAACCCCACAAAGGATGTTTTGCGTTCAGGTCACCTCCTGCAATAAACTTTGTTCCTAGAGTTTCAAAAAAGTTAATATGTACTTTTATGACACTTGACTGCAAATCGTGGAGGAAAGTACAATGAAGAAATAACTATCTCACTGTCGTCATGTTTAACTTTGATTATTGCAGCTTGAAGATATTTTTCCCTAACGGGATCAAGTACAGTGTATTTTATACTAGATTTAATAATTATAGCTTACCCTGCGTGAGTTTTTCGTCTGGATGATTGGCACAAATAATGTCATAACCTTTTAATTTACAGAAAGATTTGGACGTTAAGTGAGTTTCTGAGACCAGTGCAATATCAATACATGAGTTTTTGAGAAATTGTTCTAATTCTAATAAGTGATTGGAAATACCATTGGCATTCCAGGCAACAATTCTAGTACCTATTTGCATAATTTGTTAATTAACATTGACATCATATTCATTAAGGTGTTTGTAAGTTCAACCTGTTTATTTATTAGAACTTCTAACTTTTTGAAAACATTTTCTTGAGATTGATGATCTGAATTTTCTCTTACTGCTTGTGCATAAGACATGTTTCCATTAGTTGTGTTTGGGTTGTAACTATTGGGAAAAGGGTTATTTTCTGATATACATTGGCTATTATTTCTTTTTCTTTGCATGATATTATTATTATTTTTTTATTAATTAGTTCTTTATAAATCTGGCAGCCCTTATAATTCGCGGTGTGATTTTGTAGGCAGTGGATTTACCGAGGCGGCATTTCTAATGTTTTTTACAGTCTTTGCTTGAATGATCCATACCGCATTTAACACATCGGAATCCTTTTTTGCAATAGTTTTGGGTATGCCCATATTGTTGACAGCGGTGACATTGCACTATATCATTAAATTTTCTGGGTGGCTCGACATTAATCACAGCATTGTTGAGATATTTCATATCATAAATGGATTTATTATTTTGGTCAGGCTATAAATCCACAAAAAATATCGGCAATTGCTCCTTTGTTATTCTACTTCTCACGTTTATAATATTTCGAACTTTGTGTCCATGTTGAGTTAGTTCACTTTCAATGTCACTAGTTGGCGTAGATTGATGCAAATTTTTAATTACTACCCTGTAGGCTTTTTGTTGTTTTATCTGATATGAGTGATACATTGTGTTGGTGTTTATTCAAAAACTCAATTATTTTTCTATATGATTCTATTGTAGTTGTAATCACTTTAATTTGTCCACCTCTAAGAGATTTATAAGTAAATTCAGATGCTTTAATGAGTTCTTTGAAACATTCAATCATTTTGGTTATATTTGTAACGTTAGGCATAAAAATTGGTGATGGTTTAGGAGCTTTATCTTTTTTCGAGGTTTCAGGATTTTTATCATCTTCCACAGATTCATCCTGTAGTATATCAAATTGATTTTCGCTTGTAGTTTCATTTGAAAGCCGCGCGGTTTTTGGGTTATCACCATTAGGTGAGAGCATTCGTTTTCTTTTGGCTGAGGTTGTGCCGACAACCTGCCAGCTGACAGTACTCATAATTAGTTCACCAATATACACTTTTTTTGTAATTGACACTCGCAGTAAGTTGTTTATTATTTACTAAGTTCTTAGCTATTAAAAATAGCAAGACTTTACGACCGCAGGTAGTCAGACCTGTTTTGTTGAATAATATGTGTATTTTAATTGCACAAATTGTTGTTGCCGATAACGGCGAGATTTTATGGTATTTCTCGTTAAGCCTTTTCCAGACCTTTTTTTTCCTTAATTTAATCTGTTTTGTTTTGTTTTTATCATTTCGCCGCTTTGCTTTCGTTTTTGCCTGTCTACCGCGCCAACAACCGAGCACATCAACGTTTCGTAGTGAACTTGTTTTCAACTTGACTTATAAAATCTGGCACTTGATTCTGATCATTGCCATCAAAGCTTTCAATATTTTTAATACAACTTAAAATAAGGTTACATTTGCTCACTTCTAAGGCGTCCATTATTAAAAGTGTATTTGTTTTAAAATAATAACGTAAGAAAAGGTTATGTACTATTATTAAAAGTAAATGTAAGAATAAGCAATAAATATATGTAAGTATGTAGATAAATGGCTAGTCAAACAATATATAATAGCACAGTGATAACATACATATGTACTCAGTAGGTTAGCACAAAACGTTCATATGTAATTTTTGGCGTACAATTACCTATGTATGTTTCTTCTTGTTGTCTTGTGTTGCAACTGCTGAGCTTGTTGCTCTCGTTGCAATTTGATTGTCGACTCTACTATTTGTGCCGGTGTACTTATTGTTATTATTGAAATTGTTGTTTCTTCTGATATTCTTCGAATTTACTTCTCGCTCTCGTTTGTTGCGTTGTTACAAGTGCTGTGTTGTTAAATTCGATGTCCTTTGTGGAGGTCACAATTGCATTTTTATTTGAGAGAATCCGTAATTTGTTGCTGGTATTATTTAATTCCTTGTGTATTTATGTGAAGGATGGAGTCATGTGTAGAAGTTCACGGAAGTGAGAAAAGTTCTCTGATCGCCATTCACTTGGGAGTGGCCAGAAACGATTCTTTTACATATGGTTCAAGCAGCTCACAACTTTTGGTCTTTGACCAAGTATCCTCTGGGTAGCCTCAGAACATCCGTTTGAAGGCGAGCTAAAGTGAGAAGGCGAAACATCCCCTACTTAGGGTTGTGCGCTGGGTTTGGAACCCGCCACGTAAAAAAACACCCCAATGAAAACCAACAATCAGCCTCGGATGAGAGACCCCCCTTTTGATGACGACCATGGCAAGCGAAATAAGTACTACGAATTGAGGGCATGCACCTGGAATGTCCGGTCCCTTTATTGGGAAGGTGCCGCTGCCCAGCTGGTTGATGTTTTCGTGAAAATAAAGGCTGACATCACCGCCGTCCAAGAAATGCGATGGACTGGACAAGGACAGAGACGAGTAGGTCCTTGTGACATTTACTACAGTGGCCATATAAAGGAGCACAAGTTTGGTGTTGGATTCATGGTGGGAGAGAGACTCCTTCGCCGAGTACTATCATTCACCCCGGAGAATGAACGTCTAGCCACAATCCGCATCAAAGCGAGGTTCTTCAACATATCGCTGATTTGCGCCCACACCCCGACGGAAGAGAAGAACGATGTGACCAAAGATGCCTTTTATGAGTGCTTGGAGTGCACTTATGAGAGATGCCCCCGCCACGATGTCAAAATCGTGCTTGGCGACTTCAACGCCAGGGTGGGCAAAGAAGGTATCTTTGGCACTACGGTCGGTAAATTCAGCCTCCACGAGGAAACATCCCCAAATGGGTTGAGGCTGATCGACTTCGCCGGGGCCTGAAATATGGTTATCTGTAGTACTAGATTCCAGCATAAGAAGATTCATCAAGCTACCTGGCAGTCTCCGGATCGAAAAACCACCAACCAGATCGATCATGTTGTGATAAACGGAAGACACGTCTCCAGTGCTTTAGATGTGCGTGCGCTCCGAGGTCCTAACATCGACTCGGATCACTATATTGTTGCAGCCAAAATTCGCACCCGCCTCTGTGCAGCAAAAAATGCACGCCAACAAACACAAGGAAGGTTCGACGTCGAGAAGCTGCAATCACAACAGACAGCCGAACGATTTTCTACTCGGCTTGCACTCCTGCTCTCTGAGAGCACTCGTCAACAACTCGGTATAAGGGAACTGTCGGACGGCATTTCAAACTCCTTACGTACAGCTGCAACCGAACCCATTGGTTTTCGGAAAGTGCAAAAGAACAGCTGGTACGACGAGGAGTGCCGTGTCGCGGCGGAGAGAAAACAGGCTGCCTACCTCGCAACGTTACGATCGACCACAACACGTGCCGGATGGGATAGATACCGAGAGTTGAAGAGAGAAGCGAGACGCATTTGTAGACAGAAAAAGAAAGAGGCCGAAATGTGTGAGTACAAAGAGCTTGATAAGCTGGCCGACAGAGGTAATGTTCGAAAATTCTACGAAAAGATGCGGCGGCTTACAGAAGGTTTCAAGACCGGAGCATACTCTTGTAGAACCCCCCAAGGTGATCTAGCCACCGATGCCCAGAGCATACTTAAATTATGGAGGGAACACTTCTCCAGCCTGCTGAATGGCAGTGAACGCACAACACCAGGAGAAAACGAACCCGATATCCCAATCGATGACGATGGAGCAAACGACCATGAAGAGGTTCGAATAGCAATTGCCCGCCTGAAAAACAACAAAGCGGCAGGGGCCGATGGATTGCCGGCCGAGCTATTCAAACACGGCGGCGAAGAGCTGATAAGATGCATGCATCAGCTTCTTTGCAAAATATGGTCGGACGAAAGTATGCCCAACGATTGGAATTTAAGTGTGCTATGCCCAATCCATAAAAAATGAGACCCCACAATCTGCGCCAACTACCGTGGGATTAGTCTCCTCAACATCGCATATAAGGTCCTGTCGAGCGTATTGTGTGAAAGATTAAAGCCCACCGTCAACAAACTGATTGGACCTTATCAGTGTGGCTTTAGACCTGGTAAATGAACAACCGACCAGATATTCACCATGCGCCAAATCTTGGAAAAGACTTGGAAATATCCCCTGTCATCTAACAAACAGTCGTCGCACTCGCTACTTGGCTCTCACGTCACTGTTGACAGTCATAACTTTGAAGTTCTAGATAATTTCGTCTATTTAGGAACCAGCGTAAACACCACCAACAATGTCAGCCTGGAAATCCAACGCAGGATTACTCTTGCCAACTGGTGCTACTTCGGACTGAGTAGGCAATTGAAAAGTAAAGTCCTCTCTCGACGAACAAAAACCAAACTCTATAAGTCGCTCATAATTTTCGTCCTGCTATATGGTGCAGAGGCTTGGACGATGACAACAACCGATGAGTCGACCTTAAGAGTTTTCGAGAGAAAAGTTCTGCGAAAGATTTATGGTCCTTTGCGCGTTGGCCACGGCGAATATCGCATTCCATGGAACGATGAGCTGTACGAGATATACGACGACATTGACATAGTTCAGCGAATTAAAAGACAGCGGCTACGCTGGCAAGGTCATGTTGTCCGGATGGATGAAAACACTCCAGCTCTGAAAGTATTCGACGTAGTACCCGCCGCTGGAAGCAGAGGAAGAGGAAGACCTCCACTCCGTTGGAAGGACCAAGTGGGGAAGGACCTGGCTTCGCTTGGAATATCCAATTGGCGCCACGTAGCGAAGAGAAGAAACGACTGGCGCGCTGTTGTTGACTCGGCTATAATCGCGTAAGCGGTGTCTACGCCAGTAAAGAAGAAGAAGAAGTGTATTTATGTATTCCAAATATATGTAAGTAGTTTTTGTTTTATAAATCGGTATGCTTTAACTTTCGAAGAGTTCCCGATTGTTTTTGCCCTTCAGAGTAATCACTGAATTTTTGTTTTTGCAAGAAGTTTTTCTCTAACCTTCGTAGAGGTCGCAATTGTTATGGTATTTCAGAGGAGTCACTGAATTTTTTTTGTTTTTATATTAAACTAGCTGACCCCGCAGCCGTTGCCCTGCGTGAATTTATGTGTTTTGAAATGAAAAGAAAGTTGAATTTATATTGTGTTGAAAATCATTTTTTTTTTAATGTAGCGCAGCTTGATAAACAATTTTTTTTGTTTTCTGTTCTGGTGCGTAAATATACAGAGAAGATGGGTTTCCAATTCGTGAACACGAATCATGGCTTTTCTAGATTTATGCCACACTTCTATCTATCTATCCTTTTGTCCTGTTGATTGCCATCACAAATGCAATTTTCTCTGGAAACGGAATATATTTGAAATTAAATTACTGTCCCCTTATATTCGGTAACTGCGTCACAATTATTGGGGTTCTTTACACAGTTTCGGTGAATAAATGAAGATTGTGAAACATACTAATGACAGATCTAACTTTGAGATGCAAATTATGCTGCGGCATACCAAGCCTATCCAAAGAATTTAGAAATTCCACTGGATTATTCACGGCTTTGTCTTCATTGTCAAGACGATCGATCGATTTTTATGAGCGCAAACCCTTCTGAATTTGACTTTGAATCTTCCAGTTTAAGTCATTAACATCTGTATTTTTGGCAACTAAAACTGCGCGGGCTCTCAAGCAATCGTAGTAATGACAATTTGCTATTGTTGGGATAAACGTGATCAGTTCTTCTTTCGTTGAAGTGAATTGACAATAGGCAGGAAAAATTTATATCAAACCAATGGAAGTATCAATCGAAATTTGCCCATTTCCAATCATTAGCGAATACAATGTAAAATGTCATTGACAATATCATTTTTTCGTATCCCTTAATTGACACGAATTTGAAGGATGATATGTCGAAATGATCTTCACGAAAAGTATGCGAACTTCAGTGGCATGCGGAGTAGCTATCGCATCGCCCATCATTTGATTCCAGTTATTATCATGTTCCAGTAATTGCACTTGCTGGCTTGCAAACACTCTACCATTCACAGTACGCAATGACTTAAATGAAGTTGAACCGCGAGGCGCACCATAGTCGGAAAACTTTCATTAAATGCAAAAGTAAATATCCTACAAACCGCTTTATTGCAGTTCACGTATCGACCCATTTGATACTTACTGATCTCATCTCATTCAAGGTCAATAATCGCACTGTTGCTTTATTTGGTGATGTATTTGCAAACGTATTTCAGTGATTTCACCAAACTGTAATACTCAAGTTTTGAATGTGAATTAGACAACATTGGCGAATATAGTACGATCCATGTGTTGTCAACTTCGATATTCACTCCTCTAAATTGAATGCTAAACGTTCTGCCATTGTCGTCTGGTGAGCGACGCCGATACAGTGGATATCCATCATTTCCAGTTTGCGTTTCCTAAAGAAATGCACCTGGATAGCGTTTCGTGCATTTATTGTCGGACATACAAACCGAAGAAGAATTGTGGTGTTCGCAATGCTCGTGAACCATATTGGTTTTTACCACTTCGTATAATTCTGGATCTATCTCTGGATCAGGAATTTCCGCAAAAATGATTGCATCAATTTAATCTAATGTAACCACCATCCACCATCCAAAAAAGAAGAAGCGGAAAACCTCTTCTTTGCCCCTCAACAGAGTACATCCAGCATCTAACAGCACGTTGATTCAAGATAAAGTCCATCAAACATCGTAACTGTTGATTGAAAAGTCGTGTTGTGACATCGTGACGATCGCTGAGTAGCTATCGCGGTCCATAATTCAGCAGGTACTATATGTCATCGCATCCTGGGAGTACTTCCTGCATTGCCTTGCCTTAGGCTGCCATAAATTGATGACAAACAGAACGCCGACCTCTTCGTGGCTTCGTAACAAATTTCAATCTGTAATTGATCTTTTTATGTGAAACACGTATAAAGTGTTCACTGAATAATTTTCAAAAATTTTTCTTTTGAATAGCTGGATTAAAAAAGCAAGCGACCGAAATTGAACTATTCAAATAATTTACAAATCAAAATATTGAAAAACAAAACAAACAAAAATTGAAAAAAATTATATGAAAGAAAGTTATTTTTTGGAATTATCCAATTTTCCGACCTTTCCTAATTAAAAGTGTAAGGTTTTTATTTCTAAACCTTCCCCGATCCACAACGAACACATTAAAAAAGCAATTATCAAATTTGGTTCAGTCGTATGAAAGTTATGAGCGTACATACATTTTGGCGATTCATTTTTATTTATATAGACTAGTCTTAACCTTCGTAGAGGCCGAAATTGTTTTTGCACTTCTGAGTTTTTGTTTTTGTAAGAACTAAGTCTCAAACTTTCGAAGAGGTCGTAATTGAATTTGCACTAAGAAACATCACTAATATGTTGCTGTTTTAAGCAGACAGTCTTTAACCTTCATAGAGCTCATGTTCAAACTCAGTTATTTTTAATTGATTCGTTATACAGTTTTAAACACCTTATTCAAGTTCATTGATCTGATTAAAGGCCGTTATTACAAACGCACTTTTCACAAATTTCTGCTACTTATTATATTTAACTTGACGTTTTTCGCATTTATTGTTCCGTATTTCCTTATAACTTTTATGCCTTTGAAGTTAGTATAATTCACCAATTTTTACATTTTTAGGTGCACAGAGTGAACAGTATTTAAATCTTCTTAAATTTTGTTTAGGTTTTAATCCTCGTCGCCATTAATGTTCTTTTAATGAAACACAATCTTCAGTGTCACATTCAGAACTGGTTTTCTTTATTTTCTTATATTATCACTAAGCATAAATAACAATTAGGGTATTCACAAGGTGTCATATTGTGTCATATCGTCATATTGTCATATTTTTTTATGACTGTCATATTAGCACTGTTGTTGTTTCACATGCAAAATTAAAATATGACCGATACAACACTGCGCGGTATGTTTATTGAGTTCGCTATTCTATCGGCTGTATTTGTTTACAAATACAGCACTGCGTGGTATGTTTCTTGAGTTCGTTATTCTATCAGCTGTATTTGTTTACTTTCTTATTACTGATTAAGTGTAGAAATATGACAAAATATGACATACAACAGTTAAGGGTGCTCACAAGTGTCGTATTTTTTAAGAATATTAAAATATGACATAAGACATACAACAAAGCTTGTGAATTGCTTAAATAGAGTTTATTCTAATTTCTCTTAATACTCTTATATTTAATGTTGCTGTAGCATCATACAAAATTTGTATGTGTGTATGTATGTATGTATGTATACATTACTATATTTGTTTTATTTTGTTCAGCAATATCCTTGTCAGCACCACGAGTTTGCCACTTTTTTATTGGTATTCTATAGGATATGTGAAAAATACATTCAAAAAACCTTATCCAGGCGTGGAGACTGGACAGCCCATATTGAAAGAGGTTCACTTTAATTGGAAAGCTCTTCACCAAATTTAAGTCATTCATATTTTTCGGTGTTGCGTCGCGTTGAAGAAGATTCTGAAATGACGCTGAAAGTTTTACCATCAAGCATGGTCATGTGAAATTTGTGATCAATAATCAATGAGTTTACATATGTTGGTAAAATATTTAATATTTGGCTCTTAATATTTTCAATTTCCCTGCGACTCAGGTCCGCCGTTTCCTTCTCGCAAAGTATTTTGAGTGATCGACAGTATCGTGTAGAAGAAGGTCGATTGTTTTTCCATAAAACTGTCAGTCCGTTCTGCATTTGCAGTGGTACAATACAAATTGAAAATAAATATTGGTCTCTTATGCTTCCTTCGCAGTCATTAAATTTTTGCCAATATGTGGAATGGCCGCTGCTGCCATCACAACGCCATTTGTAGACAGCAGTTAAATGGGTGTTATTATTACTTGTAGATGGGATTTCAAAATTTTCAGGGCGTGCTTCCATGATCCTGTTTATTGTATGGTCCACAGGAGTTAGTGGTGGGACTTCAGCATAATAATCAGTGACTTTAATGGCACTAGGATAGCACTTTTTTTGGCGAAGCGTAATTTTTCGTAGCATGGATATATATCGGCGTTTTGGTTATTTGCTGCTTTCTTGTTCAAGTTCCAAGTGTATCTGGTATGTCCAAGATCTACAAATAGCGCAAGCGCTTTATCGTTCGAAAATTTGGATGGAAGGGGCTTTGGTTTGTTTATATTTTGTATTACCTTTCCGCTAAACTCATCATCGCCATTTACCATTTCTACAACTTTGGAAGCACTGCGCTTTCCAGCTTTATATAAACTGCAGCTTGCAGCTACCAACAATCCTTCACAAGACACTTCCTCTGTAAGCCCTGACATCTTATTGACTTACGTTTTTCTGCAGCACTCGGAAAGCTCTTTTTCCGGTCGTCCAATATTTTCATTTGTTTTTTTTCCCAACAATACCAATGGTGTATATAGCCATTCTTCGTTAATTTTTTCGAAAAACACCTTACTTCTGCCACAGGCCTTTCACTTTTGGATAAGCCTGCTAGCAAAATTTGGCAGTTTCTTTCCATTTTCGCACTGCTCCTTCTGAGTATATGTAATTTTACTCAAAACGGTACCAAAGACATAATTTTCCACGGCGAGAAACTTCTTGGTGGGGATCGCTTCTTCATGCCACATTAAAAAAGGGTGCGTTTTGGCACAGACATTTTGCCTAAAAAGTACAATAAATTGAAGGTACTCGCAGTTCATTTTGGACATTTTGGACACAGAATGGTTTACACATATAGGAAAATTTAAAATTACACTGAATCTAGGTGAATTTTGAAATTTCTACTCCTCGAAAGACAGGTGTTCGTTACAATGGGCGAGTTGCTAATACACTTATAGAAAATTACGTTTTATAAATACCATAAGTATACACAGATCACAACCACAGTTTTTTTTATATAATACATACCTTGGCGTTAGTACATAACAAAACTTTTAATGAAAATAATAAAATTTGCAAGTTCAACACGAATAGCAAAACGATGATCAAAAAGGCGGAAATATTTTGCACAACACTTGCAGAAACATATGCTGACTTTGACAGCTCACAGCTGTTCATCAGCTGTAAGCTGAGCTTTTAAAAATCGATACAAATCTAGTGAATGTATTTGTTATCGATTGTTAAAGAAAAATTAACGGTTTTTCAAATTTGAAAATTTTAATTAAATGCCGCTAGCGAAGCCAAATTAGCCACAGTGCTCCGCTTGAAGGATGGTAAAGTGGTCTGATAGTCTGAAACTGGAGTTGACAAAAAGCTCCCGATAGAAGAGTCCACCACCTACTATTTCGATCCATCGATGAAAAGGATCACTATACCCCTTCTCCAACGGTTTCTTCTCGTCTACAAATGCCTCGCCGGTGTGTAAACTAAGAAGGATCCGCAAGGAAGGATTCTGCGATGCAGTAATCTATATTGAAAGTTATGCTATTGAAGCAGTGGATAATTTCAATTTGTCTCCGCCCCGGCACTCTTCAGCAGACTGCGCCGCTAAGCGCCTACCGGTTATGTTTAAAAATGCAACATATAAAATGACATTGATTGCCATTGTTGGGAATGTCTTTGGTGCACCACAGAAATACTGGAAATAGAAGAAACAGCATTCAACTATCTAAGTGCGCATGTGTGACTTCTTCCTCAAATCGGCAGTTGATATTCATCCCCACTCTTTACTAGATCATGTATATTTGATGAGGATTATAACTTCATTTGACCTGGAATTATGTTAACTTTGGTACGCACTCTCTAAGAAGGTCGTCAACCTCCTGACTAGTTAAGAAATATTACTTTTATAACTAGTTTCAAAATATGTTTAGTCCTAGTTTCAAAATTATTATTTTTTTGCTGAAGTTTCAATGTAAATTTAAGTATATAACTTAATTGGGTACCATCGTATATCAAACTATTTGAAACGTAGTATGAAGCTAATTTGAAAAATATTAATCTCTGTTTTAAGCCGCAATTCTCACAAAATAATCAATTTATGCCACAAAAATAACTAAAACTTATAGAAAGATACTTTATTTATTTTATTATTTATATACCACTTAGTAATTTAAAAACAAAAAGTAACGGATATTAGACCCTGAACAGGGAATAAGAACTTTGCTACGAAGTGTGTAACACCCAGCAGAAAACAACGGAGTTCTATATGATATATGTATACGTCTTCTTCTCCTAAGGAGCTCCTTATTTGTCAGAACTATCGATATCAGTCCAATATAAAAAATAGTTGCCATGCAAACTAACCGATGAAATACAAGTCGTTGTATGGAAAGCTTTTTTATTTGCAAGATATCGTTACAAAGTTTTAGACAGGATCACTACTGTATATATCTACATTCAAACTGATAGATCAAATCAACATGAAGATCCTTTTATACCCTCTTAAGCTATACCAAACGTATCTAAGAAGGGTACTATAACTTCTGATATAGTACTTAGCTAATATTTTTTCTTGTTATACCATGTAATACATACATGCAGCATACATATATATTTAGAAAGTCATAAAGACTTTTCAGCATTACTTGCAATAAACATAAACTTTAAAGACCACTTAAAATGCACACTATTTATAGCCGAGCGGAGAATTCACTAAACGCTGCTTTGATCTGTTCTCCGCTGCTGTGCTTTGTAGTTAACCCTATGAAGGCCAAATTGCCAAGGCAATAATTTACATCTAAACAACTTTGAATAAATTTCGGTCAACATTACGGTATAAATAAATTATGAAAATCTACTCAAAACTGAGATATTTATGTTGCTGTGTAATTTGTGCTAGAAAGCTTGCATACATTTGTGGGAGTGTATATGTGTGTGGGGAAGTATGAGCTCCTATAAATATTTATTTATGGCGCTTACACTTTTATTTAATAAAGCGTGAAGCTGTGAGTCTGTGAGACTGGCAAATGAAAAGCAGCAACCCAGTTAAACGAAAAACAATAAAGGCAAAAGGCAAAAATAATAAAAGCAAAATGCAAAAACAAAAACCAGAAAGCAACCAAAGCTATGACGGACGCGCTGCTGCTTCGGCGCTCTGTTAGCTGTAGTGGAATGTCATAAGTAAATTAATAATTTACTGATTTAATATGCGAGGGGAAAAAACACCGAATACAACAACAACGAAAGGCATCGCGCGAACAAGCAGAGATAAAGGAGATATTTTGAATCGCGGCGCACAGCAGCACTGATAATAAAAGTAGCAGCATTAAAAATACAACAACAAAAACAACAATGCCAAATATTTGCAGGCCATTAATGTGACATGAACACCTCGAGCATATAAAGTTGCTGCGCAGGCAAAGCATATATGCGCCAGCAGCCGAAATTCAAATAGATTACGTATACGCCGCGGCCGCCCGCCATGTATACTTCATGTTTGTTTGCACGTGTGCCTATTAAATATGGGATTTTTAATTATTTTTTCGCACTTTTGCTTTATTATTATTGAAAAAGATTTTAATTACACATTTTCTGCGTTTACTTGTCGCTTCCTATTTATTGATTGCTGCTTTGTATCTATCGTTGGGTTTGTGTAAACGTTTCGCTGTCATTTAATTTGCTTAATGGCATGTCTGTGTGTTGCTCTTGTTATGCGCTTATGCGAACATGGATGTTTTTTCGATTGCTAAGACTTTTATTTGGGGCGTTCGAAACAGTTTTTGCTAACGCTGCCATGTAGGAGAATATGTACGTTATTTGTGTAATAAATTATTTTTACATATATTATTATAAAAATTTTCCATATAAGGACTTCGTTTTCTTACGACAATGTGTGTCTAATTTCGTGAAGATATCTTGTCAAATAATAAAGTTATCTATATACGGACTTGATTGTGATAGATCAGTTTGTATGGCAACTATGTGCTATAGTATAGTCCGATCTTGATAATATATTCAGGTATTGTAATGGTGCCTTGGAAAATTATCTGTCTCCAATTTCGCGAAAATATCTTATAAATTAAATAAGATATTCATAAAAAAACTACTAACTTTTCAGCCATCAGTCTATTTGATTATTAGCTATACTGGTCGGTGTGCAACATTCCATGTGGGTATTTTAGGAAATGAATGATTAACAGACTGAGGAAAATGGCCAAATCTACCAACGGAATATGATTCCAAGCTTTGAAGATTAGCTTAAACCCAAACCGGGATTTTTATCACAAACGCTAAGTATAAACCTGAATTTAAGCGTAAATTTATATTTGTATTTTAAGACTGAAACGAAACCGGAACCCAAATCGAACCTTGAAATTCAAAACCTTAATATTGAGCAGAAACTAAATTAAACAGAGCAAAACCTTAAAACAATATATTAGGCTGAAAATTAATCATAACTTTGAACGAACACCTAATTCCTTGCGAAACCTTAATATAGACTTACATTTTTAACAAAAACTGCAGCTGAACTTAAACCGTAATAACTTGAACTTGAACTGCAACATTTATCTTTAATCAAAACGTAGCCGTAGACGGAACCAAAACCGTAACCGAAAATGGAACCGAATTCCAAAATTTAACCATATTTAAAACATGGGTATAAATCTTTACCTGGAGCCTAACCTTAAAAAAACCAAAACATTGAACACAGCTTAATTCAAAACCTAAAATTCAAACAAAACATTAGCCAGAGCCAAAAGTGGGCTTGAAACTAAATCTGAACTGATGTGAAATCAAAATTTAAGCTCAATGAAAGCCCGGAAGCTGATCCGGAATAAACACGTAAATTATATAATCTACCTAGAATACGCGTCTTCGCCCACCTCTTAAACTGGACCTTAACATAAACTTATACAGAGTTTGGATCGGAACCAAAACTGAGCAAAAATTTGATAAGAGCTTAGGTTAAAGTAACAAACCAAAAACCGAAATTGTAAAGAACAATCTCAATCTCTAAAGAGAAATCTCAACTAGAGCACATCCCGAAATTGAGTTTAATATCTACACTTTCGTAGGTGTTTAGTATCTCAACATTGGGAGACATATTTGTAGAGAATTAGAAACTAAGCTACTATTCCTTCGAAACTAACTGAACTTAGGCGTAGAGTGCAGTCCTTTTGTTGTATTACGTCAGTGGTGCTCTGAGATACGTTGACTTTTTGCCTTATGAAACTTCAACTACTAAAAAGGGACTGAAAGCGAAATAAGAAAATTAACTAAAACAAGCCTTAAATCACTTCCGTAAATCCAAAATCCTAAAATGTAGATACCGCAATATAGTATATGTATAAGTCTAATTTGGAGTTCAAAAACTTTACCCATATGAACTAAGCTTCATGTGAGCGGAAGAAATTTCAAATCTCTCGTAAATAAGTGGGGCATTAGAGCAATAACGAAACACTTAAGACCTATAGTCTGACACATGTAAAAACATGTGAAATTTTCAAGTTCATAATTTTTTGGGAGAAGACATCCCTCGGGCTTTTAACAAGACTTTGTATTCGACCTATTGCCAGAATGTCAAGGAGCTATAACACTTTTCCTAGTCTTGTAACGTACCAAAAATATTTTTTAAAACCAATTCATGCTTAAAACACCACTCTACTTCTCCGAGCAAATGTAAACAGTATGTACATAGTTACGGAATGTATGAGGACAAATTTTAATGTAAATGTTTAGCTGATACCTTTCAATATTTCGGGATTAGTGTTATTAAAGTATTTTGCGCTTATTTAAAATATTTGGCATGTATTTGTGGACAGTTACGAAAATAGGCTACATCAATTACTATTCATAACAATATCATAAACAATTTATTTGATTATTTAAAACTTACGAAGTAACATTTTCATTTCTCTTAAAGTTTTTATAGTTTTTAACAGTAGTTTCAAAGCAATTATAAAAACTCCGAAAAATTTCGGGATACTGGTATACTTGTAGTTTATTCAAAATCCCGAAATTTCGACTTAAATAGATGCTGTACCTATTGAAGATCCTGATTTATGTTATTTTAATATTTGAAATATTCGAGATAAATAAATTTAAAATTTAAGTTAAGTAAATGGATTATAATTTGCATAAACGTAAGCACACATTGTCGAACATAGGAACTTACACATATACACATCCAATACTAATTTTAAATTTCGGGCTTGAAGTCTACAGCATTTGTGCAGAAAAAAAACATACAAGTTCGCATTACAGCAGCTTACAAAAAATGTTTAAAATTATACTTACAAAAAAGAAACTACTAACTTACGCTCATTCGCTGCGCCAACACTGTCGTTGTTGATCATGGCATCTGCAGTTGGGAACCACTACTGGACGAGCTGCAGATACCAAATCGTCGCACCGCCCTATTGCCGGGCCAACTAACTCATCGGCTGATTGTCTTACACAGCTGATTGCTACTAAAGCGCACATTTGGGTTTTTGTAACTCACATTATGGGCAGTAGAAGGAGGTACAAATATAACAACAATACTGCCAATATAACTTGTCGATGGTAAATTTAAATTTCCACACACTCTGCAGCCCCTGCCTGTTGTTTAAGGCCCGAAAGGTGAATGCCAATCAACAGCCTGCAACAGAGTTCTTTAAATTTTTTTCAACTTGGCAAATAATAGAAAAGGCAACATTGTTTGTTGTTATTAAATTAAAAACTGGAAATTGGCATCGAAATGTGAATGAAATTTTAGGTGGTGAAGCTGAAACTACAGTATATACCGTTTAGTGAGATAAAAGTGTAGTAAGTAAAAGTATAGTTTGTGGTAGCTGAAATGGAAAACAAAAAGAAAAACGTTAACTTCGGCTGCACCGAGGCTAATATACCCTTCACAGGTGCATTTCTTTTAGTAACTATGTGTTCAGTTTGTATGGAGCCGATCTGAACAATTCCTTTCGATATTACATGTTTCTATAAACAATAACTCATACCGAATTTGGTGAAGATATATCGTCAAATGTGAAAGTTTTCCATACAAGCATTTGATGTGCTATAGTTAACCGATCTGAACAATTTCTTCGGTTAGTACATTGTTGTCTTACAAAATAATCTATACCAAATTTCGTGAATATATCTTGTCAAATGTGAAAGTTTTCCATACAAGCATTAGATTCCGATCGTTCAGTTTGTATGGCAGCTATATGCTATAGTAAACCGATCTGAATTTCTTCGGAGATTACATTGTTGCTCTACAAAATAATATATACAAAATTTCGTGAATATATCTTGTCAAATGTGAAAGTTTTCCATACAAGAACTTGATTCCGATCGTTCAGTTTGTATGGCGGCTATATGTTATAGTAGTCCGATATAGGCCGTTCCGACGAATGAGCAGCTTCTTGAAGAGGAAAAAAATTTCAAAACGATATCTTATAAACTGAGGGACTAGTATATATACAGACAGACAGACGGACAGACAGATAAACATACAGACAGACAGACAGACAGACATGGCTAAATCGATTCAACTCGACATACTGATCATTTAAATATATACTTTATAGGGTCTCCGACGCTTCCTTCTGGGTGTTACAAACTTCGTGAAAAACTTAATACATATAACATGTTCAGGGTAAAATAACAATAACACACATACGCTAATTTCAAAAACAACAACAAGATATGCAAAATCAAATTTTACTGCATTTCAATCAATTATGTAAAAAAGTTTTACCATCGATCTTTCCAACAGCCTCATAGACATAAAATATTGCACCTTATAGGGCACAAAAAGGTTAACACTCAATTATAACACGCCACCAGCTAACTGATATGAATTTTCAATAAAATTTACTCAGAACTGCTCATTGAATTTTACATTTTTAGTATTCAACACCAGTAAATGTAAAATATGATTGTGTTAGTGAATTCTTGAAAATTATTTGCAAGAAAACTGTCTGATAAGCTCAATTTTCCACACATTAGTTCTGTGATGAGTTGAGTTGAATTGAATTTTAGTAAATTAGATAAAGACAAATTCAGGAGATTTCAGAAATCATAGTCTACTAAAAAGTATTTTATCTCTACTGGGGGGGAATTCGTATGAACATATAAATACTTTTTTGGCACAAATGCTGATAAACAGTATTGGTGGTGTGGTACAAATATTAGGATGTACAAGTATATTCTAGGCATATTCAATTATTGGATAGAATACATAATATTTATGTACATTTGCATTTTAAAAGAGAAAAGAGTAAATTATTTTCTATATTGGCTAAAGCACTTTTTTGAATATCGACAGGACAACATCGAGCTTATTATCATGTATAAGTTTTATGTAAATAACCATAAACATCGATAATTATTTTTAACACAAACTCATCGATAATTCGAGCTCATTACAATTATCGAAAAGATAATTTGCGGGGCTTATTGACGAGGAAATTGCAGGTAACATTGTCAATAATACGTTTATGCGTGTTTAGTCAATATAGCTAAATATTTATCGATAACACTTTTCCGAAAATATATCGATAATTATCAGTTACTGCAAACATTGACAAAAATGAAGAAGTAATATTTCTACTAAGATTTTTTATAGTAAAAACTATCGAAAACTTTTAATAAAAAATCGATAATATTTGATTGCAAACATCGTCACATTTCAATTAAAGATTATATTTAAGATGAACAATGCAGCAAATTTTTAATGCGATAATAAATTTAAATATCGATGAAAATTTCACATCTATGTATAAATATATAAATTTCAATAGAAATAAAAGATATTTGGAACAAGTTCATAATTTTTTTAAGATCAAAATTGAAAACAAATACTTTAAAATCGATAAAATGCTATACCATTCTATATAGCAATTCTTCACATGTAATAATAAGTGTATAAATTTTGAGAGAAGTAAAATGTATTCAAAAAATGCATATTATTTTTAAAAGCAATCTTTAAAAACATCATTATGTATGAATATAAATAATCAAAAGCCAAGATTAATTTGAAAGAGATCCATAAACATATTTTGGTAAAGAAATTTTAATTAATGCCATTTTAGAATAAAAAAATCGATAACATATTCTAGTTAAAATCCTAAAAACATATTGACTAAACTCATTATTTATAAAATTGTGTTTGTCGAAGTTTTTAAAACCAATGGCTTTGAAATACAATTATTTAAATTATATTTCAGATAAAGAGTTATCTGTAATTTTTTTATCGATAAAAATTTCGGTTGAAATTTTTAAAAACAGGTACTTATTATTATCAAAGACAATTGAAAAAAGATGCTTTAAATTTTTTGAGAAAGGGTTTAGAACCAATATATTTCAATCTATTTTTCAAATAAACATGTACAAGTAAAATAATTAAAAAAATCCATAAAAATTGTTAATTCAAAAATATTGCATGATGAAAAAACTATAAGAAATTAAACAAAATACATTAAAAGTATCATTAATTGAAAAATATCGATAAAAGTTATACCAGAAACCGATGACATTGTTTGGAAAATATCAATAAAATTATATCCAAATCCGATAATATTAAATAGAAGTTATCGCCAAAAGTTTTACCAAAGTCGATAATATTGTTTGTGAAATATCGGTAAAGTCTTATAGAAAAATATGCATTCAAAGCGGCCTTGCACACGACCAGCTGCAAGTTTCCCAAAAATTATCTTAAGTTTCACTAAATATTTTATAGCAAAGAAGTCCACTAACAAATTCATTGATGCCAATTAAAAAAAAACCATTATATTAGCACTTAGCTTGCTTTTGCACTTTAATAACTACTCTTAAAATACGAGTAATTTTACACAGACTCACAAACGAATTTACAGCAAACTCTAGCAAAGAGCGAGTGCATGCAGTGGCAAATTTTGCGCTAAAATTTCCTTAGTAATGCTTCTTGGCACTAATTACCGCAGATTGCAGTGCCACAAATATTAATGTGCAGCAATTTACCGAAGAAGAAATATGTATTTTTATATATACATACATACATATTTATTACATATACGCATGGTGATTACCGATATAGCCCCTCAAACAGCTGAAACCGCTCAAAGTGTTTGTTTATTGAAACATCTTTCTATAATTTCTGGTTTGGCACAGTGGTTGCACTTGATTTATGAAAGTATATTTTATTTATTAATTAATTTTTACAATTTAAAGTAATTCAAAACAAAAATAATAAAAATACTTACAGTTATCAGCATATCATTTTAAGTCACATATGTACCTGTATTGCATTACAAAACATCACATGATTTTACATTACAGATACGCACTTAAATCTTCGAAATAATTTAAAATTTCATTCCACATCGCCAAACAACCAAAATTTAAGTTTTTAAATTACGCATCACATCCTCATATCACAACACAGAGATGCATTAAGAATGTTCACACTAACTCAAAATCATATTTCACATCTCTAAACCAGCGAATTTTGAATTTTTAATTAACACTTCGCATTACATCGCATTAAGAAATCACATCACATAGGTTCACTTCTTATGTCCACGTTCACCCAGAAATCCGGTGCATGGCGCTACACCAAATAAAAAATTTAGAATGTTTACACTATCCAAAACGGAAAATTATATTCCGTCACGTCAACACATAATATAATGGCTCTGATATTGTGTTATCACATCACAATACTACCACCAATTATTATTTTTTCAGTACCATATGCACTAATTACTCATTTTAATCCAAATAACACGTAAATTTCAGGTGGCGCAGAAGTAATCCTCCTATCAGACACACAACGTGAACTTCGTCGCACATTTACAGGCCGTCCGACGCCTACTGGTGAAACACTGCGACGAGATGCTGCCAGGCGTGGCAGACCCGTAGTAGCCGTTCTGCAGAGAGCATTGCTGCTGTTGCCGAGGATTTCATGGAAGCGCCGTCGACATCAACCAGACGACGTGCCACGCAAATGGGCAAAATTGTTGTTGCGTAACAACTGTGGCGGCGGCCATTTACATGACATCATATTCTCGACTTGATGTAAAAAAATTTAAAAGACCAAATGAAAATAAATCGCAAGCAAAATCAAAGTTTTTAACTTTTTAAAAAACATCGGAAGGTCATTTCTGTTTTATTATATTACGAGTATATCATATGACTTTATAGTCTCCATTAAGACATTTCTTTACTATATTTTTCAAAAAACGTATTTCTCTCAAAAAACCTGAGGAGCCCTTAACCTATAGAAACTTCAGACTTACGCCCTCTCATACTTAATAAGTGAGATTTTTAAGGAGAATATTTATTTTTTTAAAGAGAGCTAAAGAAGGAAGTATTTTGGGTTGAAACTGCTTTAATACACATTAGTAAGGAGACATTACCATCTCGTTTTTCTGTAAGGAGTACAAATGCTGTTAAGATTGGATTTTTAGGATAGCCTTAAATCTCATCTTTTGCTGGACTATCGCCCCGTTCACCAAAAGCAGGTCTTGGTCTCAGGACGTAGAAAATTATCCATGCCAGCAGAGTGTTGGAGATGGCTTATGTGGTCAAATATCTGCGTCTCACTCTGAATTTCACTCTTCGGTGGAAGCAACATGTGGATCTGACTATAGTCAAAGCTACAAAAGCAAAAAAGGGAAATCCCATCAGGTCCCAAATAAAAGTTTTAAGACCGAAGTTCACCTCAACACCCAGAGATAGGTCACAAAGGTATAGCCGGAAATGAACTGTCCGATAAGGTTGCCCGCTCTGCAGCTGCTACTAGAATGGTAGGACCGGGACGATGTATTGCAGTTGGTTGTCATACCATAAAGGAGCTGCTCGGCAATAAGGAAAGACCCTGAGAGAAGCAAATTGCACTTTTGAAAGTCGCATTTTACACGGGGATGATTATTGAAAATCGAAGTTAGTCAATGCTGGCTTTAAAAATCTCTATAAAAATACTACTCATAATTTACTCGAAAGCAAATAAAAAAGGAAACTCAAAATAACTCCAAATTCGTTGATTTTAGAGAGTACTGATGACCTGTGGAGTCACTAAATAAACTTAGAACCTTTTACATTACTAAATTCGAATACTTCAAGTGTTTTATCAACTTCGTTAGACATCGTCCATGTTTCTGCGCCGTAGAATAGGATTGGAATGATGGGAGACTTATTGAGCGTAATTTTTGTTCGTCAAGAAAGGAAACTGTTTCACAATTGCCTGCCGATCTCAAAGTAGCACCTATAGGCAAGAGTTATTCTGCGTTTGATCTCCAAGCTTCGATTATCGAATTTATGAATTTATACTAGTTTCGAAATATACAAATATTTAACTTTTTTTAAACTTATACCTACCGACAGTATTTTTCTCTCGTTCACAAAAAGACGAACCTTTTGCGCTTCTTTCTCCAGACTAAAAAAGGCTGAACTGGCAGCTCTGTTGTTAAGGCATAGGATGTCAAAATCATCAGCGTACTCCTGTTGCATTGTACTTTTAAAGTAGACAGTCCCAATGCGGTTCAGATTAGCAGCACAAATCACTTTTTTCATCATTATATTGAAGAAGGAAGATGGAATCATGTGAAGAAGTTCACGAAAGTGAGGCCATTCACTTTGGAGTGGCCAGAAACGATTCTTTTACATATGACTCAAACAGCTCACGACTTCCGGTCTTTGACCAAGTATCCTCTGAGTAGCCTAAGAACGTCAGTTTGAAGGCGAGCTAAAGTGAGAAGGAGAAATATTCCCTACATAGGGTGGTGAGCTGGGTTTGGGACCCGCCACGTAAAAAAATATCCCCAATGGAAAGTAAAACCCAGCCTCGGATGAGAGACACCCCAATGCAAATGAAATAAGGACTACGAATTGAGGGTATGCACCTGGAATGTCTGGCCCCTTAATTCGGAAGGTGCTGCTACCCAACTGGTTGATGTCCTCGTGAAAGCAAAGGCTGACATTACCGCCATCCAAGAAATGCGATGGATGGAACAAGGACAGAGACGAGAAGGTCCTTGTGGCATTTACTACAGTGATCATATAACAGAGCGCAAGTTTGGTGTGGTAGTCGTGGTGAGAGAGAGAGACTCCGTCGCCGAGTACTATCATTTACTCCGGCTAATGAACGTCTAGCCACAATCCGCATCAAAGCGAGGTTCTTCAACATAACGCTGATTTGAGCCCCGATGCAGGAGAAGAACGATATGACCAAAGATGCCTTCTATGAGCGCTTGGAGCGCACTTATGAGAGCTGCCCCCGCCACGATGTTAATATCGTGCTTGGCAACACGGTTGGTAAATTCAGCCTCCACGACGAAACATTCCCAAATGGGTTGAGGCTGATCGACTTCGCCGGAACCCGAAATATGGTTATTTGTAATACTAGATTCCAGCATCAGAAAATTCATCAAGCTACCTGGCAGTCTCCGGATCGAAAAACCACCAACCAGATCGATCATGTTGTGATAAACGGAAGACACGTCTCCAGTGCTTTAGATGTGCGTGCGCTCCGAGGTCCTAACATCGACTCGGACCACTATATTGTTGCATGCCAACAAACAAAAGGAAGGTTCGACGTCGAGAAGCTGCAATCACAACAGACAGCCAAAGAATTTTCCACTCGGCTCGCATTCCTGCTCTCTGAGAGCACTCGTCAACAACTCGGTATAAGGGAACTGTGGGACGGCATTTCAAACTCCTTACGTACAGCTGCAACCGAACCCATTGGTTTTCGGAAAGTGCAAAAGAACAGCTGGTACGACGAGGAGTGCCGTGTCGCAGCGGAGAGAAAACAGGCTGCCTACCTCGCAACGTTAGGATCGACCACAACACGTGCCGGGTGGGATAGATACCGAGAGTTGAAGAGAGAAGCGAGACGCATTTGTAGACAGAAAAAGAAAGAGGCCGAAATGCGTGAGTACGAAGAGCTTGATAAGCTGGCCGACAGGGGTATTGCTCGAAAATTCTACGAAAAGATGCGGCGGCTTACAGAAGGTTTCAAGACCGGAGCATACTCTTGTAGAACCACCAAAGGTGATTTAGTCACCGATGCTCAAAGCATACTTAAATTATGGAGGGAACACTTCTCCAGCCTCCTGAATGGCAGTGAACGCACAACACCAGGAGAAGGCGAACCCGATTCCCCAATCGATGAGGATGGAGCAGACGTTCCATTACCCGACCATGAAGAAGCTCGAAACTGCTCGCCTGAAGAACAACAAAGCGGCTGGGGCCGATGGATTGCCGGCCGAGCTATTCAAACACGGCGGCGAAGAACCGATAAGGAGCATGCATCAGTTTCTTTGCAAAACACGTTCGGATGAAAGCATGCCCAACGATTGGAATTTAAGTGTGCTATGCGCAATCCATAAAAAAGGAGACCCCACAATCTGCGCCAACTACCGTGGGATAAGCCTCCTCAACATCGCGTACAAGGTTCTATCGAGCGTATTTTGTGAAAGATTAAAGCCCACCGTCAACACTGATTGGACCTTGTCAGCGTGGCTTTAGACCTGGCAAATCAACAACCGACCATATGTTCACCATGCGCAAATCTTGGAAAAGACCGGTAAAAGGAGAATCGACACACACCACATCTTCCGCGATTTCAAAGCTGCTTTCGACAGCGCGAAAATGAGCTGCCTTTACGCAGCGATATCTGAATTTGGTATCCCCTCAAAACGAATACGGCCATGTAAGCTGACGTTGAGCAACACCAAAAGCTCCGTCAGAATCGGGAAGAACCTCTCCGAGCCGTTCGATACCAAACGAGGTTTCAGACAAGGCGATTCCCTATCGTGCGACTTCTTCAACCTGCTTCTGGAAAAAATAGTTCGAGTTGCAGAACTAAATAGAGAAGTATCATCTTCTATATAGTGTACAACTGCTTTCGTATTCCGACGATATTGATATCATCGGCCTCAACACCCGCGCCGTTAGTTCTGCTTTCTCCAGACTGGACAAGGAAGCAAAACAAATGGGTCTGGCAGTGATCGAGGGCAAGACGAAATATCTCCGGTCATCAAACAAACAGTCGTCGCACTCGCGACTTGGCACTCACGTCACTGTTGACAGTCATAACTTTGAAGTTCTAGATAATTTCGTCTATCTTGGAACTGGCGTAAACACCACCAACAACGTCAGCCTAGAAATCCAGCGCAGGATAACTCTTGCCAACAAGTGCTACTTCGGACTGAGTAGGAAATTGAGAAGCAAATTTCTCTCTCGACATACGAAAACCAAACACTATAAGTCACTCATAATTCTCGTCCTGCTATATGGTGCAGAGGTTTGGACGATGTCAACAACCGATGAGTCGACGTTGCGAGTTTTCGAGAGAAAAGTCCTGCGAAAGATTTGTGGTCCCTTGCGCGTTGGCCACGGCGAATATCGCATTCGATGGAACGATGAGCTGTACGAGATATACGATGACATTGACATAGACCAGCGAATTAAAAGACAGCGGCTACGCTGGCTAGGTCATGTTGTCCGTATGGACGAAAACACTCCAGCTCTGAAAGTATTCGACGCAGTGCCCGCCGCGGGAAGCAGAGGAAGAGGAAGACCTCCACTCCGTTGGAAGAACCAAGTGGAAAAGGACCTGGTTTCGCTTGGAATATCCAATTAGCGCCGCGTAGCGAAAAGAAGAAACGACTGGCGCGCTGTTGTTAACTCGGCTATAAGCGCGTAAGCGGTGTCTACGCCAATTAAGAGAAGAAGAAGTACACTGAGCCTTAGGTTACATCACTCGAGATAGAGTAGCTCTCGGTGCCTTCGTCCGTATCAAAAATCAGCCTTCTGTTTTTAAAATAACTCGTTATTGTGTTTATGAGGTATTCAGGAGCCCGTATTTCGTCCAGGGCTTTGAGTATATCTGCCCATTTTGCCGAGTTGAACGCGTTCTTGGCATCCAGAGTAATCAATGCGCAGTACTTTTTTGTGCCACTTTTCCATCTTTTGCCACTTACAGCACTTTTCGCAGTATCGACGACTTCTCGTAGTGCGTCAATAGTGGATCTCTTTTTTATAGAGTCGTATTGTCTCTCTGATAATCCACCGGCTTTTTGGATTACTAACTCCAAGAAGTTTCGCATTATAATTTCGTACACTTTACCCATTGTGTCGAGCATACACAGAGGTCGGTACGATGAAGGTTCTTCAGGTGGTGTCTTTTGTTTTTGTTGTACTTTCCAAGAGGGAATAACTCTTCCTTTTTACAAGAGTTGTACATTTTAGCGTAAACTCGAGGATCCGTGCTTATGGCTTCTTTCAGAGCTCTGTTTGGTATGCCATCCAATCCAGGCGCTTTGGTGTTTGTGATTCTTTTTGCTATTGCCAATAGTTCGTCTTCCGTAACTAACAGGGGTGACTCTGCAGCTTCATTTCGGTGCTTGGCATATGAAATTTGGTCGTATTTCGGGAATAATGTTTCGACGACCTTTCGCATAAAAGATGCATCTTTAGGTTGCTGCTGCTTGTTTTTCAATCTCGACATACATATTTTGTAAGCAGTACCCCAGGGGTTAATATTTGCTTCCTCACACAGCTTCTCAAAACATGATTTTTCGCTTCGGGTAATTACCGACTTCAAGAGCTTCTTGTGGCTTTTAAATTCTTCCCTAAGGGAATTTTCGTTCGTTTCGCCCCGGTTACGCTGTAGACGCCACCTAGCTGAGTGACAAAGCTTTCTCAGCGTACAGCCCGCCGCTTGTTGTGATGTGACGTTCTACGCATTGTTGCATCGCATGCTGCGACCAGTTCTTTTCGGACTGCTGATACCAAGTGGGCGGCGCCGTCACCTGATGCCTTTGATTCACTCCAGACTAGCTCAAACAGGTTTGGGTGTGCTATATTTGCCATATGATCATTGTTTGTGTATATGTCAGATACCGCTTACTCGTTTGCAAACATAATGTCAATTATGGATCATTGGATTTATTGCCTTTTTGGTAAGTGTTTCGAGTTGCGGTGTTCATTATTGTTAAGTGCGTTTGACTCAAATACTCATGAATTAACCGCCCGCGGTGGTTTTTACATCTGCTGTCCCATGCACTTGACCAAGCATTAAAATCACCCGCTATTATATTAGGTGTTTTGCCTTAGGAGGAAATCTTCGAATTCTGCGATTGCTGCGCTGGAACGAGCGTAGCAGCTTACAAAATAGATCCCATGAATATTCGATTCGGTAAGGTTGCCCTTTATAGGACCATATTGTTGCCTTTCCAGATTTATCTGCAGTCCATGTGCTTTCCGGACGCTGGGAGTATTGTTCACTTAGTATGGCGACATCAATGTATCTCTTCTATGATTGCCTGATCTAGCAAATTCTATGCTTCTGCGCAATGGTTCAGATTCAGTATCTTCATTTACTTAGAGACTTCATCATCTCGAGGTACTTTGGGCAGGCCGTGCTCAATACAGAGTGCTCCCCTTCGCAGAGCATACAGCTTGGAACGTTTGTGCACGACTTTGCTAAGTGTCCTGCAGTTCCACAACGCGTGCACAGAAAAGATCTGTCTGTCAAACTGCAGCATTAACGAGCCATGTGACCCAAATGGAAACGCTTATAACACCTGGGAATAGGCGAGTATTCTCGAAGGCGACAGATTGACCACCCAATCTTTATTTTTCCCAATTTGAACGCGGCCTTGGCATCTTGAGCGCGCATGCATACAAGTGCTACTTGTGTGCCACTACGCGTTCTTCGTAGACTTTTGACATTTGTTGTCTCTAGATTTTGGATTCCACACTCCCTTTTCAGTGCTGAGCAAATTTCTTCGGGAGTTGTTATTTCATCCAGGTCTTTGTATAAAATGTTAACATTGTGGGTTTTAAGCTGTATCATAGCCATTTCTCCAACCACTCCTTCCAAGATGCTTTGTAAAGATTCGGCTTTCGTGTCTGCCCCATTTTTCAGTTCTAAAATAAGGTCTCCTTTGAGTGTTTTCCGAACATAGGTTACTTTCGAACCCAACTGTTCAAGCCCGCTATCACTTTTTAATTTCCTGAATATATCTGCATACGACGCCCTTACTTTCTTCGTGGAAATGATGGTATCCAGTTTTGTTTTAATTTTCTTTTCCATCGGTTTTCTCTTTTTAAAGACGTCTACCCATCTTTCATATGCGCTTTGAAGCATCGTAGTATTTTTTGGGGTTTTTTACTGCTCCACTCAGCGACAATTGCTCCTTTTCAGCTACGTTTTTTTGGTTTTTTTGGGGGTGGTAAAAAGCCTGATGCCTCTCGCATTCTTTTTGGGGTATTATCATCTCTACCAATAGTGACTTGAGATGATTTTCCTATTATCACTCTTCTTGATGGGTTTTCTACTTTTTCCGATTTTGCGTGTAACGCCATTATACTGCTCACAAGTTCGCGTATGGTTTGGTTAATGTGTCTTTGACCCGCCATCATGCTCTCCAACTCTTTTATTTTTTTGCCCAGTTTGCTAAAAATGCTGACAGTTTCTCCATTTTACAATTCCTCAGGCATACTCTCCTTGCTTACTTGATCGACAGTATCACATTTCTTATTTGATCCAGCAGCGGTGGATAATTGGTTGTACCATTTTCTTTAATTTGTCTTATATTTAAAATACAATAAAATTTTAAATATATTTAAATGTTATCGGTACAGCCGAGTTCAATTAGTCGTTGAGTCGATCGCTCACAGGAACTGGGTTGAGCCGAAATCTGTCGAAGATCCAATTGTATGTATAAAACCGAAAGTAATGATTCCGCGGCGCGGTGGGGAATCGAATTGTTGACGTGCGAATTGTATAGAGCGAATGAATGTGTTGATGGGCGAACTGTCTGGGACGAATTGCGTAAACCAATGTTCCTCATCCTTTTTGATGAGTGGGTTTGCGCAGATGTGTTGAGTTATGCTGTAGTGTCATCAGCTGTGGTGAATTTCGATGTAGCATTAGGATGCGCCAGTTTTACCGAGTAGAGGGGGTGGATGCTTAACTCATTTAAACAAAAACGAAAACACGAGAAGGGGAACAGTTGATAGATCACAAAGCAAAGAAAACAAAACGGCTGAATACTGAAAATACAAATTAAGTGCATGCTCCTGTTAGGGGAAATAATTGTATTTATTTTTCACAAATTGGCGTGGGAAAACACAAAAGGTATGTGCAAATGATTATATAGTATATTATTAAAAAACCAAAGTGTGCTTATCTTTTTTTTTAGGCCTGATGTTCACTTAGGTGGTTTAACCTCTCTAGATGTCCCACACAAAAAACAACTTCGCTTTTCCCCAATAAACAACAGAATTTACCAAGTAATTTGAAGAACACAAAAAAAAAAACACATCTACTTCACTCTATGCTCTGTACTGCATATGCGAGTATGTGCACGTTGGATGGCAGCCAAATCGGTATTTGACAGGAAATTGTTAATTACGATGGCAGAGACGTGACCAAAGTGACTGTGCATGCGTGCATTGACACTGTCACGCCGCACACAGCCCAATGATCCCAACTCAGCTGCGAGTGCAGCAAAACAGTTTGCAATATACAAACAATATACAGCGGACAACAAGCAACCCGCAAATTGAAACGTAACCAGGCGAGTGCAAACCTCATGGAACAATACTCGTACTAGGAAGTGGTGTTTACATTGGTTGGAGATAGGTGACCTTAGACTACTTGACAAACTGCTACTATTACCAGAGAACGTATAATATAGAGAAGATTCATGGTGCGCCGATTGTCAAAATGTTCCTCTTTTTGGAGGGTTGAGTTTCTATTAGTGCATTGCACCACAAAAATATTATTAGCGGATTTCACCAATATTTAACATGAAGGGGTCGAAAATAGCAGAATTGAGCATTTTCAGTGTTAAATGAGAAAATTAATGCTAATTTTAATGTTTAGAAATGTACGCTTACAGATTCGCATATTTACAATGCACAAGCGACTGTATATAATTTTTAGATGTTCTCCATATATAATATTTGATAACAAAGCGGATGTGTATATATGTGCAATTTGACCTATGGAATGATAAATTCCATTAAATCTGTTGGAATTTATAATAAAGTCACATTTTCATTATTACCTAAATATTACGTAGATATTTTCCACAATTACCTAGTATGTACATATATTGGGAATTTTTTTTTATAACATTTTGAAGACCAAGCCGACGCACATATTTGCATATGGATGTAATTATGTGTACATATAAACAGATTTTTAAAAACCATACCTGTAATGATAAAATTTTTTTTGATAAAATCCCGTTTTGATAAAATCTTAAAAGTCATATGCATATACTTAATTATGTACATGTAAACAGATTTAAAAAAACCGTACGCATAAAGTTCACATATTCACATACATATGTAATGTAACATATGTAATTTTGTGTTCATGTAAACAAATTTGGAAGAAAGATTCGCATAATCTTTGTAAATTTGTCTACACACAACCTTGTATGTAAATATATACACCCATTGTTTCATACAAAATCTCCGTTGTCACGGACAACCGAAAAAAAAACGAATGGCCGCCGATTGTCATCGCTTCCCTTGCCGCTGTACAGCTCCGCCAACAAACCAGCGTAAATATGTATGTGCGTTTGTATGCGAGTGTATGCAAGATACATATCGACGCTGCTGCGTAAAAATATTTCAGAATTACAAAATATTTTTCACATTCCTTGACAAATACAGTCAATACTTGTTATGTGCCACATTCAAAGATATTTATAATTAGATAAAAATAAAAATATAATATGGTGCGTAAGCGACCGCGGATACCTAAATGAGTCGTCCTTAAAACAATAATTTCTAGGTATTTCAAAAAACAAATCGTGAGATGCTGCAAGATATAATATAAGCTGTCAAAAGTGATGAGGAAGGGATTTGATTTTCATTTAAGTGGAGTACTACTTAACCGGGATTGACTGTACACGTGAATCAGAGGAATATTGAACATATTCTTTGAAACATTTCTTGAATTGAAAATCGACAAATAATCTATGTTGTCAATTTTATTCTAATACATTTTAATACTTATTTTTGCGGGGTTGACACTTTTTCCTTCTCATACATTTCAGAAATATATTCAATTTATGATTTTTAGCTTTTGAAATCGTCGCGAAAAGACGCTTGTAGGCAAGGCATGCTCGGGGAGATGTAATGGCGTCTGCTTTTATGAATGAATCGAATATGCTTTTTGAAAGTACGTTTGCGTTCATGAATGAAAATTTTGTTGTTGTGTAATTTACTATAAATTTTGACGTCGGCAATTTGGCTGCCATATTGGTTTCTGATGCTTTTTCAAACAATTGTTGTTTTTGTAGAACAATATTAGTAATTTTTGCGGGTGAGTTATCCACATATGAACGCATATAAGTGTGTATGTTGTGTAAGCATACTTTTTGTGGGAATGTCATACGCACATATTTACATGTGTACTCATATTGTAAGTATGTATGATGATTTTTGAGACTATTGTTGTTTTTAAGAAGAATGTTTGTATTTTTTGATTTACATGCGTACGGATATATTATTTATTATGTGTATACGTAAATATAGAGAAGCGCGAGCTTTTTAATACGCTTTTATTAGCTTGACTTGTATGTATGTATGTATGTATGTATGTATGTATGTATGTTTGTAACTTTTTTAAGCTGTGCTGAAACATAGAATACTTGAGCGACACTGTAGGAAGGCGATAGTAATTTTAAGCAGCTCACCAAAAAGATGCGCTTAAAAGGTGTCATTTAAATAGCATACTGAGTTGGGCGTCGACCGTTTATAAGATGCAAGGTTGTACAGTAGAACATGCAGTAATATATCTGGGATTCCGACTGTTTGCTGCTGGACAAGCTTATGTAGCACTTAGTCGTTGTAGATCTTTGGACGGTATTCGAATTGAAGAACTATACTGTTCAATGTTGACAGGTAAAACCCCATGTAGCAGTGAAGCTTTAGAAGAAATGATTCGATTAAGAAGTAATAATTCGTAAAGTCGTCAATAGAACATGGTCGCAAATAATGTAACAATTAATCATGAAAGGTTACGAGTAGATATTAAATGCTGTCTAATTATCGATTTACTTAACCAATACTACATGTCATCTATATAAATAAAAATGAATTGTTGTTCGTTAGTCTGATTAAAACTCGAGAACGGCTGGGGCGATTGAGCTGATTTTGGTTTTAAAATATTTCTCGTAGTCAATGGTAGGTTTAAAAGGCGAGAAATAATCGAATAATTTCCGGGAAAACTCTAAAAACAGCCCTTTTCTATTTCCCAGACAAATGTGACGTGATGTCACATCACATGGCATGATATCACATCACATTGCATAAATACCCACCATATACAGGGTCGCGCAAAAGTAATTCTACTACAGAAGGTCCTATAAATTTTGCAATTGACCTCTAATGTCAGTTTTGTTTTGACCATTGTGTAGTAAACACATGCGAAATACACGTAAATAAACAATGGTACGCTACACTGTTTCAGAACGCGGGTTATTGGTTACTATTTATTTGACCAATAATCGGTCGGTGACTTTGGCACAACGTGAATTAAGTCGCAGATTTCCTGGCAGTCCGACGTCTACTGGTGAAACACTGAGACGTTGAGCCACTCATATTGCTGCTTTTGCGGAGGATGTCATGGAAGCGCCGTCGACATCGACCAGACGACGTGCCACGCAAATGGGTATCAGTCGACTGTGTTTACACCGAATTTTGATACAAGATTTGAAGATTTTTCCGTACAAAGTCCAGACGGTGCATCAGCTGTTAGCTGCTGACCGCCAATCGCGTTCAACATTTCCATCGTGGCAGATACATTAATAATCAAAATTAACGCTTCTTGGGTACTGAAAATCCGCGTGTAATCCACGAGGAGCTGTTACACCCGCTCAACGTCACTGTATGGTGTGCTGTTTTCGCTGGAGGAGTCATAGGACCTTTTTTCTTCAAAGACGTCGTAGAACAAACGGTTACTGTGAGTGGTGAGCGCTACAGAGCAATGATCAACGAGTTCTTTTTGCCGCAACTTGATGAATTGGGAGTGGAAAACATGTGGTTCCAACAAGACGGTGTGACGGCACACACTGCACGTGTCACAACCGATATGCTGAAGGAATTGCACTGGCCAGCAAGATCGCCTGATTTGACCGCTCAAGACTTCTATTTGTGGGGCTTTTTGAAGTAGCTGGTTTATGTCAACAAGCCTCATACTCTTGCAGCTCTTAAAGACAATATTCGTCAAGAATGTGACGACCTATCGCCGGAAGTTCTGGCCAAAGTGATGGAAAATGCCACAAAACTGACTCAAATGACAATCAACTGTGGTGGCGGCTATCTACATGATATCATTACTGGATGTAAAAAACTTTAAAAGACCAAATAAAATAATCCACAAGCAGAATCAAAGTTTTTAATTTTTAAAAAAATTACAGCCAAAAAACATCGGAAGGTTATTTTTGCGCCATATGTATATAAAAATAAGTTGAGCTATACCTGACTAAACCGTTATATGATATGAAAAAGTTCATTTTTAATGGACTTACGAGCGTAAATTTCCAAAAAGTGACTTTCCCATATCACTTTTTTTTTAAATTTTTTTTGTTTTGTTTTCTAATTAATTTATTTGTAAATTTTTTGAATCGTTCAATTTACATCGATTGTTTTCATTATTTCGGCTATTCAAAAGGTAAATTGCTGAAAATTATTCAGTGAAAATTTTATGTGTCTTTCATACAAAGTGATCAAATAGAGATTGAAATTTGTTCCGATGCCACGAGCAGATCGCGCTAATATTGGCAGCCCAAAGCACATGAACGAGTACTCGCAGGATGCGATTATATACCTGTACGTGCGGAATTATGGACGGGCGGATTTATTTGTTACATTCACTTGCAATGCACAATGACTATAGATTACGGAATTATTAAATCGTAATCAATCAGCAAGATCGTCACGATGTCACAGCACAATTTTTCAAACAACAGCTATGATGTTTGATAGACTTTATTTTGAAGCAGCGTATGTAGTTATGGTGCTGTGAGATGCAAGATTTATTCTTCTGAGGGGCAAAAAAGATGTTCTTGAGATGATGCATGGCGGTTACACCAGATCAAATTGATGAAATCATTTCTGCCACGTGCTTTTCTTTCGGAAACGCAAACTGGAAATGATAGACATCCATTGTATCGGTCTCGCTCACCAGACGACAATGGCAGAACATTTAGCATTCAATTAAGAGCTGTGAATAACGAAGTTGACAACACATGGATTGTGCCATATTCGCCATTATTGTCTAATTCACATTCAAAGCTCATATCAATGTTAAGTATTGCAGTTTGCAAGTACGTCACCAAAAGACGTAGCGGCCAATAACCGCTATGGCCGTGAACGAGATGAGATCAGCAACTAGCAAATAAGTCGATGCGTGAAGTGCAATGGAGCATGTGCTCCATCCATGATGTATTTACCTTTGCGATTCATGATTGTTTTCCGACTGTTCTGCATCTCGCAGTTCATTTGGAGAATGGCCAAAGAGCGTATTTTAACCCTTAGAATACATTACAGTCAGTAAAAACACCGCTAGCAACAAAATTAACAATGATGAGTTTTTGGTGCTTTGCGACATATTTTTCATATATCGAGCATGCCACTCTTTTCTCACAATAATGCAGGAATTCTTCCTTCATTATTATTGTTAGTTTATACAAAGAATTATTTTACACTTTTTAGTTTGATATGCTTTAAAAACGTGTTTTTCAGTTTTTTTAAACTATATTTATTATATTGCTGATAAATGATAGTATCTTGATTTGAAATTGATTTGTACTTGCATACATATCTGCAGGATAGATGCGTATGAAAGTTTTAAATGATAAGAGGTGTGATTTACACGCACATATGTATATTATTATTGTAATATATTATGTTTTTAGGATATTACGATAATATTTTGCATACATACATATATAGCATATGTACATGCATACGAAATTATATAATATTATCAAAGATAAGAAATATTTAAAAAGTATCTTTTATTTGGACATTAACTACAAATATTACCATAAAATTAACATAATTTAATAATAATGTTATCAATTTTGCATGAATTCACAAAAATACGCAAAATTATATTCATATCAATTGATATGAGTGCATGTAAACGTATAAAAATATGAGCCAAAAGGCCAACAGGCGTCTGTAAAAGCAATGTATATTTCTGAGCATAATTTTCATTGAATTCTCAGATCTGTTCACTCATTTCTGTTAAAGTTTCTCCTGTCGAGTCAAAAGTGGTGAAATCCACTAATAGAAAATTCATGGCTCTTGACAGTTTACACGCTTGTCCGTAGTTGAACCTTCTCTATATTATACGTTCTCTGCTATTACTGTTCAACATGCAGACATTGTCATATGTCCTATGTTGGTTATTGCGTTCTGCGGTCGCGTATACGCCATGTGCTACACCGTGCAACTCATATCCACGCTACGAGTATCTCTCACCGGCGCGTAAAGGAGCGAGCGCGTAGCACCACAAATCGTTGATATGCGACAATTGAGCCCCTCACATACACACAAACACGGAGACATGTTCTCTATATTATATATAATGCTAACTTGTTGTTTTTAGTGCAGCGTTTACTGAAGTCAACAATCTCCGAGCGAGCTCTTTAACTGTAGTTCTTAACAGCTAGAATTACGCTTTTTGAATTTCTAGAAACCCTGTTACAATGGTGGGTCAATAAAAATCCAGCGCTGGTCAAGTTCCCGAGAATCCTAGATAGAGCTTATCAGCTTTACAGTTATCTGTGATTCTGCTGTGGCATGACACCCATGGCTATACAGGTTAATCATTCCTTAACCAGCCTTTAATGAACGGTTAGTGATCTCAAGGAATTTTTCGGTGTCAAAATCCTGCAATTTTTCTGCACTTTACTCTTACCGCTTGTCTTGTAAGCAACTGGCAGCGAAGTTCCTGTATCTACCCAATACCACGGATTTTCGAAAACCTATAGAATTGTTTTTAAATTCTGTCCCCAAAGTTTATTTCCCTTCCAGAAGAGAGTGGGAAAAGGGCCAGGTAGACAAAAACGCAGGGATAAGCATCTGTACAAATGGGTCCAAACTAGATAAACTAGTGGGAGATTGTGTCTTTTCAACAAAACTACATACCAAAATCACTTTCAGTCTTCAAGATTATTGCAATGTGTTCCAAGAAGAGATCACAGCAATCAAAGATACATTGAATTTATTTACTATATATGCAGATAACAAAATTAGTGAAAGGAAACCTTGAACCTGCAATGGGTTCCAGTACGAAGTGACATCCTTGGTAACATTAAAGCAGATGAACTAACAAGCACAACCCTTCAAATAGACTCGAGAAGACAAAGAATTAATATGCCCCTGGCTACTTGTAGATATTTAAAGAAAAAAAAAAAACATATTATAAATAAAGCTGAGTCACGGTGGAGTCAATCCCTAACATTTTCATCAAGCAAGCAAGCGTGGCATGAATGGAATATGAGCCGTACATGCCGACTATTAAAACTCAAAAGGCAAGACATAATAGTTCTAATAGGAGTGATAACAGGTCATTGTCTAATTGGCAGACATGACAGCAGACTTCCGTCATCGGGCGGGGGTAGAATTTGCCCACGGTGAGGTATGCCTATCGAAAGACGCGACTTAAATCCAATACGCACTATACCTGTTATTTGGCTTGCCTGGAAATATCAGCAAAGTCTTGCCAGAAATAGTGCTATAGTACTCATCTTGAACTGATATTATATATAGTCTTTGAAAGAGATTCCTTCTAATGAAAATACATTTGAAGTTCAAACGCCAAATGTCACCAGTAATTGAGTTGACCGGTGCTCAGCTCGTAGTAGCCAAAAGCTCCAAGGTCTGACCGGTGATTTAAATAAGATACCAAGGGGGGCATTTGCCCTTGAAGTTCGCTTCAATCTGCTCATTGAGTTTGGCCTTTTGAGGAGATTCGTGGTGGCTGTGGTTTAAACTTAAAGAAATTTAGAATTGAAAATTCAACTGAGTGTGGAATCGCTTGTACAATTTGGGGAGCTGATCAACGCATAGTTTTGATCTATAGTATGTGTTTTTAAGCACCGTGGGTTAAGGCCGTTGTAGGCTGGCACGTAATAACACAACAAATGTTGTTGCCAGCAGACACGAAACACCATTAAATGACCATTCTAGAGCTGTCAGGAGGTGGAAGAGGAGGAGACTATTAGCCGTCTTTTATGCGGAGGTAAAGTTTATGTTTCTTGATAATATTTCGGAGAGTAAAAAGATAAACTTCTCGTACTGATGAGGGAAGACAATAGTTAGCGTTTTTAGTTCCGATGGTTTCACAATTCTATCTATTACCTACCTAGGCTAACCCATGCGCAAATTTTAAGAACCCTTGTATGGCAACCTCTTGCCACGACGTCACATAACCTAAACTATGAAAATATTAAATATGAAATAATTTAATCAGTCGGTAAAGGCTCTTCTGGATCAATTTATAGAAAGTCGATAACAAGCTATTACATAATTTAATATGACAGGATGTTCATGTTAATGTTTTTTAAAAATGAGGTTCAATGAGAAATATAGTGCTTTTTATTTCCATGATGTGCTTCCGTTTGTGTTGATAGCCATTTTTATGTGAGCATGTATGTAACTATGCTTCAGTGTCACCTTCAAAATTGAAATTACAATAAAAATGATAAAGGATTTTCTTGGCTGACTTAATAAAAGCTAGTAGCAACAGCAACAGAAAATTATAGAACATGCTTATGCAAGAAAATCGTATGTATATTTGTGAGGTTATTGGTACGCGCCACAAACATATATTATTTCGACACAAATGGCTACATTTCTCATACTGGATGCAAAATGGCGTTGGCAACACGAAGCTATGCAGCAATGGTAATAGCATTTTAGAAGGATCAATAGTAGCAAAGCATTTTCTTGTAGCGGCTGCACAATTTGTTGCTATTATTGCGCCAACGCAACACGCAATTTACATATTACGGATACTTACGGATCTTTCTCTTTGGAAGCGGTTACTTATCGAAGAATTTCAACCTTGATCTGCATCCAATCCATACTCTGAAGAACGTGCATTGAGTTTGCAAACGAACGAATCTTGCCGTGACTTCATTAAAACCGTTATTGTCAATCCACGCTACTTCACCAGGTTCACCGGTAACTCTTCCAAGAAATTGTAATCCCTATTTTAGCAAAGGCAGGCCAATAATAGAGGAAGTGATAAAACGCTTCTTCCTCGCCTTCCTCCATACAGCTTTGGCAAAGATCGTCCGACAGAGTATGGAGTTTGCCGGACTGCCTGTAACCGTCTAGTTAGAACACTACAGTTGCGGGAAGATTGGCTTTGCTAAGGGTCAGAAGATCAGACGTTCTATTACGGTTCATTCTGGTCTAAGAAATAACTGCTTACATCTACATAAGCCTAAGCTAAAAATTTCGATCTAGTTCTATCCTGACATTCACTAACAGCTTGCATATATGAGATATGTATAGTAAGTGTTTTAAGAAAATAGAAGTCATATGACACAATTTTAATAAACTGAGTAACTTAAAAGCACTGAAGCTGGGGATTCCATTGTCTGAAAGTACATAATAAGCAGTACCCAGCAATGATACATAAGCAGCACCGAATCGGCAAACCAAACAATCAGTGTCTCTGATGAAGTCTACTCCATTATTGAGTATCTTTCTTCTTAATTGGCGTTGACACCGCTTACGCGATTATAGCCGAATTAACAACCGCGCGCCAGTCGTTTCTTCTTTTCGCTCCGTGGCGCCAATTGGATATCCCAAGCGAAGCCAGGTCCTTCTTCACTTGGTCCTTCCAACGGAGTGGAGGTCTGCCTCTTCCTCTGCTTCCCCCGGCGGGTACAGCGTGGCATACTTTCAGAGCTGGAGTGTTTTCGTCCATCCGGGCAACATGACCTAGCCAGCGTAGCCGCTGTCTTTTAATTCGCTGAACTATGTCAATGTCGTCGTGCATTTCGTACAGCTCATCGTTCCATCGAATGCGATATTCGCCGTCACCAACGCGCAAAGGACCGTAAATCTTTCGCAGAACCTTTCTTTCGAAAACTCCTAAAGTCGACTCATCGGTTGTTGTCATCGTCCAAGCCTCTGCACCATATAGTAGGACGGGAATTATGAGCGACTTATAAAATTTGGTTTTCGTTCGTCGAGAGAGGACTTTACTTTTCAATTGCCTCCTCAGCCCGAAGTACCACCTGTTGGCAAGAGTAATCCTGAGTTGGATTTTCAGGCTGACATTGCTGGTGGTGTTAATACTGCTTCCTAAATAGACGAAATTATCTACAACTTCAAAGTTATGACTGTCAACAGTGACGTGGGAGACAAGTCGAGAGTCGACGACTGTTTGTTCGATGACAGGGGATATTTCGTCTTGCCCTCGTTCACTGCCACACCCATTTGTTTTGCTTCCTTGTCCAGCCTAGAGAAAGCAGAACTAACGGCGCGGGTGTTGAGGCCGATAATATCAATATCATCGGCATACGCCAGCAGCTGTACACTTATATAAAAGATTGTACCTGCTCGATTAAGTTCTGCAGCTCGAAATATTTTCTTTAGCAGCAGATTGAAGAAGTCGCACGATAGGGAGTCGCCTTGTCTGAAACCTCGTTTGGAATCGAACGGCTCGGAGAGATCGTTCCCGATCCTGACGGAGCTTTCGGTGTTGCTCAACGTCAGAAACCGCCTGGTGCCTTCGAAACACACCACTTCTTATTAAAGCAGGATCTGGGTTAGCTTGCGTGATCATATAAAACGTCTTTTTGGCAGATTTACTGAGTTTCACACAGAATTTAATCACGTACCTCTGCTCTAACGAACACTGCATTTTCGGCTTGCCCCACTTACAGAAACCCGTTTCGCAAAAATGTTTGTCCTGATAATCCAGGTGCTTGGTGACAACTGACCAGCCGCTCGAACGTTTGCTAGGAACGCCCTCTACCAAATCCAGGCGGTACGCGCACGCTCCAATGTATATTCGTAGTGGAAGAAAATCAGTCCTATTACTTTCCGGACAAACCCTGTAATACTTTCATACAAATTTATGTCAGTTCTGCAGCCATGCGGCAGAAAATCAAGAAAACATAATCCTAGATTGCCTCCCAATTGCAATTAAGAACAATCAATCTATTGGGACAATACATCCGATGAGAGTGCTTATCACTCCATTTACTCAAAAGCTTTACTAAGCCTCTTTGCTTCAACTGGTTTAAATGATGATATGATAATAAGATATATCACATTATCCTTTTGCCGCAGTGTATTATTCAACTTCAATCCAGTCTCTTTTTATTTAAGTTCTTTAAGCCAAACTATATACCATGGTACTCCCTAAGATTATATGTCCAATGTTTCATACTAATAGATATCAATTTCGCCAAAATATAGCCAAAGTTTTAAGCTTTAATATTCATTGACTTATAGTCATACCCCTTAGTGTTCATACACACGTAATAATGGGTAGTGTAAGTCCTTTCGTATTTTGTCAATAATGTCATTGCAGTCGTATATCTCCAGTGCTACCAATCCAAACTAAAACCAAATTTCGAAATTTCGATTTGCACTGATGAAAGTTTTACACAGATGGAATAATCTCTCTAGCGGAAAAATGGCAAAAAATGGTCAACCAAGATAGTATATATTTTTTATTTATTTGTTAGTGTAAAGATAAAAAAATATGTTAAAATTTGATTGGAAAGACGAAAAGTCTTTTTCGGCCACCCAATGTATATAGTATGTCCACGCACAGTCTCTACTGTGGATTGTAGGATTAGCATAAACAGTTGACAAGCGATAGCTCATTATATAATAATGTGCGAAATATTAATTTGTGTATAAAGTGTATGTGTGATAAAATTCCATGTGTATACCAGTAAGCGCTTGCTTACATGGACATAGGCACTAAATCGTGCGCTTATCTGACATTGTCCTGTGGCACATTCTTTGCATAGTTGCATTCGATATTCAATTACACAACCACACCCACAAATGATTGATTTACTGAAATTCCATGCGAAAATAATTTTACTAATATTTTATTGTGTATATATTTGTCTAATGCTTCTATGTATAATTATATATATATATAATTAATTATATTATCTAGTATATTAAATGTCGTGTAAAAACTTAACAAATGCAAGAATTAAACAATGTTATGTAATATTGAAAACTTCCTGTGAAAATAGTTTTATTTAAAAAAAATTATAACTAAATATTTATTTGATCTCGTGAAGATAACACATTTAAAATTTCGTGAAGATATCTCGTCAAATAAAGAGTTTTCCATACCATCGCTTGTTTCCGATCGTTCAGTTTAGGTAGAAAGAGGTGTGAGCAAATTTTCAAATCGAAATCTCAAAAACAGAAGGACAAGCTTGCGTGTATAAAGACGGGCATGACTAAAACGGCTCACATCGTCACGCTTATTTTTTTTTATACTACTTTGTGACAATTACCCAGAAATTATAATTTAAATTTATCGGGTAAATGGCATTTCGAAAAAATGTATTTTTCTAGGTTAATTGGACTGTCTTTAATTGCTATGCTTAATGTGAGAGTGCTCTGTCAACCAGTTTTTTTACAGCAGCTGCTTAAGTCGGTATACCCCAGTAGTAGAAGACATTCCTCGTTCTGGACGACCTTCGACCTCTTCAACTGATGAAAGTATTAAATATGAAGAATATGGCACTTGAAAATCGTCAGGCAAGTGTACCGCACCGTAGATCTCTTTGGACTTTGATCATACGAATTTGTTCCATGCAGACCAGAATTGTGGAAAAACAATTAATGTGACCGAATTTAAAGCCAAAAATGCAATGAATACCATCGATCAACCATTGTATTCACCTGTGTGATGTTTTCTTGTTCTCCAAACTGAAATTGCCGTTCCGTGGAACCCGGTTTCACACGACCGAAGAGATATAATAAGTTTATTAAAAATTGACAAGTTCATTGTAATGAAAGACAACTTATCCTGTGCTATATTCTCCAATATTATATACAGGAAATTTACAGTAACAATCCCGAACAGATCTAAAAAAAAAACGTTTCCGCGACATTTGAAACGGACCCGGAGTTTTATCCGGCCAAGGTTTGCTACAGAATTCCTTAAAATTTTTTCAACAATGTTTTCAGCGGCTGCAACAGCAATAAATCTAAAAAAATCGAACTACCGCACTAGATTGCAATTTGGCCAAAAGATACTGTTTTCATAAAAAACAACCCTTAATCGGATAAAAACAGGATCAATTTAGATGCCATAGAAAAATGTAAGTAGAAATATGTAGTTCGAGATTAGATTTATCTAATTTTATGGCGCCACCGAAACTTGAATGATTGGATCAAAGCATTTCGCCAATTCTAAAAATTTTTTCTTAACTTACATTATTCCCGATGACCACAGATAGGGATAGTAAACGAAAATTCACAGATTTTCGAAATAATTTCCGCTTGAGTGAACTGCAAATTTTTGGCAACATACTTTTTACGAAACACCCTGTAACCGAGCGCTTTGCGGTGCCAGCGTGCCCCTAAAATGACGAAATTGCAGCTTGTTAGCCGACTACCAGCGTTAACCAACTTCGAGTGGATATTTATCAGCGTTAGCAATGCAAATAGTACATATATTACAATAACAACAGTGTGGAACCAAAACAGCAAATAAAAATCTCGTGGGGGCTGAGTAGGTGGTGAGCGGGTGGTGCGAGGGCGACAAGCCACAATTACGCCCTGCATGTGTTATTCATTATTTGACAACAACTTCGATCGTACAATATATAAATGTGTGTTGTTGTAGCAATAATATTGTGTAGATGGTTGGTTAACTCTAATTGTTGTTGCCATTAAAACTGTCACTGCTTGTCGCGTTTTTTACTGCTCATTAAGGGGTCAGTAGGGTAATCTTATAAAAAAAATTAGCCATCGTTCTTACCGTTCTTATCGTTCTAGATTCATAATTTTTTATAATTTATTGACAATGTTATGACTAAATTTATTTAAAAAAAAAACATGGAAAAAATTAAAAAACAAACGTTGATTACTTTTTTATTTATCAACATTTTTTCATGATTCTACTAGGGACGATGACCATTCACATATATTCTAAGAATAAATTGGGTTTTTGTGCTTCATATGATCCAAACATAAGAAATCGTGTCCGCCAGTGAAAAAAGGCATCTAATTCACCCAGCTATTTCTCCGACATCACGTTTTTATTACGAAATTCCGAAAAATTTTGTTTGTACACTCCACATATACCACAAAAAATGTCAAAGAAACAGTCCAGATGACCCTACTGACCCGAAACCAAACTCTATAAGTCACTCATTATTCCTGTTCTGCTATACGAGGGCTGCTATATATATTTCTTGGCCAACTAATGAAAATAGGCATATTTATCAACGAAAAGGTTGTTTTTTGTTTTTTTTTGGTCGTTGGATTTGGCTCGTCTTGGAAGACCCACACGGTCGATTGGTGTTTTGTTTCGGGCTCATACGCATAGATCCATGATTCTTCACCTGTGACGATCTTATAAACGTCTTTTGAAGCACCGCGATTGTATGTATTTTTTCAGCATTTCTTTACACCAATCCACACGAGCCTTTTTTGAGCGATTGTCAAATTGTGCGGGATCCAACGAGAACAAACCTTTTTTACGGCCAGGTGTTCATGCAATATCGAATGTATTCTGGTGGGAGAAATGCATAGGCATGCCTCTATCTAAAGATATGTTACATGACGGTCTTGCATTATCAGTTCACGTACGGCATCGATGTTTTCTGGCACAACGGCTGTTTTTGGACGACCTTCATGGAATTCGTCTTAGAGTGAGCGTCCACGATTGAATTCGTTGTAACAGTTTTTCACAGTGCTATAGCCATACAAAGATTTTAGTTCATCGATGCACTCTTATCGTGATAATCCATGTCGAAAGTTGTGAAAAATGATCGCACGAAAATGTTCACGAGTTAATTCCATTTTTTGGCCGAGATGAATTTTTTAATTCCCTGTAAATAAAACAATTCACGATTAAATGACAGAACGTTCTGAGTGATGTTATGCTAAAAAATGCCAAACTTTCCAATGGAAATGTCGGATTGCACCTGGCAACACTTAGTGTTGCCTAGTCCAGAAATATATATAGCAACCTATGTACATATGATACAGAAACGAAAACACTCCAGCTCTGAAAGTATTCGTCGCAGTACCCGCCGGGGGAAGCAGAGGGAGAGTAAGACCTCCAAGGAAGGACCAAGTGGAGAAGTCTTCGCTTGAAACATCCTATTGGCACCACGTAGCGAAAAGAAGAAACAACTGGTTGTTAACTCGGCCATAATCGCGAACGCTGTGTCTACGCCAGTAGAGAAGAAGAAATATCTTCTGTTTCGGGGTCTTATTGTAGGTTTGTGCCTGTTCTGGCTATTTCATCTCCTTCACATTTACCAGCAATATCACTATATCCTTGGTTCCATTGCAAGTTTATCGAGAAATACGATGTTAAATGCATTAAGAGATCAAAGCGATATTTCACTAACTTAGAGATCCTAGAAGACTTCAGTGATTTAAACGCCGCTTGGCTATCTGTATATATAAACATATTCCTTTTTGTGAGCACGTTTCTTGGCAGAACAACAAGATGTCTTTGATTTCTGTAATTTCCGCTTGTAAGACACCAGCTCCTGGAGGATGGAGTCATGTGTAGAAGTTCACGTAAGTGAGGAAATTTCACTGATCGCCATTCACTTGGGAGTGGTCAGAAACGATTCTTTTACATATGACTCAAGCAGCTCACGACTTCCGGTCTTTGACCAAGTATCGTCTGGGTAGCCTAAGAACATCCGTTAGAAGGCGAGCTAAAGTGAGAAGGCGAAACATCTCCTGCATAGGGTTGTGCGCTGGGTTTGGGACTCGCCACGTAAAAAAACACCCCCAATGAAAAGGAAAAAACAGCCTCGGATGAGAGACCCCCCTTCTGATGACGACCATGGCAAACGAAATAAGGACTATGGTTTGAGGGCATGCACCTGGAATGTCCGGTCCCTTAATTGGGAAGGTGCCGCTGCCCAGCTGGTAGATGTCCTCGTAAAGATAAAGGCTGACATCACCACCGTCCAAGAAATGCAATGGATGGGACAAGGACAGAGACGAGTAGGTCTTTGTGACATTTACTACAGTGGCGATATAAAGGAGCGCAAGTTTGGTGTTGGATTCGTGGTGGGAGAGAGACTCCGTCGCCGAGTACTATCATTCACTCCGGAGAATGAACGTCTAGCCACAATCCGCATCAAAGCGAGGTTCTTCAACATATCGCTGATTTGCGCCCACGCCCCGACGGAACAGAACGACGATGTGACCAAATATGCTTTTTATGAGTGCTTGGAGCGCACTTATGAGAGATGCCCCCGCCACGATGTCAAAATCGTGCTTGGCGACTTCAACGCCAGGGTGGGCAAAGAAGGTATCTTTGGCACTACGATCGGTAAATTCAGCCTCCACGAGGAAACGTCCCCAAATGGGTTGAGGCTGATCGACTTCGCCGGGGCCCGAAATATGGTTATCTGTAGTACTAGATTCCAGCATAAGAAGATACATCAAGCTACCTGGCTGTCTCTGGATCGAAAAACCACCAACCGAATCGATCGTGTTGTGATAGATGGAAGACACGTCTCCAGTGTTTTAGATGTGCATGCGCTCCGAGGTCCTAACATCGACTCGGACCACTATATTGTTGCAGCCAAAATTCGCACCCGCCTCTGTGCAGCAAAAAACGCACGCCAACAAACACAAGGAAGGTTCGACGTCGAGACTCTGCAATCACAACAGACAGCCAAAGAATTTTCCACTTGGCTCGCATTCCTGCTCTCTGAGAGCACTCGTCAACAACTCGGTATAAGGGAACTGTGGGACGGAATTTCAAACTCCTTACGTACAGCTGCAACCGAAACCATTGGTTTTCGGAAAGTGCAAAAGAACAGCTGGTACGACAAGGAGTGCCGTGTCGCAGCGGAGAGAAAACAGGCTGCCTACCTCGCAACGTTACGATCGACCACAACACGTGCGGGATGGGATAGATACATAGATATAGAGTTGAAGAGGGAAGCGAGACACATTTGTAGACAGAAAAAGAAAGAGGCCGAAATGCGTGAGTACGAAGAGCTTGATAAGCTGGCCGACAGGGGTAATGCTCAAAAATTCTACGAAAAGATGCGGAGGCTTACAGAAGGTTTCAAGACCGGAGCATACTCTTGTAGAACCCCCAAAGGTGATTTAGTCACCGATGCTCAAAGCATACTTAAATTATGGAGGGAACACTTCTCCAGCCTCCTGAATGGCAGTGAACGCACAACACCAGGAGAAGGCGAACCCGATTCCCCAATCGATGAGGATGGAGCAGACGTTCCATTACCCGACCATGAAGAAGCTCGAAACTTCTCGCCTGAAGAACAACAAAGCGGCTGGGGCCGATGGATTGCCGGCCGGCTATTCAAACACGGCGGCGAAGAACCGATAACACGTTCGGATGAAAGCATGCCCAACGACTGGAATTTAAGTGTGCTATGCGCAATCCATAAAAAAGGAGACCCCACAATCTGCGCCAACTACCGTGGGATAAGCCTCCTCAACATCGCGTACAAGGTTCTATCGAGCGTATTTTGTGAAAGATTAAAGCCCACCGTCAACAAACTGATTGGACCTTATCAGTGTGGCTTCAGACCTGGTAAATCAACAACCGACCAGATATTCACTATGCGTCAAATCTTGGAAAAGACCCGTGAAAGGAGAATCGACACTCACCACCTATTCGTCTATTTCAAAGCTGCTTTCGACATCACGAAAAGGAGCTGCCTCTATGCCGCGATGTCTGAATTTGGTATCCCCTCAAAACTAATACGGCTGTGTAAACTGATGTTGAGCTGCACCAAAAGCACCGTCAAGATCGGGAAGGACCTCTCCGAGCCGTTCGATACCAAACGAGGTTTCAGACAAGGCGATTCCCTATCGTGCGACTTTTTCAGTCTGCTGCTGGAGAAAATTATTCGAGCTGCAGAACTTAATCGAGCAGGTACAATCTTTTACAAGAGTGTACAGCTGCTGGCGTATGCCGATGATATTAATATCATCGGTCTCAACACCCGCGCTGTTAGTTCTGCTTTCTCCAGACTGGACAAGGAAGCAACGCAAATGGGTCTGGCAGTTAACGAGGGCAAGACGAAATATCACCTGTCATCAAACAGACAGTCGTCGCACTCGCGACTTGGCACTCACGTCACTGTTGACAGTCATAACTTTGAAGTTGTAGATAATTTCGTCTATCTTGGAACCAGCGTAAACACCACCAACAATGTCAGCCTGGAAATCCAACGCAGGCAACTCTTGCCAACAGGTGCTACTTCGGACTGAGTAGGCAATTGAAAAGTAAAGTCCTCTCTCGACGAACAAAAGCCAAACTCTATAAGTCGCTCATAATTCCCGTCCTGCTATATGGTGCAGAGGCTTGGACGATGACAACAACCGATGAGTCGACGTTGCGAGTTTTCGAGAGAAAAGTTCTGCGAAAGATTTATGGTCCTTTACGCGTTGGCCACGGCGAATATCGCATTCGATGGAACGATGAGCTGTACGAGATATACGACGCCATTGACATAGTTCAGCGAATTAAAAGACAGCGGCTACGTGAGCTAGGTCATGTTGTCCGTATGGATGAAAACACTCCAGCTCTGAAAGTATTCGACGCAGTACCCGCCGCGGGAAGCAGAGGAAGAGGAAGACCTCCATTCCGGTGGAAGGACCAAGTGGAGAAGGACCTGGCCTCGCTTGGAATATCCAATTGGCGCCACATAGCGAAGAGAAGAAACGACTGGGGCGCTGTTGTTGACTCGGCTATAATCGCGTAAGCGGTGTCTACGCCAGTAAAGAAGAAGAAGAAGACACCTGCTCAAATACCTTAAAATATGGTCTACAGTTCAATAACATCGAAATATATAATATTATTTGTCAACACTAGGCCGATTGCATAAACTGCGGACGTTCGCTTGACATTGGAAATTTAGCCTTCACACTATGGAGAAACCAACATTATTAGAAATAAAATAATTAAATAAGTATTTCGTGCCCGCCTGCCAAAACTAAGACTATTTCTTTGCTCAATCGCACCTTCATATTTTTTTTACTGGTAAGCACAATTCTCGAAATTCAAAGGTGCATGCCTAGGGAACAATGTAGAGTAAAAGTTATGAGTATTCTCACCTCTACAATGTGACTAACACATGAGCGTGCTTTAGAATTTGAAATACATATGTGTCTGGAAGTCATCATATCATTCGAAGCCGAAACTGTTAGATCACTGCAGTATCCTCCTCAAGGTATTATAATTTAGTTTCGGAGTACCACTATGAGTCAAAAATAGTACGACTTTGCTCATAATTTAAAAATTCTTTATATATTCTTCAAAATGTATATCGTTCCCCCCAAAGTATTTCTTCTTGAACTTAATCATCTTGTGCCAACGTTTTCTTAAATACTCGAAACAGTTGTTAAGACAAATTTGCGGAATAATCTTCAATGCGCGTAGCGATTAACGTTTAATGTCTTTAATTGACTCAGATCGGATTTACCGGAACGGTCGTTTGAATTTGCTGTGTAGCCAGAAATCACACGGAGCTAAGTCAGGTGAACACGGTGATTGTGGCACGATATTGATTGAAAATGTAGGAAAAGCTCTCAAGGAAGCAATGCAGTATGTGACGGTGCATTGTCATAATAAAAAAACCAGGAGTTATCGACCCATAATTGCAGCATTTTGCTATTTGACGGTTTGACCGGTCGGTGTTCGGAGTGCACCACACCTCAATAATCGGAGAAAACTGTCAACATAACGTTGATTTTTAACTTGTTTTGACGTATTTTTTTCGGCTTCAGCTCACTTTTGCTACGATAGTACGTTCCATGATATCCTGATAGTCGGAAGGCATGTGATTTCAAAACCAATGGTGCTTTCACTTTTCTTAGGCCCAAATGAACTTTCAAAATGGTTTAAACTGATTCTTCCGATATTCCAACGATGCTAATAAGACCTCTGGTTATCTATTATCACAGAAGGCCTTTTCCAACATTCTAAACATTTCTCATCGCAAAATCGCCGAATGTACTTTATATGCTTCAGAAAGACAAGTGTAAACTAAACACTAAAGATTATTTTGATATGACTTTTGGCACAGATGTCATGGATAGTCATACCAACATAGAAAAATTTTATTTTGGCGAATGAGTTTTCGCACGAAATTTAGGTATTTATTTGCCCACAGTACCACACCAGTATGCTATTGAATTTGCAGTCCCAACTGAGTAATAATCCAGTTCAAATTCAAATACTTTTAGCCGAATCTTATGGATATAAAGAGATTACTTGTTTTTTCATCATACATTTACAAATTGTTCAACTTTATTATTAAAATTCATGTTCCGTAAAGAAAGTGTTGTAATCGGCCTACTGAGCATACTATTCGCAATACCATCGGCCATCTTGCGATCCAACTCAATTCGACCAAATAGACCAGGTTCAGCACACAGTTGCTGAGAGTGCAAACAAAGACCGTAGAGAGTCGGTCGTGATGTATGGAACCACTTGGCGCTTTTTACGTCGAGATCTTAAATAGGAAGCATAAAAAATACAGTGCAATAAAAATAAATGTGCAAGAACTGATTAAATTTGAAGTTTCTTCGTTTTCCCTTAAAAAATGTAAGGAACCTCGAAATGGGTCACCCTAAATATTAGGTTGTCAAAAAAGTCTTGCGGTATTTTTATTGAATGATTTATTGAATTTATTGAAATGGTTTATAAGGTTTGATGACTCATGCCCAGCTCTTGACCGATGCTACGGCTGCTACTAGGCCGGTCTCTGTCGACCAATTCAGCGATTTTATCGCAATTTTCGACGACAGGCCTTCCGGAGCGTGGCGCATCTTCGACCACCTCTACACCATAACGAAAACGTTGAAACCATCGTTGTGCGGTGGAAATGGAAACTGTATGGGGTCCATAACGTTCACAAATTTTATTGGCGGCTTGAGATGGATTTTTGCCTTTATCGTAGTAGTACTGTAAAATATGTCGTATTTTCTCTTTATTTTGCTCCATGTTTGCGACGCTATAACTCACGAATGACTTAAAAGAAACGACAATCAATCAAACACGTGTTAGAGCGTGAAATGAGCTTTCCAAAAAGGTATAGCTGACCCCATGCAACGAATAAAACTAGAACTACGCGCTTTCAGCGCCAACTAGCGAAAATACTGCAAGACTTTTTTGACAACATAATATATACATATTTTTAATTTAACAAAATATCTTCCATATTCTCTTTAAATTTAAAGTGCAAAACAAAACATATGAAATATTTTCTTTAGTGCAAATCCGAGCTTCCAATTCGTAGAAAACTTGAGTTGAGAACTCCCACTCGCCACATTTCCACACCAGAACTTTTTTTGCAGTAAATATTTCTAAAATTTATTGCCACTACACTAAATTAATTATCGAAACCACAAAATCCTTGGTCTCTCAGCGAAATTTTTATCTGCTGCGAGCAAGCGCATTTTAGTGAACTCCAACAAAACCATTAGCTAAGCGACTTGGATGCGCGCTGTTTGCTGGAAAAAAGTTCTGTTATTTAACTTATGGCTAGCGCCAGTTAACCGAATGCAAAGCTGACCAAACGCGATGGAGGTAGGGCATGACATACTATACAGTTACCACCACTTCACCAGCACTAAAAGTTAAGGGTAACGGGGCACAGGTGTGTTGAGACAACTGACTACCCATAGATAATTGCTGAAGTTTAAATAGCAATTGAGTATTTACGTGCACATAGGTGAAAGCGAAATATCGTTACTTTGCCGCTCGAGCTAACAGTACCTTTAGCGTACGCGTCCTTCTTACGGACACAAGAGTTCGCGTATCTACCTTACACTAGAGCTCCCTCTCTCTGTTCCCTTTCCCCTCTAGAATAGTTCGCATGTAAATTGGCATTAGTCATTGGCAGACAAATCGCGACCGCCCGTCGCCTTCACAATGCACCGTTGTTGTCTAGCACGTTCGGCGCAAATCATTGAACTGTTATTATACTACTTCGCACAAGCATTTTTCAAACGAGCTCTGCATTTAACCACCACTATGTGCCCAAAAACGTGACATTTGAAATTAAACTGCGCGCGTCGAAGGATTTGGAGAGTAATTTTTCTTTTTAGGTTGGTAGTACTGTCAGTCACATTTATGTCCAATTTCATGTCAAAATATTTATTAGTGTTTGAGATACGTGTCGTTTTGTGAGCTGCTAAAAGAAAGTTTTTCGTTTTTTGCGATGTCGAAATTTGTTGAGCAAAGAATTTGCATTAAATTTTGTTTACGGAATAAATTTTCTGCAGCGCATACGTTGAGGATGGTGCAGAAAGCCTTTGGTGATAAAGCTTTGCCTAAAAAAAATGTTTGCAAGTGGTATTGTGAGCCGGCCGTGAACGTATCGAAGACGAAGAGCGTCAATTAGAGACCTTGCTGATGAAGTTGGCATATCGAAAGGCTCAGCCAATACGATTTCGAAGGATGTCTTGGGCCTCAAGCACGTCAAATCTCGTCTGGTACCGAAAACAATAAATTTTTTGGAAAAAAGCGTCGCGTTGAAGTGTGTGAAATGATGCCGTCCGACTACCAGTGTGTCATGTAATGCATTATAACTGGCGATGCGACTTGCATCTATGCTTACGATCCCGAAACAACCGATCAATCGAGCGAATATCGTGCCAAAAGAGAGCCGATACCAAAAAAAATCGTGCAAAAGTTGCTAAAAAATCAAGGTCATGTTGACTGTTTTCTTCGATTATCGTAGTGTTGTCCATTATGAATTCCTTCCAACCGATCAAACAGTCAACAAGGAATATTATTTGAACGTTATGCGTCGTTTGCGTAACGCTATCTGCCTAAAAAGGCCGGAATTGTGGAAAGACCATCCTTGGTTTTTACACCACGATAATGCACCATCCCCTACTGCCCTCATAATTCTTAATCATTTCGCCAAAAACTCAACCCATATCGTTCCGCAACCACCGTATTCACCTGATCCGGCGCCGTGCAACTTCGGCTGTTCACCAAGCTCAAAAGATCGCTCCGGGGACACCGTTTTTATGCAATAGAGGAGATTCAAGCCGCAGCGAAGACGGAACAGAAGGCCATCCCGGAAAGTGACTACAACCAGTGTTTCGAAGATTGGAAAATCCGTTGCCATAAGTGCATTGCATCGGGAGGGAATTACTTTGAAGGGGATGAAATTGATTTGGAAGAATAAATAAAGAATTTTCAAAATAAATGCAATGTCATATTTTTTGGGCACAGTAGTATGGTACATGTAGAACGCTGTGCTCACCACTCAACGGTAACCAGGCTCTGTCGTATTAACCCATCTTTACCCATCGTTGCGCAAGCGCAACATTTCAAATTTGTTTTTTTTTATATCTAAAATAAGGAAATAAATCTATGAGATGTAAGCCAATCTCAAAAAAAAAAACAATTTTTTTTTATGGTTTTTCAAATTTTATCATTCGAAAACTGCTTATTGAGTCATCTCGGGATCGATATCTTCATCCAATCATAAAAATATTAATTTAAAAAAAAGCTTTAACTTTTTGCACTGCACAAAGCTTTAACAATATCTTATTTGTGATATAAACCCTTTTGGTGGACAAAACTACCTACAGGTGTTGTTTGTCTTACATTTCTAGGAAACATTGCGTATACGCAACGTGTAACAATAGTCAGTTGTTTTTGTTACTCAGCATGCCATTCGTGTTAGAAATGTATTGTCAATAATGGGTTCTCGCTATTCAAGGAGTAGTTCTGTTTTGTTTTTATTATTCAGTTGGTTCTAGAACGTTGAGCTAATAGCATAGATAACTCGAATTTTTTATAACATTTGCCAATGAAAAATACTAGCTTGGGTATTTAGTAAATTATATAAAACACTAAATTAAACACTTCGAAAATGCTTACATATATAAATGCTATAATGCAAAATCATTAATTAATTTACATAAACATTTATTTTGCCAAAATATGTTCGCACAGTTCAATGAAAAATATGCCGTATTTTCTCTTTATTTTGCTCCATGTTTGCGACGCTATAACTCACGAACGACTTAAAAGAAACGACAATCAATCAAGCACGTGTTAGCGCGTGAAATGGGATTTCCAGAAAGGTATAGCATGACCTGGTGTGACGAATAAGACTAGAACTACGCGCTTTCAGCGCCAACTAGCGAAAATACCGCAAGACTTTTTTGACAATTTAATAGTATCTCATAGTAATTTCTAAAAAACGTTAAGTGAGTGTATACAAATCAGTAAATAATAAGACGAAATACATTATTATGGCTTGGCAGCAATTACTATCTTCTCAAGAAATTCTGAGTACCTTAGAAGAGGAAGAGGATTTACAAGATGCCACTCAAATCGACGCCGTGTACATCCCCCCGACGGTTGACATTCTTACAGACAAGGAAGGCCTAGATGATAACGCGCTAGGTGATTTTGACAATATTGTGTCCACTGATATCGCTGGAACATATGAAATACACACCGCAGAGCCTGAAAACAGGCAAGGTGAGCTCAGTCCTTCAACATCGAAGAAGCTAAGACTGTGAAAGAAGTCACCAAAATGTGTTCCAGACTGGAAAAAAGAACATCCGACCTACAAGTGATGAAATAGCAATGACATGAAATATTGAAAAACGTGTAGGTGAAAAAACACCTTTTAAAGTATTTTCACTATTTTTTAGTGATGAAGTTTGGGAACAGGTTTTATGTTTCTCGGAAAAACCGTCATTTATTTATCCTCACGGTAGCAGAACTCAAAAGATTTTTTGGTATATTATTATTGTCTGGCTGTCATTCTTTACCAGCAACGAAATTGTACTGGTCAAAAGATGAAGACAAACATGTATTAATTGTAAGAAGTTGTTTGAGTCGGAACAAATTTGACTCTATAAAGGAAAACATTCATCTATGTGATAATGCGGATCTGGATAAAAATGATAAATTCGCTAAATTGCGTCCTATTTCCGATGTAATGAATCAAAAGAATATGCAGTTTGGAATATTCTCACACAACTTGTCAATTCACGAAGAAATGGTGCCATATTTTGGACGTCATAGTTGCAAGATGTTCATCAAAGGAAAGCCTCTAAAATTTGGATTCAAGATATGGTGCTTTTGTAGTTCAAATGGTTGTCTGTATCGGTTTATTCCATATGGCGGAAAGGATAGTAAAGACAATAGAAATGATTTAGGTCTAGGAGAAAAAACTGTTCTGGACCTATTGTCTGTCATTGAGGATCCTCGAAAACATTGCATTTTTTTTGATAATTTCTTTTCTTTACACAAATTATTTTGCATTCTGAAAGAGAAAGGCTATTTTGCCACTGGTACTATTCGAGAAAATAGAACAATAAATAAAACCATGATAAATACGAAAACTTTTCAGAAAAAAGAGAGAGGGTCATTTGATTTCAGCTTTAACCAAAAACATGAAGTACTATTAGCTCGATGGAATGACAATTCTGTGGTGAAATAAAGTAGTCGTCACCGTGTACTGACGTATTTTTTTCTGCTCCGCGCTTTATTATTTTATCTTTTTTAATGCCGTGTGTTTGCGGGCATAGGGTTGACCGTGCTCAGCCCAAGATAAATTGCAATAAATGCAATCAATTTTTCCACTTGACGTGCGTAAATTTGTCGCAGGCTGACGTGGATTTTTTGCAGAAATCAAAAAATTCTTTTTATTGTAAAGTGTGCGCGGTGGTTCGGAGAAATTCCATTCGGTCGCCGCCTGCGTCGCCATCATTGCGCAATGCTCAGTGCACTCAAACTCCAAGTTCGCAACAACAAAATGATGAACACTCGAACAGTGTAATTACTGAACCTTTGTTGGAGCATAATAATCTTAATAATGTAAATTCAGTGCTTAATTCTCTGGTATTGGAAGTAAGTTCACTGAGAAGTGAACAAGCGAAGGCGCTCGCGTTAATACAACAATTATGTGATGATCGTAATTCGTTAATCGCTAAGTTAAATGAACTTAAATCAGAGATCGGCATTGTGCATAAGAAATTGTCCGATAATGGCAAGATCACTACGCCAGCTTCGAATGTTATCTCTGCTGCTAACGTCTCTCTCACTGCTGTGACTACTGTTGGTACAAGTGACTCTACAATCGCTGCTCCGTCTATTGCCGCTGTCTCTGCTGATAACGAGTGTGGGAATTATCTCGCTCCCGCTACACCGAAGGAACTCTCTGCAGCTTCAGCTATTGCTAACTCTATCCTTACTTCTACGACTATTATGGGTACTAATGCTCCGTCACCTAACGTTGTTGTTTCGGCTCCCACTGATAGCGTGAGTATGGATTATCTCGCTCCCGCTACTACGAAAGCAATCTCTGCCGCTCCGTCTGCTGCTGGCTTCACTCTCTCTATTGCTGCTGACAATAAAAACGCCAATACATATGCTGACGCTGTTGCTAGGAATATCAACACTCATTTGAAAGCCAATAACAATTCAACAGTTGCTGCTAAACCAGCTCGCAGCCCTGTCGCTGTCAATGCTGCTCAATCTATCGCCGTTGATGATTCTGTTAACCTGAACTCTTCTACTTCAGTCGCTGCTAATAGAAATTTGAAGGTAAAAGTGAGTACTAGGAACAAAAAATCCCCAGCCACTTCAACTGTCGTTGGTGTTAATGCCAATTGTGATCTTGATGTCGTCATACCCAAGAAATGGATTCACTTATCTGCATTTAAGAACTCAGTTACTGAGGAAGATATTATATCTTTTGTTGTTAAACATGCTAATGTTGATAGAGAGCATCTTCTATGTTATAAATTAATTAAGAAAGATACAGATATTAATAATCTTAAGAGGATAAACTTTAAGTTAGGTGTGTCCCCTTCTTTTTTAATGCCGTTTTCTCCTCTTCAGTGTGGCCTTCTGGCATTAAGCTACGTCCCTTTAAGTTTTTTCCAAAGGGAGAGGAAAACAGTGCTGCAGATTAGTTGATGCGCCTGTTAATCACGATTCTATTCATGCGTTTTCTGCACCTTCCTCAACTGGCTCTTGTCTTAAGGTATACTACCAAAATTTATCGGGCATTAGGTGTAAATCAAATATTATTCGCAATTTTTCTTCACATTTGGATTTCGATATTATCGTTATTGTTGAGACTTGGCTGAATTCTAGTTATTTTGATAGCGAATATTTTGACTCTAATCTCTATTATGTCTTCCGCAAAGACAGAGATCACGAAAAAACTGGCTGTCTAAGAGGGGTGGAGTTCTCTTAGCAGTTCATCGCAAATATCGTCCTCGCTTAATTATGCTTGATAACGAAGATTCTATTCTGGACCAACTATGTATCTGTATCAATGATGCTCTGTTCATTGCAGTCTCATACATCCCTCCTAATAGTCCTCTAGAGTTGTATAAGCTGCACGCAAATAATATTTCCTCGCTGGTATTAGGTAAGGTGAAAGAGAATAATATCTGTGTTCTGGGTGACTTCAATTTAAGCAATATAGTCTGGTCTGGTTGTTCCTATAGTCCTGCTCTTATTCCTTCAAATTTTACATCAACTCAGGAGTTATTTCTCATTGATAGCTTGCTTAGTCTCAGTCTGATTCAAATCAACTCATATTCAAATAGTCTCAATCGATTTCTTGACTTAGTCTTTCTCAGTGATAATTTAAAATTTAGGTTTCTTGATGGATTCTCTTCAATTACCCCAGCCACCATCCATCATTCCCCGCTAGCGTTTGAGGTGGATACTTACCTTTTCGCTCCTGTAAAACCTATGGATGGGCTTGGTTTTAATTTTGCATTTTGTGATTTTGAACGACTCAACAATCAGCTCTTGGAAATTAAATGGGATGATTTACTTTCGGGGCTAGATACAGCTAATAGTTTCTCCATTTTTAAGAAATCAATTCAGGAATTCTGTCATTATAATATCCCGCTAAAACACATACAACCATATAAGTTGCCTTGGTACACTAAGGACCTGAAACGTCTAAAAAATCTCAGAAATAAATACTATAGAAAATTCTCTTCAACTAAATCTCATGTTTCCTTTGTTCAATATCAGCACTACACAAAACTGTTTAATGAATTGGATAAGTCTCTCTATAAAAGGTTTATTAATAATACGGAGTCTACAATCAAGTCGAACCCTAAGTTCTTTTGGAACTTTGTAAAATCTAGAAGAGGGTGTTCGGCCATTCCTTCTGCTTTACGCTGGGGAGATAAGTCGGCATACACTCCGGTCGAAATCTCCAACTTGTTCGCTGAATTTTTCAAATCGAACTATGTTCAAGAGGATCCTGGTACTAGTTCCACTTTTTCAGCTAATGACTTCCCGTCCATAAATTTTGGCTCACTGTGTCTTTCACAGGATGATATTGCCAAGGCTATCGGTGATATTAAGTCTTCTACCAAATTGGATTTGGATGGGCTTCCGCCCGTACTAATAAAAAACTGTACTGCCTTAGTATATCCTCTCATGCTTATCTTCAATAAGTCTCTCTCCTCCGGGAATTTTATTTCTGACTGGAAATTGACATGCATTACCCCCATACTTAAAGGTGGTAGAAAGGACGTTATCTCCAATTACAGGCCTATTTCTAAACTGTCTACTATTTCAAAAATTTTTGAGTGTTCTGTTAAAAATAAATTATTTTTTGCAGTAAAATCAATAATTAATATCAATCAGCATGGGTTTGTCTCTGGGCGCTCCACTGTGTCAAACTTAGCAGTTTTTAGCGACTATTGCATGTCTGCATTCTCCGCTGGATTTCAGGTAGATTGTGTCTACACCGATTTCTCTAAAGCCTTTGATAAAGTATCACACAATATTATAATTAAAAAACTATCATCTCTAGGATTTCACTCGGTCTTCTTGCAGTGGATTAAATCATATCTGCAAAACAGACGATGCGTTGTCAGTGTCGATGGAGTGTCATCTGATTCATTCATTGCGTCTTCGGGAGTCCCACAAGGAAGCGTCCTGGGTCCACTTCTCTTTGTGCTGTTTATCAATGACATTTCCTGTTGCTTCTCTTTCGCTAACTATCTGTTATATGCAGATGACCTAAAAATTTTTGCAATAATAAAAAACACACAAGATGTACTCAAACTTCAATGTGATATTGATACTTTTCATAATTGGTGCCTGAAATCGAAGCTTTTTCTGAACCTCGATAAATGCTCACAGATCTCTTTTGGTAGGGGACGCAACATCCTATCTTCCAGCTACAATATTTCTAATTGCGTCCTAAAATGCGTTACTGAAATCAAAGATCTTGGGGTAATCTTTGACAACAGATTTTCTTTCAGTAATCACATCAACTATATCACTTCAAAAGCATTTTCTGTACTCGGCTTTGTCCGTCGAAACTCTACAAATTTTTCCGACCCCTACACGTTAAAATTACTGTACACATGTTTTGTGCGGTCCATTTTGGAGTATGCAGTGTTTATTTGGAGACCATATTGCATTTCGTCAATTAACAGGATCGAGCGTGTTCAAAAGATCTTTCTTAAATACGCTCTCCGCTCCTTAAAGTTTGTTGACCCAATACCATCGTATACATCGCGTTTATTGCTGTTACATCTTAAATTACTGGATAATCGAAGGTCCGTTCTCTCCCTTTCATTTGTCTTCAATGTAATTAACGGAGGTATTGACTGTCCCTATTTATTAGCGAAACTTAACTTCAATACTCCCCAGCGTTGTCTCAGGTCCATCCCCCATTTTATTTCAAAAAGGAAAGCACTAATTTTGCTGAATATGCTCCCCTCAAGAGGGCTATGCGTGAGTTTAACTCGATTTCCGAGAAAGTTCTTCTTGATTTCTCTCACACTAAGGATTCCTTCATTAATACCCTCAATTCTGTTTTTTAGTTTAAGTTATCTATTCATATTATTGTAATTTTAATTATTCTAGAATTCTAATATGCATCCTAGTTTTCATTAGTCTGTAAGAAATAATGTTCATAGACTTTACTAAATAAATAAATAAATGTGGCTACTAACAACGCAAAAATCGAAACATTGGTTACAGCAAAACGTTACGATAGAAAACTTAAAAATAATGGTGAATGTGCCACAGCCCCAGGTTATAGCAGATTATAATAAAAATATGGGAGGCGTCGATCTGCATGATAATGCAATTGCCAAATATATGATTCGAGTAAGAGGGAAAAAGTGGTGGTGGCCACTGTTCATCAATTTGATAGATAGTGTTTTATTAAACTCGTGGAAGATTTATAATTTGGCAAATGAGCGATCTATGACTCAATTAGAATTTAATCTTACATTGCTGTTAGTTTGATGAAAACCGAAGAAGCCCAACTTGCTGATAATTCTCACTCTTTGGGTAATTCAAATAGAAATTTAGGAAGGCCATCCAAAAACGCATTACCTTCCAATATTCGCTTCGATAAAATTGGTCATGTCATAGAGGAGCACGAAAATAAGCGTTGAAGAAGAAGTAGACAGTGTAGGAGTACAACAATTTATATGTGTAAAAAATGTCAAATACATCTTCATGCTGATTGTTTTAAAATATTTCACTCACGCTAATCGCTATATTATTAGCGTATAGCACACTTACATTCCAATCGTTGGGCATGCTTTCGTCCAACCATATTTTACAAAGAAGCTGATGCATGCTCCTTATCAGTTCTTCGCCACCGTGTTTGAATAGCTCGGCCGGCAATCCGTCGGCCCCTGCCGCTTTATTGTTCTTCAGGCGGGTAATTGCTATTCGAACATCTTCATGGTCGGGTAATAGAACGTCTACTCCATCGTCATCGATTGGGGAATCGGGTTCGCCTTCTCTTAGCATTGTACGTTCACTGCCATTCAGCAGGCTGGAGAAGTGTTCCCTCCATAATTTAAGTATGCTTTGAGCATCGGTGACTAAATCACCTTTGGGGGTTCTACAAGAGTATGCTCCGGTCTTAAAACCTTCTGTAAGCCGCCGCATTTTTTTGTAGAACTTTCGAGCATTACCTCTGTCGGGCAGCTTATCAAGCTCTTCCTACTCACGCATTTCGGCCTCTTTCTTTTTCTGTCTAAAAATGCGTCTCGCTTCTCTCTTCAACTCTCGGTATCTATCCCATGCCGCACGTGTTGTGGTCGATCGTAATGTTGCGAGGTAGGCAGCCTGTTTTCTCTCCGCCGCGACACGGCACTCCTCGTCGTACCAGCTGTTCTTTTGCACTTTCCGAAAACCAATTGGTTCGGTTGAAGCTGTACGTAAGGAGTTTGAAATGCCGTCCCACAGTTCCCTTATACCGAGCTGTTGGCGAGTGCTCTCAGAGAGCAGGGGTGCAAGTCGAGTTGAAAATCGTTCGGCTGTCTGTTGTGATTGCAGCTTCTCGACGTCAAACCTTCCTTTTGTTTGTTGGCGTACGTTTTTTGCTGCACAGAGGCGGGTGCGAATTTTGGCTGCAACAAGGTAGTGGTCCAAGTCGATGTTAGGACCTCGGAGCGCATGCACATCTAAAACACTGGAGACGTGTCTTCCATCTATCACGACATGATCGATCTGGTTGGTAGTTTTTCGATCCGGAGACAGCCAGGTAGTTTGATGAATCTTCTTATGCTGGAATCTAGTACTACAGATAACCATATTTCGGTCCCCAGCGAAGTCGATCAGCCTCAACCCATTTGGGGACGTTTCCTCGTGGAGGCTGAATTTACCGATCGTAGTGCCAAAGATACCTTCTTTGCCCACCATGGCGTTGAAGTCGCCAAGCACGATTTTGACATCGTGGCGGGGGCATCTCTCATAAGTGCACTCCAAGCACTCATGAAAGGCATCTTTGGTCACATCGTCCTTCTCTTCCGTCGGGGCGTGGGCGCAAATCAGCGATATGTTGAAGAACCTCACTTTGATGCGGATTGTGGCTAGACGTTCATTCTCCGGAGTGAATGATAGTACTCGGCGAAGGAGTCTCTCTCCCACCATGAATCCAACACCAAACTTGCGCTCCTTTATATTGCCACTGTAGTAAATGCCACAAGGACCTACTCGTCTCTGTCCTTGTCCCGTCCATCGCATTTCTTGGACGGCGGTGATGTCAGCCTTTATTTTCACGAGGACATCAACCAGCTGGGCAGCGGCACCTTCCCAATTAAGGGACCTGACATTCCAGGTGCATGCAATCAAATCGTAGTCCTTATTTCCTTTGCTATGGTCGTCATCGAAAGGGGGGTCTCTCATCCGAGGCTGTTGTTGATTTTTCATTGGGAGTGTTTTTTTACGTGGCGGGTCCGAAACCCAGCGCGCAACCTTATGCAGGAGATGTTTCGCCTCCACACTTTAGCTGGCTTTCAAACGGATGTTCTTAGGCTACCCGGAGGAAACTTGGTCAAAGACCGGAAGTCGTGAGCTGCTTGAGTCATATGTAAAAGAATCGTTTCTGGCCACTCCCAAGTGAATGGCGATCAGAGAACTTTCCTCCCTTGCGTGAACTTCTACACATGACTCCATCCTCCATCATTAAATTTATAATATGCAGAGCAGGCGGCCTCACCTACAACCGACAAATAATATGCAAAACTTACCAAGTTTAGGGTGGATTACGAAATTAACTTTGAGTAGAACCTAACGCCCAATATTTAGTTAGATTAAAACACACGTATATTACCGGCAGTTGAGGGTCATATCTCAATGCGTACACGTTGGCTGCCGATCTACTACTTCTAGTCCACACGTTGTATCCCCGTTAACTTCACTTTATGTGCTGTTGCGATTTCCGCGACAAACCAATGAACATGTCGTAATAACATTCGTCAGTTGGGCTCAGTCAACGTTCCAGGTAATGTTAGCCTACTATACGCATACGCTCGAGATACGCTGCCATTTCATACAAAAATACCAAGCTGTCAATGGAGAATTAAAAAGGGTGCTCACGGCTCTGGAAAGCTTGCCATGTGGTCGCAATAATGAGACGTGTGTCGTATACGTTTACGCATGCTGAAGCAACGTTTTTCCCTCTTGGTTGCGGCACATTTTGAATACCTGCGCTTCACTCTTAGCGTCTTGCGCTTCGGGCAGCTCACTTTTCTTCTCATACTAATGACGTGTTTCATTGTCAAAATGAACGCAATGCATACTTGTGTTTGTCATACATTTCACTTGAGTTCTCTTCCAGTTTGATCGCATGTTTGTTGGTAGTGGTGCTGTATGGAAATTTAGTGGCGAATATCATCGGGGTCCCGTGGTTACTTTCGTCTTTTAATGAAAGTGCCAAGGTTATGCGTGAGGTGAGTGAGCTCATAGAACTGTGGTGCGACAGACAACCGATGCTAGTGGTAACTTTTAAATTAACATGGATGCTTAAGTTTTCCTCTCTCTCTCGTTCAGCTGGATAATTTTTCTGTGTACCTCTGTTGCAACCTTCTACATTACACTGTTTGCGGTCTCTTAGAGATTGATTTAGCGCAATGTGTTACATTTTTCTTTATGGTGTTGGTACAAGTTACAGTCTTAATACATTTCGACATGGAGCGACAAATCGGTAATCCATAAACTAATCTGTGCTTTCGTATACACATTTTTACAGAGCGACACACAGACAGAAGAGCTTCAACTATTTTGTAAATAGTTTCTTATTTAGTACATTTTCAAACAAATTGTCACAAATCTTGATTCTTATGTTTCTCATATACTAATATAATAGTATAATATATAATTTCCTTTATTAAAATAAGACAATAACTCTTAGAGAAATTACTTTATGTCTTTCTTTAAAAAAAATTTGCATAGAACTTGCTGGCGTTGGGGCAAGTTAGGAAAAATGAGAAATTAAATAGAACTGTGGTTGTTCTGAAAGGTGCAGTTTTGGAGTCTTTAGAAAAGTCTGTCAGTAACTTTATTAAGATAACATAAAAGAAGCTGCATCAAATTGGAACTACGTGAAAATAAGTACTTATATCGGGTGATCCATTTCGAGGTTATCTCTTTTTTTAAAGGAAAAACACGGAAGCATAAAATTTAATGGGGAATGTTTATTATCATACGAAAGGCACATTCTCTGGCACTAATGCTTTGAAGATTATCAGCAGTATGATGTTACACCGTTGTTTTTTCGGAATGATATGACAGCTTTTGAATCACTTCAGTTGAGCGGCTTCAGTTCTTGCACAAAATGTATTTTCTACGCTTTTAATTTAAGATGTAGACGTAAAATGCGCCAAGCCATTCCATACGTTAGTCCGAATCGCTGCCAACGGCGCTGAATCGACTGTTCACGGTCTTCTCAACTACGGCTGCTATAATTTCTTCACTGCGTGCTGGACGTGCTCTATTCGATCGAATATTAACCAATAATGATTGCCGAATCTCAAGATGGGTGATGGTGTTGCGAATTGTACGCTCAGTAGTGCTATTATAGGCACAGTGACCATAAGTTAAGCGAGGCGCGCGAAACACAATCTTTACAGAGCCTGAATTTTTATAATAAAGTTGAACGATTTGTAAACGTTGTTCAGCTTGACACGACACACTCGTGACCTGTCAAAGAAGGCTATTGAAAATAGAACTTCTACTTGGATCACACGGTATATCCATTCTTTAAAAGAGCCAAGTTGAAACGTCACCTGTTGCTCTTAATTAGGGGATGTACATACTTGTATGTATTTTACATCCCCTGAAGGTATTGAATCCCTAATAGAGTCTTTGAATAACAAACGTCAAATACCTGGCATAATTTACATATATGTGACGCCTGTTCTCGGGTATAACAGCGTAAGCGGTTTCAACGCCAGCAAAGACGACACTTTCACTTTCTGTCCTTTAAATGGTCTTTAGATGACGATGTTTACAAAAGCAGATGGGTTATCATGGCACCTTCAAAAGTTCGTTTCAAAGTCACATTGGCTGGATGAGCGATCACACTTATGTAACTGTGAAGCCGTTTCTTCAAAAACTTCGAGAACATAGTCTTGTAATGTTTCACATCGCTTTCCATTAAATGTTTCTTTAGTGTCTACTGTCAAAGCTTCCAATAAAAACGCTACTACTGCCGAAAATTATGTGATATAACATAATTGAATCAATTTATCGATACGAGGAGTAGACGAGTAATAATTTATATGTCCCTGAACAAAATTAAGATACATTACAATAAATTTGCCTATTTTCAATAACCGTTTCAAAGTCGGAGCAAAAGTATAGTATTTGAAAATCCCTACCTGATGGTGCCGGAAACTGATTATTTTTACCTTTTTGTAGACGAAGTAAGATCAGTAAAAGGTCTCTCGATATATTGACAGTTCAAAAAAATATACTGTCTTTATTGCGCTTACTATCTGTGTAATCCGCATTTTTAAATTCTTTTCTTATGCGAAGAAACAAGAAACACAGCAACGAGTATGTTAATAACTATCAAATTTCATTACGTTAGCCATTGAATTTCAATTATCTGCTTGAATAATGTATCGCAACAAAACCAATAGTAATTAATTATGCTCTTTGTGCTGCTGAAGTCTCAACATCAATGTAAATTTAGTAATGAAAGTTGATTTTCATCAGTGGGAAAAGGCGTAGCAGCTAACAATGGAGACGAAAACATTTAATTCTATTGTTATTATGCTTTTTTGTTAATATGGTTTGTGCTGCACACTGAGAAAAATAGTTTTCTTTGTACCGATCATTTTTATTATAGATATGTATGAATGTACGAACTTTAAATAAGCACATAGCATATTCAATATCACTCCTAAACAATGGTAGAGTGTGAATCGGTGCTTCATTGCATCGTAAAAAAAATTTATTAAATGGAAAAATGCAGTTTCCAGTACCTTTTCATTTGTACTTGTATTCGTATTAGTACTCAAAAGTTGCAGTTTGCGTTTACCATATTTGAAGATGTCTCCTTACAACTTCACATGGGCCTTTTTAAATTACTTTTTTTTGGTCTAAAAACAATTTTTAAATGAGTTAAGCCTCCGTACTCTACCCAGGAAAAACTGGCGCACCCTTACATATCACATCACAATGCACCACACCTGAAAATAACACCACACTCAGTAATTGAGCAGAACATAGTCGAAGACACCACACTCGTACACAACACACCCAACATAAAGAATTGTCCCCTGAGCAGTTTCAACACATTCGTTTTATATACACACTGCGCCAGTGCGAAGTGTAGTCGTAGGGTACCTTAAGTTGTGATTTACAAACCAGAGTTCGAAAAACCATCAAAATACGCTCTTGCTCTGATGAGTAATATTCCGCAAGAGAACATCATTTCAAATACTCAGGAGCGCAAGCTTAACTAACATTCTCATCACAAAAAAACTCCTCACGTATTTGGCTCACTCATATATTAGCATGAGCGAGAATTTTTAAAAGATAACTATTTACCTAACGCATCATCTTTATTTTTATCGCTCTGAGTGTTCAAGTGATGCGAAAAATAAAACTCATCTTTTTTTACTTGTCATTAGTATTGTCTCTTATTTAAAGAATACAATACAACTTAAATTAACGGTTAATCATGCATGTACCCAAAACTGTTAATATTTACACCAACAACAATTAAACTTTAACATAAATTTATAAAAATACATACTCTCTAAGAGAATAAGAAATTGCTCAAGAGCACTCTCTGCTGCATTACTGAGTTTATCAGCGATACAAAATACTGAGTGCTGAAACCTGAGATGAGAAAAAGAAACTTAGCGCTCTTGTGAGGAGTATTATTTTGAGGAGCACGTAGGTTTGCGGTAAATATTAGAGCGAAAAGATAAGATAAGTATTAAAGAGAAATATTCTAGAAGAGCACTCTTTCCTTTGAACTCACAATTGAGGAAATCAAAATTTATTGCTCCTCAATTGTGCTGTACTGAGGAGGAAGATAGAAATTTTACTCCTCAGTGATGAGTATTTGCGAACTCTGTTACAAACATTAGATATGGAAAGTTTCTGAGCATCTCTCGAACAGTAGATTAACATTAGCTTTTGTACTGATCTTGGCTGCTTGGAAGCTTTTCTCAAAATAGCTCTCTTGTTAACATCGAAAATTACTTCACCGCCTTTATTAGTTCGATCTACCGCCTTGATTAGTTAGATACCGCCTTTATTAGTTCGACTGTAATCTGACTTGTAATTGAATATATGTGCCATTCGACATCTGTCAAGTTTTTTTGATATTTCAATTATTAAAATCTGTATCTCTTCATAAGCTTCTAGGCAATACATTCTTTTAAAAGATAGAATAATAAGAAGTACAAAAAACAGCAAAACTGATATAACGAGACGTTCTTATCACATGTCTTCTTTACATACAAAGATGAGAAAATCACAAAACAATAAAGTAGCTGCTAGCTAATAACAAAAATTGGGCTGATGAAGGTGTACTAACCTGGTTACGCGCAGTGTATATGCAAAATAATTATTCTTTATTTGAAATAACCCTTTATCTACATATTTTCTGATTCTAAGTAGATTTTGAATCATTTGACAGCATCGCAATTAAAGAATCCGAAGGCAACATTTTTATACTCTTGCAACCAGTTGCTTAAGATATAATTATATTAAACTTTTGTTCACCTAACGATTGTACGTATCACCTAAAATTAATAGAGATAGATATATGGTTAAATATTCAATATATAAAATATCAGAATGACGGGTAATCGAGATATCTTGATGAAATCTGGTATGCAGGTTTCTTAGTACAAAAAAAGTTAGAGTTCGGAAATGGACATAATGGGACTACTGTCCTATATTAAGATGTAAAGCTGTTATTCGGTACAGATGATCGCAGTAGCAAGGGGCACCTGTGAAAATTTTTTGAGAAAGTGGGCGTGGTTTCGCCTTTTAACTAGTTTAATGTACATATCTCTTCAACCAACAAGCAGATTTGCTAAGTACGAATCTTATAAGAACTCTACTGACAGTGGGAAAATGGAAATCGGAGGGTAACCCCTTTCACTCTTCATATAACGGTACTGTTAAAAAACTAAAAGAGCGATAAATTAATCAACCAGAGATATTAAATTCTACCACCAAAATGGCACGAGAAAGATTTACGGGAGCTGGTTTGAAAATTAGACCGTGTTCGTACCACCGCCCACTTTTTAGTGAAATCCCATATCTCGGCACACGACCAAGCGATTTTGACAAAATTTGGTACTTGGCAGAATTTGTATATGCCTATGTCACGTTGTGAAAATGATTGAAATCGGACCATAACCACACCTACTTCCCATATGCAATTTTAAATTCCATGCAGTTTCCAGTACACAAATCAAGATGTAACTAATATAACAGGATAAAACTTTGCACGAATAAAACTTTTAGTGTTTACCACCTTACGACCAAAAACGTTTTAAATTTAACAAAAGCTGTTCAAGCCCCTAGGTACCGAATATTTAGAGCACGATACTTATAGTTGACTTTTGATCGAAAATGTCAGTCAAAGTGATATATATATAACTGAAATTAAGAGCTAATCCTTTTCTTTTAATGGTCTGTCTATATGTCAAAAATGGGTTGAATTAGACCAATACTTTCTATGGATGCTTAATTCATTTAAACACATATAATTCTAACAGAACGGTGCAGCGGCACATACTGCACCTGCCACAATCGATATGCTGAAGGATGCAGTTCCCGGGCGCCTAATAATAAAAATAATCCTCAAGCAGAATCAAAGTTTTTAAATTTTTTAAAATATTACAGCCAAAAAACATCGGAAGGTTATTTATGCACCGCCTTACTTGTAGAGTAAAGTCAATCGGATGTTGCAAAATGATATAAGTTATATTGGGGCTAGACCTAAGGAAAGTATTGGTCTAATTCAACCCATTTTTGACATATAGACATACCATTAAAAGAAAAGGATTAGCTCTTAATTTCAGTTATATATATATCACTTTGACTGACATTTTCGATCAAAAGTCAACTATAAGTATCGTGCTCTAAATATTCGGTACCTAGGGGCTTGAACAGCTTTTGTTAAATTTAAAACGTTTTTGGTCGTAAGGTGGTAAACACTAAAAGTTTTATTCGTGCAAAGTTTTATCCTGTTATATTAGTTACATCTTGATTTGTGTACTGGAAACTGCATGGAATTTAAAATTGCATATGGGAAGTAGGTGTGGTTATGGTCCGATTTCAATCATTTTCACAACGTGACATAGGCATATACAAATTCTGCCAAGTACCAAATTTTGTCAAAATCGCTTGGTCGTGTGCCGAGATATGGGATTTCACTAAAAAGTGGGCGGTGGTACGAACACGGTCTAATTTTCAAACCAGCTCCCGTAAATCTTTCTCGTGCCATTTTGGTGGTAGAATTTAATATCTCTGGTTGATTAATTTATCGCTCTTTTAGTTTTTTAACAGTACCGTTATATGAAGAGTGAAAGGGGTTACCCTCCGATTTCCATTTTCCCACTGTCAGTAGAGTTCTTATAAGATTCGTACTTAGCAAATCTGCTTGTTGGTTGAAGAGATATGTACATTAAACTAGTTAAAAGGCGAAACCACGCCCACTTTCTCAAAAAAATTTTCACAGGTGCCCCTTGCTACTGCGATCATCTGTACCGAATAACAGCTTTACATCTTAATATAGGACAGTAGTCCCATTATGTCCATTTCCGAACTCTAACTTTTTTGTACTAAGAAACCTGCATACCAGATTTCATCAAGATATCTCGATTACCCGTCATTCTGATATTTTATATATTGAATATTTAACCATATATCTATCTCTATTAATTTTAGGTGATACGTACAATCGTTAGGTGAACAAAAGTTTAATATAATTATATCTTAAGCAACTGGTTGCAAGAGTATAAAAATGTTGCCTTCGGATTCTTTAATTGCGATGCTGTCAAATGATTCAAAATCTACTTAGAATCAGAAAATATGTAGATAAAGGGTTATTTCAAATAAAGAATAATTATTTTGCATATACACTGCGCGTAACCAGGTTAGTACACCTTCATCAGCCCAATTTTTGTTATTAGCTAGCAGCTACTTTATTGTTTTGTGATTTTCTCATCTTTGTATGTAAAGAAGACATGTGATAAGAACGTCTCGTTATATCAGTTTTGCTGTTTTTTGTACTTCTTATTATTCTATCTTTTAAAAGAATGTATTGCCTAGAAGCTTATGAAGAGATACAGATTTTAATAATTGAAATATCAAAAAAACTTGACAGATGTCGAATGGCACATATATTCAATTACAAGTCAGATTACAGTCGAACTAATAAAGGCGGTATCTAACTAATCAAGGCGGTAGATCGAACTAATAAAGGCGGTGAAGTAATTTTCGATGTTAACAAGAGAGCTATTTTGAGAAAAGCTTCCAAGCAGCCAAGATCAGTACAAAAGCTAATGTTAATCTACTGTTCGAGAGATGCTCAGAAACTTTCCATATCTAATGTTTGTAACAGAGTTCGCAAATACTCATCACTGAGGAGTAAAATTTCTATCTTCCTCCTCAGTACAGCACAATTGAGGAGCAATAAATTTTGATTTCCTCAATTGTGAGTTCAAAGGAAAGAGTGCTCTTCTAGAATATTTCTCTTTAATACTTATCTTATCTTTTCGCTCTAATATTTACCGCAAACCTACGTGCTCCTCAAAATAATACTCCTCACAAGAGCGCTAAGTTTCTTTTTCTCATCTCAGGTTTCAGCACTCAGTATTTTGTATCGCTGATAAACTCAGTAATGCAGCAGAGAGTGCTCTTGAGCAATTTCTTATTCTCTTAGAGAGTATGTATTTTTATAAATTTATGTTAAAGTTTAATTGTTGTTGGTGTAAATATTAACAGTTTTGGGTACATGCATGATTAACCGTTAATTTAAGTTGTATTGTATTCTTTAAATAAGAGACAATACTAATGACAAGTAAAAAAAGATGAGTTTTATTTTTCGCATCACTTGAACACTCAGAGCGATAAAAATAAAGATGATGCGTTAGGTAAATAGTTATCTTTTAAAAATTCTCGCTCATGCTAATATATGAGTGAGCCAAATACGTGAGGAGTTTTTTGTGATGAGAATGTTAGTTAAGCTTGCGCTCCTGAGTATTTGAAATGATGTTCTCTTGCGGAATATTACTCATCAGAGCAAGAGCGTATTTTGATGGTTTTTCGAACTCTGGTTTGTAAATCACAACTTAAGGTACCCTACGACTACACTTCGCACTGGCGCAGTGTGTATATAAAACGAATGTGTTGAAACTGCTCAGGGGACAATTCTTTATGTTGGGTGTGTTGTGTACGAGTGTGGTGTCTTCGACTATGTTCTGCTCAATTACTGAGTGTGGTGTTATTTTCAGGTGTGGTGCATTGTGATGTGATATGTAAGGGTGCGCCAGTTTTTCCTGGGTAGAGTACGGAGGCTTAACTCATTTAAAAATTGTTTTTAGACCAAAAAAAAGTAATTTAAAAAGGCCCATGTGAAGTTGTAAGGAGACATCTTCAAATATGGTAAACGCAAACTGCAACTTTTGAGTACTAATACGAATACAAGTACAAATGAAAAGGTACTGGAAACTGCATTTTTCCATTTAATAAATTTTTTTTGCGATGCAATGAAGCACCGATTCACACTCTACCATTGTTTAGGAGTGATATTGAATATGCTATGTGCTTATTTAAAGTTCGTACATTCATACATATCTATAATAAAAATGATCGGTACAAAGAAAACTATTTTTCTCAGTGTGCAGCACAAACCATATTAACAAAAAAGCATAATAACAATAGAATTAAATGTTTTCGTCTCCATTGTTAGCTGCTACGCCTTTTCCCACTGATGAAAATCAACTTTCATTACTAAATTTACATTGATGTTGAGACTTCAGCAGCACAAAGAGCATAATTAATTACTATTGGTTTTGTTGCGATACATTATTCAAGCAGATAATTGAAATTCAATGGCTAACGTAATGAAATTTGATAGTTATTAACATACTCGTTGCTGTGTTTCTTGTTTCTTCGCATAAGAAAAGAATTTAAAAATGCGGATTACACAGATAGTAAGCGCAATAAAGACAGTATATTTTTTTGAACTGTCAATATATCGAGAGACCTTTTAATGATCTTACTTCGTCTACAAAAAGGTAAAAATAATCAGTTTCCGGCACCATCAGGTAGGGATTTTCAAATACTATACTTTTGCTCCGACTTTGAAACGGTTATTGAAAATAGGCAAATTTATTGTAATGTATCTTAATTTTGTTCAGGGACATATAAATTATTACTCGTCTACTCCTCGTATCGATAAATTGATTCAATTATGTTATATCACATAATTTTCGGCAGTAGTAGCGTTTTTATTGGAAGCTTTGACAGAAATTGGTATCAAACCCGTAGACACTAAAGAAACATTTAATGGAAAGCGATGTGAAACATTACAAGACTATGTTCTCGAAGTTTTTGAAGAAACGGCTTCACAGTTACATAAGTGTGATCGCTCATCCAGCCAATGTGACTTTGAAACGAACTTTTGAAGGTGCCATGATAACCCATCTGCTTTTGTAAACATCGTCATCTAAAGACCATTTAAAGGACAGAAAGTGAAAGTGTCGTCTTTGCTGGCGTTGAAACCGCTTACGCTGTTATACCCGAGAACAGGCGTCACATATATGTAAATTATGCCAGGTATTTGACGTTTGTTATTCAAAGACTCTATTAGGGATTCAGTACCTTCAGGGGATGTAAAATACATACAAGTATGTACATCCCCTAATTAAGAGCAACAGGTGACGTTTCAACTTGGCTCTTTTAAAGAATGGATATAACGTGTGATCCAAGTAGAAGTTCTATTTTCAATAGCCTTCTGTGACAGTTCGGAGATGGCGAATTTCCGAAATTTCAAGGCCGGAGTTGGGGTTGAAGATGCAATCCGATCTCAAAACAAAAAGTTGCATTGGGATCAGGAAATACTAAGGCAACTTTATCGCACTATTAGAAATCCCGAATCGAAAAAAGTCCGGAATCGAAACACCCTAGTGTACAACCACCTAACGATCTTTGGTTTGCATCCCCAGGATTTTCCCGCCACCTGGCTGCACACCATGAATGCCTTTGTTGGCTTGATTAATGTCTGGTTCACATGCTGCTTCCACCGCAAAGTAGAATCCAGCGTAAGACCAAGATATTTAACGTTGCTAGTCATCTCGATCTCTCTGCCCCAAGTGTGAGGTTTCTGAGGCCGGGTAGGGGCCTGCACCTCGTAGACGGGACGACGGTCGTCTTTGAGGGGTTGATACTCAGTTCAACTCCCCTGCACCACTCCTTTGCCAGGTTTAGACACCGTTGCACCAGGTCACAAAGAGTGTCCTCAAATTTTAATCTATCTATGATCACAATGTCGTCCGCATACCCTTGGCAGCGGATTCCATTATCAGTTAGCAATGCTAACAGGTCATCCACAACAAGGCTCCATAGCAGTGGCGATAGTACACCTCCCTGGAGACAGCCTCTTGTCGTGCCAAGCCGAATCTTTGTACCCCCTACTATAGTCTCAGCGATCCTGTTGCGCAGTACAGCCTCTATCCATCTACTATAGCCTCAGCGATCCTGAAGCGCAGTACAGCTCTATCCATCTACGCACCGGTGCTGCCACATTCCTTCTCTCCAGTGCCATGGCTACACTTCTGTGAGATGTGTTGTCAAAGTCACCTTGGATGTCCAAGGAGGCGCATAGCATCGCTTCCCCTTTCTCCAGTGAGCTCTCTTTTTCAGAGATCAACTGGTACAGAGCCGTATTCGCTCTGTATGCATGCTGTGCCGCATGCAGGGGTGCCGTCTTCAGCGCCTTCGACCTTATATCATGGTCTATGATATTCTCTATAGTCTTTAGTAAGAAGGGAGTTAGGCTAATCGGCCTGAATGATTTAACCGGAGAGTAGTCTTTCCTTCCTACTTTGGGTATGAAGATCACCTCAGCCGTCCTCCATGAGACAGGGATGTACGCCAATGCGAGGCTCTCCCTCAGCAGCCGAATCAGGTGTGGCAGCAGGATCTGCTCACCCTGTTGTAGAAGCACTGGGAAGATACCGTCCACTCCCGGAGACTTGAATTTTTCAAGCGAGGCCATTAGCCACTTGATCGAGTCCGCGGTGAATAATTGTTTAGCGATTGCCCAACCAGAGCGGATGGCCTGTGTTCAATTTCAGGTAGGTAACTGTCTACCGGTATAGTCTCCGGAAGTGAGCACGCAGGAGCTCTGTAGCTCTGTCCTCCACGCTGGTCGTAAATGTCCCGTCACTCCTTTTTGCTAGCACTGTGTCAGTCTTCTCTTTAGCCAGAGCCATGTGCAACCGAGCCGCTTCTGGTGCGGAGGAGACTTTTTCACAAAATCTCCTAAAGCTAGCCTGTTTGGCAGACCTAATCTCCTTGTTATATAGGGTTAGGTTGCACCTATACTCTTCCCAGACCCCTGTATGTTTTGCCTAATTAAATAGGCTGCGTGCCTTCTTCCTGAGGTCTGCGAGTTTCTTTGTCCACCAGGGGCAGTTGCGCCTTTCTGTGGGCACTCTTAGGGGTCAGCTGTCATTGTACGCGTTTATGGTGAACCCGTTCAGCGCAGTCAACCTACTTTCCATTCCCGGGCCCGTGACGCTGTTGTCCGTCTGCCACTCTTTGTACAGTTCCTCGCCTAGCCTCTCCCTAAAGGCACTCCAATTTGTCCTCCGAGGGTTGCGTCTAGGGAGGTGTTGCTTGGTCTCTACCTTCAGCGTAAACCTTACAATTTTATGGTCTGACAAGGAGGGCTCCGTTGGGACTCTCCATTGCGAGACCAATCCGGTTGCAGGCTCATTGCTGAGGGTGATGGCCAACACCTCCCTTCTGCTTATAGTTATGAATGTGGGTTCACACCCTACATTCTCGATCACTACATTGCTACCTACTACATACACTAAAAGAATGGTGAGCGTTAGCGTCGCAGCCTGTGATAAGGGGCAGCCTGTGTCGTCTACAGTGCTCCACCAGCCTTTCCACTACCTCTTGGGGGGTGCAGTTGCTGCCTCCCCAGGGAAGTATGCCGACGCCAGGACGAAGTCCTTGCCCTCCGAGTCCCTGGCCTGCACCGCCACCAAATCCTTCGTCAGGAACTCTGAAATACAGAAGAAATCTATGTTATTCCTGGCAACTATACGTGTCCTAGATCTCTCGCTAGAGAGATCCCAGATTACCTTATTTGTCTCCGTCTTGAGGCCTTTGACCTCTCCTTTGTGGACCCAAGGCTCTTGGATTAGCAGTTTGCCCAGTTTCTCCGCTGTGAACCTGCTTGCTATGATAGCTGAAGCTGCCGCCTCATGATGCAGGTTCACTTGTGCAATTTCTGTGTTGACGGCCATCATAGAATGGGGTCGAGGAAGGGTAGATCCTCTTCCCCGCCGTCAGTCGTACTGCCATCCATTGGGTCTCCTAACCCGTCGAGGAGCTCCTGAGTGGAGGGTTGCTCTATAGTCTGACCACGGTGGCCGACATCAGGGACGTCAGTGGTCGCTGCTGGCACTGCCTGCCCCGACCTGCTTCCACAGGGCTGCTCCGACACCTCGTCCACCTGCATCGCTGCTACACCCGGAGCTGCCACAGGCACTGCCTGTTTATCGAATCCTTTGTCTTGGAGAGTCGCAGGCGTTGCAGCTCTCTTGTTCCCGATGGCTGCAGGCTTGTGGGGCCGCATGACCACCGTGCTAAACGTGTAGAATACTCGGAAGCTCGCTGCCCGGACGTACTTATACGACTCACCGTCGATGTATAGGTTTAATCTCCACCCTTTCATATCACCTCTCTCCTCCATTTTGCTGCTGGCGACGCGCCAGGACAAGATGCTAAGTCTCCGGTTCTGGTTTTTCACCATGCCCTAGGCGAACTCATAGGGCTTGTCCTCGCACCGAGGGAAGAACATTGTCATGCTGTGCATGGTAGGCAAGTCTTCCGCCCTCTTTGCGCAAAGGACAGGGCCCTTCTAGCCTCCCAACTTTGGAGCGTACTCTCTCAGCCAGTCGGCGGACACCTCATCCATGCAGTCCACCAGCAGCATACCTCCTCTGAACTCTACTCCAAGGAAGGACGCTGCGCAGTCCTCCACTCTGAACACCTCCTTCATGAGGAGGTCCTGAAGCACGGTGAGCTCTTTCGGTTTCAACGACTCCGCCGGGTAGTTAAAAGGCAGTACAGCCATGCGAATGCCTGCTGTACTGCGCCGTCCCTCCTCCACCCGGTAGGGAGCAGATGGTTAGCCCCCGGCTGCCTTTGGATTGTTGCCCCGCAACCTTTTGGAGTTGGGGGGGCTCCTGCGACGTGATCTGGCCGCTCTTGCGTTTTGCGGCTTGGGCATACGTGTTTGCGGGCATTGTACTGCTATCGCCCCGCCTCAGGGTGGTGTTGACCGGGCCACGGTTGCTGATTCCGCTGCCTTGCGCGCGAGCTGAGACGTTTTCGTCGTTCCCCTTTGACGGGGATGCTTTGCTCCCTTTGCCTTTGCTCCTTGCTAGAGCTTCCACTACCTCCGGAGTCTTCCCGTAACGGAGGTACCGTAGGTCCCACTTCATGGTGGAACCACTCATTCCCTTCCTATACGGATCGTCGTACCCGCCAGGTTGACCAGCTTCTGGGAGGGGGCGTTGCCCACCTCTTCTGCGCCCCTCGTTCTTCTTTTGCGAGCGCCGTCAGGCTCTGCCTGATGCCACTCACCCGCGTCCGTCCCACTGCGCCTTCCGGCGGGAGTCTTGGCGGAGTCGTTGCTGCTACAGCGACACCAGGCGTGTTCGCCAGGTGAGCGCCGTTGCAAGAGGGCATGTCGTCATCATCCTCCCTGGCGTGCTCTTCAAACAGTGACCGCTCCTCTGGCGAAAGAGCGTTGAGGAAGCTAAACTTTTGCTTAGTTCCACGACCCCCCCTTGCCTACCGCTGCACCGATGTTCTTACCGTTGTCCGAATCTGTTTGCCTTTGTTGTTGCCTTTGTTGTTGCCTTTGTTCCGAATTGTCCTTACTTTGGTTTGTTTGTTTTGTTGTGCTCATCTTTTCCTTACCACCCTTGGCTCCGTTAGACTACAGCCACATTTACCTCCTGGCTGCAAAGTTCCAATGGGCACGGGAGTCGCATAACACCCTGGATTAGGAGGTGGTAGCTGTTGGTTAGCGCACGCATGCGGCGCCCGACATCCCGCATGGTCGGGTATGCCTTGCGCCTAAGCCCCTGCACCACGCAAAGTGCCTACCATTCTCCGCGCAGCATACTGGCTTGTATATCTGAATGTTTTTTTCCTTTGCATAGTGTATTTGCATAACTGTTTTGATACGCTTGAAAAAATTTGATTACCTGCAACAATATCATGCTGAAAAAATACAATAACAAAGTGTGCGCAATGCGGTTTTGTGGTGCGTCGCCAAGTGTTTGTTCCTTGGGAGCCGCCACAAGCCGCAACCAAAGCGGAAGCGATACAGTTAAATACTGCGCTGCACAAGGAATTATGCGCTACCTTCTGGGGTGGCAACAAATCGAAATAACAACAAAAAGTTCAACAACACGGTGTTATTACAGCTGGATGAAACTGAGCGATTTCACGTAGGAACGTAGAAAGGGTTGCTGCTGGAAAACTATGCAAGCGGAAATATAGCGCGCAACATTTGCTGTTACAATTGCGTGCGCTGCACGTTCATTATGCTATGCTTGAGTATGTAGTGCGCTAATTCATAACGTAACGGCCCTCATAGAGTACCGACTGCTCGATAAAAACTGTGTATAGCGTTAAGCTCACTTAGGCACACTAAGCGTTTAGTGAAGTGGGCGGTAATCGCATTTACCTGATGTGCTGTTGCGCTTGACAGGTGGCCGCTGTTAACATAATTCCTCAACTCACTTCGGTTAAATTCTTATCGGTCTACGAAACGCTCAGGTATGCCTTCACCTTCACTCATAGCTCTGCACTGCTTCGAAAACTATTATTTTTTAATTTATACATTTTCATACCGGAAACTCTACAGTTATTGCATTAAACTTTCTCATTTATTAGCCACTCAGATTTTCATGTACATACTTTCACTTTAGCGCGCCTAACGTTGGGCTGTGCTAAGCTGCCGCAACGCCACTTTGCAACTCATGAAAACTACAAAATTCTTTCAAATTTGATGCTCCCTGACGATTCAATTCAAAACTCATTTCCTTCATTTACAAGCGTTCTACATGGACGCAATAGGTTTCGCATACTTTAATGCGTAGCTTGCCCGTGACAATTATTATGCATGTCTTATAGTTCGCTTGACTTCGGCCTCTGTATTTTAAAAATATTAAATACTGAAGCAACTCTGTTTAGTCTAAAGATAATGAAATCTTTGCAAGCTGCTTTTCAAATCACAGATTGTTGTTTTTGGTAATTGCACCTAAATGTAGACTACTACACATAAACTTTTACAACTACTGAGTTTCGATTAGTTTGATGCTATAGTACGAGTATTATGATGTCTACGGACTTAAACTGAGTTAAAATTAAGGGGACGCACTTCTTGCTTTTTACCATAAAAGAGTGAAAAATTGGATTCTCAAATCATAAAATTAACGGTAACTGCCCAGAAATAAGAAACTTACATGAAACTTCTGATTAGGTATCGGCCAAACGAATTTTGAAATTAAACTTAATGGAAATTTAGTTATGCACAATCACGACACTCTTGTGCCCGCGATTACAAAGCATCATAGATAGCTTATGGAAGGTTTAGGTATTAAGACACAGATGTGTACATAGACATAATAATTTACAATATTTAGCATATATATTTAATAGAAATTAGTATTTATTCTTTAAAATTGTTTTCAATGTATTTGGCTGCAAATCCCCCTACTCAAATGTTATTGAATAATTTTTAAAACAAAAATGGCTAACCTTCCTATGTCTATTCATAACAACTCAAACTTTCAACCTTGATATATGGTATACGAGTACTTAAAAAATGTTTTCACAAATTTTCTACCTAGTTCACACATAAGGGCATTAGAATAGGTTAAAAATATGACATTATGAATTAATAAATAAATATTTAAACTAAGAAATTTTAAATCATTTGTAAAATTTGTTAATATATAAGAATTTGTATAATAAAAACATTAGGTAGAATTAAAATAATCTAGCAAATCTTTCGATATATCTGGCGGCATGTTGTGATTTTAATCTTGATTATTTTGGGCACATTTATAAAAAAATTTGGGTCACGGAATTTCGCATTTTCGTGTTTAAAAATGTTTTTCCATATTTCTCAGTTTCGATTCGAACGATTGTTTACAAGAGTTTAACACATAGCTATACCACCTAGCTTTTGTAAACTGAAAAAATAATTAAATTTTTAATAACCTTTTAATAATTTCTGACTTTCTCTCACGAATGGCTTGCTCGATATTTGCCCAAAAACTGTTTTCTTGGCATTGGTTCTTCAATGTGACACACAAATACATTAAATCAGCTGAAGCTCCAAAATATGCACGAAGATGGCACTCTCAGAAGATTCATTAACTTCTCAATGCTGAATATCTAATTTTCCGACTCAGACGGAGCTGGCGAACCGAACAAACAACTTATAAATGCCGTAAATTTTCATAATTTATGAAAAAAAAACTAACAAATACTCACATACATATACCCTTTTACTGAATTTAATTATATACCTTTGATTGAGGTTTTACTGACTTCGTTGGAATGGAAAGATCAGTGTAATTTGTATTTTGAAAGATCGTTTGGTCCTAAGAAAAGAAAAGCACGATTAATTCCAAAATTACTAAACTTTTTAGAAAAACTGAGTTGAGCAAAGTTCAAAAAAGGTCAAAAATTAAGCTTTTTCGATAATCGACGAGTTGTGCATTCCGAATTCCTTCCCAACGGTCAAACTGTCAGTAAGATATACTATTTAATTGTTATGCGTCGTTTGCGCGAAGCTTTTCCTAAAAAAGACCCGAATTATGCCGACAACTCTTGGTTTTTGCCCCACGATAATGCGCCGTCGCATATTGCGTTAATTCTTAGTTCTTACTAGTTTTGCCCGAAGTAGGATACCACATAAGCTTTTTATACTCTCGCAACAAAGTTGCTAAGGAGAGTATTATAGTTTTGTTCACATAACGGTTGTTTGTAAGTCCTAAAACTAAAAGAGTCAGATATAGGGTTATATATACCAAAGTGATCAGGGTGACGAGTAGAGTTGAAATCCGGATGTCTGTCTGTCCGTCCGTCCGTCTGTCCGTCCGTCCGCGCAAGCTGTAAGTTGAGTAAAAATTGAGATATCATGATGAAACTTGGTACACGTATTCTTGGCTCCATAAGAAGGTTAAGTTCGAAGATGGGAAAAAATCAGCCCACTGCCACGCCCACAAAATGGCGAAAACCGAAAACCTATAAAGTGTCATAACTAAGCCATAAATGAAGATATTAAAGTGAAATTTGGCACAAAGGATCGCATTATGGAGGGGCATATTTGGACGTAATTTTATTGGAAAAGTGGGCGTTGCCCCGGATAATGAAATCTCGGTTATCACTTTATCATGCGAGAGTATAAAATGTTCGGTGACACCCGAACTTAGCCCTTCCTTACTTGTGTTTGTATGCAATTTTAATTTTTTTCAGAACCATAAACTTGAATGTAATGTTAAAACTTCCTGAAAACTCAAACCGTTAATTGATAATATTAATAAGTGTTGATATTACGTTCCAACAAATTATTGCTGAACAAAATTACATAAGTAGCAGTAGTTTTCTCACCTTGAAGTTTCAGATAAGAAAACAGCCCCGAAACAATTTTTTATTTCCAAAAAATCTGGATTACTTAATATTATTATTGTAATATCTGAAAAATAGGCATAATTTTTAATCTTAAAAATAACGGGATTTCAATTTTCCGGCCCGAAAACTCCGGGATTTACTTTTTTTCACTGTTCTTCTTCTTCTTTATTGGCGTAGACACCGCTTACGCGATTATAGCCGAGTTAACAACTGCGAGCCAGTCGTTTCTTCTTTTCTCTACGTTGCGCCAATTAGATATTTCAAACGTAGCCAGGTCCTTCTCCATTTGGTCCTTCCAATGGAGTGGAGGTCTTCCTCTTCCTCTGCTTCCCCCGGCGGGTACAGTGCCGATTACTTTCAGAGCTGGAGTGTTTTCGTGTTTCGCGCAAAGGACCATAAATCTTTCGTAGAACTTTTCTCTCGAAAACTCGCAACGTCGACTCATCAGTTGTTGTCATCGTTCAAGCCTCTGCACCACATAGCAGGACGGGAATTATGAGCGACTTATAGAGTTTGGTTTTTGTTCGTCAAGAGGGGACTTTACTTTTCTATTGCCTACTCAGTCCGAAGTAGCACCTGTTGGCAAGAGTAATCCTGCGTTGGATTTCCAGGCTGACATTGTTGGTGGTGTTAATACAGGTTCCTAAATAGACGAAATTATCTACAACTAAATTTAACTTTAATTTCAAGTATAAAGTCCCGTCGTCTTTGGAGAAACCCGAAATGGACTTATTAAAAAAGTGATTCTCAAAAAGTGTCCACTAAATTAGAAATTGCATATAAAGTTAACACTTATTTTAAGTCGTTGGAATCCTAAAGGTAAAATCCCGTTACTTATCTCGAAAATTCGGGCCATTTAAAAAGGTGATAAAGTCCAGAAACTTATCCCGAAAATTCGGGATTATTAAAGGTGTGATTTCAAAAAAATGTTCACGAAAACTAAAACAGCAACAACTGCAAATATCGTCAACACTTTTTCGGAGTTACCAGGATTCCTTAGTTCCCCGAACCCGAAACTTAATTTGAAATTTCTTTCAAATGAGCATTGCCATTTAAACGATATTTCAAACTGGGAATATACGAATACCATATAACTGTTCCCTGAACTAGTAAACCGTGTCTCCCTTCTAACCTTATTATATGCTTACCACATTTATTGCTTTGTTGTCACAGTTCACTCGGATAAATAAGCAAAGAGTTTCCGGGCGCGCGCAATGAAGCGCTGTAGCGCCTCAAAGTATGTTATGAAGTTGGCGAATGACTAGCAAATGCATATTTATATAAGCAAGCTTGGACTACGAGTACTTAACTGCGAGGAGCAACAGTAATTCAAAAAAGAAATTCTCACTCTAAATAAACCAGTGTGATGGCAAGAGATGTTGGAAAATAAAGTAGAGCCGATTACCACAATCTAAATGCAAATTGGTAGAAAATATATGTGGGAAATACATACATACGTGACTTGCGCTGTCTACGCTGTAGTTGGCCACTGGCAAAGTGGTTGGCGGGACGCGCTGAGTGAGAAAATGGAGTTAGTTATTCCTCGCGATCAACAGATTTGTGAAAAACTTGGCGTTGCATGTTTGTGTGTATATTTTATACACTCTTTATATATGTGTGCATGTAAGTTTGTTGACTATTCATCTTGGAAAACCACTAGTCTAACTTTTTACTTAATGCTAATGCTTCTTCTTTGCTTTGCGATAGTGAGGGTAAATAAACCGCAGGCGCATAGCTCAGCGTAGGCAAACATGTCTGTAATGAATCTGTCAAAGCGAATAAGCAGCCAGCAATGACTATCAATAGCAATGACGACAGGCACGGTAACAACAGCAACAGGAAGAACAACAACAAATGCTACAACAGAGAATGCTAAAAGCAAATAAGCAGAAGGAAAACGGAAAGAGGGTAACGGTAATTTGCTAAAGGCAAATCGAATGGCAATGCATGTGTGGAAGAGCGCCAAGCTGCACATGTACAACATCTAGCATGCAACAACATGTGCGCACCACATACATACTCAATTCATATAAAACCAACTTATGCATACTTGTATTCAAGTAGTTGACCCGGTTGGTTGTTAAGTGGCAAGCAAACACATGCACTCACACATAGAAACACATGACAACACACAAAGTGTATGCTAGCCGGATGTTATCTGCTCGTGCAAGCATTGTGGCGAACGAGTAGCGTCGATATGTATGTGTGTGTGGAAGAAGAAGACGTGGAAGCAATAACATATTTCCTTGTTGTTGTTGCTGTTTGCTTAGTTTCCCATTTTTATGCCGCTTTTGTGCATTGCTCGTGGCAGCGTGTTTCACGGTTTAAGCTGAAGAGTTGCAGACACAACTCTTTTTGCCGAAAAGTATGCTATTCAAAGTGCAGTAACTCATCCGTCCTTCGCTTTAGAACTAGCAGCGAGCACCTGTGGCATGCGCGCCTATTTTCGACTATTGGTCAGTGCAATTAAGCAGAGCAGTGTGCCGCAAATTCCAAGCTAACTGTTTTGAAAGCGCTAAAGTTAACCTAACCAGTTTGTTTAACACCCGTATATACCATAATATACTATATCTTAATATAGTATAGTATTATTAAGGTATTTTTACTACATAAGATATTATATGTGTATTATAATTTTATAGTTGCTTTGAGTATCTTATTCCGTCATTACTATACCAGTATCTATCTTTTATTTTCTTTTACTCCTGAATTAGTTCCTCTTATATTTCATGAGGGCCTCCGATCTCGGCAGCGGGACTGAGGCCGCTTCATTTGCAGATTTGTATGCGATTTCGTTTCTTTCAATACTTGTAAGTCCCGGAGTCGAGACTTTATTCCATTCGTCTATTTCATCTAGTAAGTTGGTTAATTGGTATTCTCCTTAAGGTGATCTTCACACATGAAGTGATAGCGAATATTTCTGTTTGGAGGACGCTGAGCTATTTACTCATGGGGGCTGCTAGCTTTGCTCTAGGGGCTTTAATCTCTACACTTTGCCCTTCTGTTCTGTCTTGGACCTTGTTTTAGTAAAATACTGTAAATTATAAATTTTATATGATATACATATGTACATATGTATATATACCTAATTACATGTCATGGATGCAAAATCAAAAGCTGAAAAACAATAAAGATCTTCAATTAACCTTATAATGTTGCCATTCTTATACAAATATCAAATAATTTTAAAATAAATTTTTATATTTCATATCATGATCATGAGTGTTAACACAAGGTCAGGTAAGCAATAATTGAATTATTCAGTTTAAGCGCCAAAAAATATGCAAGTCGGAGATACATTTCTGGAGAAAACATGCTAACTAAATATAAATTCTAGCTCCTAATTAAAAACAGCTGGCAGATAAATAAAAATGTCAACTAAGATAAGTCGAAATTCGCTTAATGCTTTCGGTTGATCCGACTGTTTCGATTAGGCAGATTAGATTTAAAGGTAAAGTTAAAAAACGTTTTAAAAATATATGATGCAAAAAATTATCTACTCACTTAGCCAATTGCGGCACTCACGGCATTGGCTGGTTGCACAACAGCAAAATCCACTTTCCGGCATATGCGACACATAGAGCACTTCAAGCACCAGCTGACAGAAATCGGTAAATATGCCAATGAAATTGCATATGAAATTGCACACAAATGAACTTTCAGCTACTTGAAAATGAATTATGTTTATTTAGCCCACCATCTTAATTCTTAGATCTATTTTATATGCTTTAAAGAAGTATGTCAGATCGACACTGGGGTACCTAAATACGCGTATGTCCAAATAATTATCTAAGTATACACAGTTGTCTACAACGGTACTTGAGCTACATTGTGCCACAAACTTACTGTAACCACATAGATATGATATCCTGCGAGTTCCCTCTAAAGAACACTGTCAGTAAATGCTTTAATAAAAAATGCACATATACATATATTACCATGATTGTGTAAACTTATTTATATATGTATGTATGTACTTTCTTACATATTCCCCGGCGTCGGTTACAAATCAAAGCCAGCTATCATCGCACCGTACCATTCGTCCGCTGTCCTGTCTCGTGGCATTCCTTTGCCGCACAGTATTACAAGGCTAATATTTGTACAATTGTTTGCAAGCAAGCACATGTACACACCTATACATATGCAATAAAATTCTACACCGAAGCAATACATTATTTATAGGAAAATATGTATTAATATGAAAGTTGCAGCAGTTCTTCCGTGTAGAGCAAATATATGCCAAGTTGATAGCCCATATCAAAAAAGGTAAATATAAAACGTGTCACAGTGAGGACAGTGTTCTTGTGAGAAGAAATCATCGTAGGGATCTGAAAAATATTTACAACCAAACGACAAAAGACTCCTTGCAAAATTTGTGAACGAATACATAGTACGAGTCTTGAATGTCATTGGAGGTATTTACCAGCTGTCATTCTTTGTTCCGATCAAACGTCCAACCAATATAGGTTTCGCAATGCATTCAGATCTCATTCAGCTTCACTGGTCTCATACGAAATCTTAGTGTACGTTTATCTCTCGCGGTCGATCAATTTTGGGCTCCTTGTGAATATCGATTTCATAATACCTTCTTTCTGATATTAACCGAACTTACAAAATACTGTTTATGAATTACTGTCTCAAAAGTCTAAAAACCTCATTAGACTTTCCCGCTCTTATACATGATTTTAGTCTACATACTAGTATATCCATCGAGTTCAGTCATTTTTGAGCTCTTTGTGAAGCTTGGTTTCCAAAACTTCATTCGGTTTTCCAAATCTCATCCGAGCTTACAGAGACTCTGATTAGAGCGAAGTCCATAACAAAGGACAAATCAACTCTTTATAATTTTTGACTGAAAATATCTCACCTTTGCTTAGTACCAATTACAAGTAATTACGTATTTCTTCCATCATACGATCCAGGTTCGATTTGGATCATTCAACTTCGATGGTCACATTCGAGTATATATATCCATCGAGATAAATCAGAGCTAAACTCTCTGTGGCAGCTTGGTCTCATAAACACTATTCGAATTTCCAAATCTCATCCGAACTTGCAGAATAACGTTTAAGAATTACAGTATCAAAAATCTACAAATCTCATTTAGCTTTACTCGTCTCATACAAGTTTCCACTGCACGTATATCCATTGAGGTCAATCAATTTTGACCAATTTGTGGATCTTGGCATGAGAAAACCTCATTCAGCTTTCTTGGTCTCATCTGAGCTTAGAAAGATACTCAAACCGGAATTGGACTAGATCGAGCCAATCGGCTTATGATTTGTTATCTTGGAAGTCCATAAAATCATTTTTGAAAGGACAAAACAAGCCTTGATAATTTCTACTTACCTACTTCAAATAAACATCTAGTATCCGATAGAAATTCTAGTTGTTTCGTTTCGTCCCAAAGAAGTTTTATTTTCTTTTTGTTTTTGTTGTAATGGCAGAAGTTATTTCAAGGAATGGTGCAGAGGTGACAATCCTTGGCCGGATAAAAATTCGGGTCCGCACCGATTACTAAAAAAACCCTTCATTAAAACTTCTTATTATCCTGCCTATCATTATTGATATACTAGAGTTTAGAGCTTCAATCGAATCCTGACTTTAGTCTGAGTAAATTTTATTTGTGATTTATAACATTATCAAAATTATTGTGGAGGAGATTTGTTTCTGTAAACAACACATACAATTTTCCAGCCACTTATGGTTCGGTTTCGGACAGATCAGCCAACTGTGATAGTTTGCAACTGGGTTGGTCGTGATCTAAGGCTTATACAACTAGCGGTTTTTTGAAGATCTGTCGAAAGTACCTGACAGCATTTTTAAGTTATAATTTTAATTCTGCCTTATTGTTTTCAAGTGTTAGCTTCATAGAGCTTAAAACACCCGTCAGAATAAGGGAAGGAATTATGCAACTTGAAGACTTGAAAGCGAACAGGACAAGTCAGGGAAGTTGAAGGTAGTGAAAAAGGGCTCTTATTTCGAAGTAATATCACCATTGTCACCACAAATCGCTCGCTGTGTCTGACAACAAAACAGCTGCAACACACATCAACTGAGCAACTGGGTCGAAATAGTTGAAAGTTACACAAGTGCACAGGAAAACGCATAAAAGTAGTATGAAAGTAACCATGAATAGGTTTTCTTATGACTCGTGAAGAAATGCAAAACGTTGAACGATTGGGCTACCAGGCAGCTCTTATATACATATTAGCAAACACTTTTATAGCACAGTTCTGTGCGCTGTAAGTCGCTAAGGATGCCGCGCTGCACTTGAGCGCGTACGAACTACACCGACGCAGCCTGTGACGACAACAGCGCGCTTGTAGCAGCTGCAACACTTTGTACACATACCTATATACATAAGCGCCGGCAGTTCGCGCATATCTCGAGCAAACATTTGTATGCAATTATGATGTTGATTGAGTCTTGGCTGTCGCTGCCACCAATTTAAGCCGCCACCGTCAGCCATAAACGCAACACATATACACACACGCTGCCACTATTTTAATGCTGCATGTGCTGGAACGTGATGCGCTCACTATGAGCACAGGCTATACAACATGTTTTTATACCAAGCACCAACCATACTATTGTCATTGTTAAGGAGGCGCGCGCCATGGCGGTGCGGTCAGCGACGGTTGCTATTTGTTAGACCTTCGAGGAATTGCCGCGATGCATTCGTAAAGCGCTCTAGGCATTCATGCCGCATATTGCTTTCACTTTATATATACAGTAGCAGACAAAAAAAGAGTACTCCTTAGAAATGCGAGATTATTTGATTTTATTTAAAAATATGAAATTATATAAAAACAATATTCATTAAACTTGAGTAAGTATTCGAAACAAAGATAAATATTTTAGTTCAAAATAGCCGAAACAAAATATTTCCAATATTTCAATGTCTATTATGATACTTATAAAAAATGTTCTCAAAACTAAACGCGATACAATAAAACCTCGAATTTTTTAAATAAATTAGTAATAAAATAGAGAATCAAAATGTCTTCATTTAATATTTCCTGGCGCCTATTTTGTTTTTAATCCCGATTTTTATTCGTTCGGGTATGGAATCAACTAATGACTCTAAAATTTCAGTATTGTAATACTTTATTGCCCCGAGTAGCATAACCAGCACCAGCGATAGCAGCGGCGTCTTCGAACAGCTGGTTTTGTTGCGAACGCAGAGTTGAATTTGCATAACTCAGGTGAAAAAAGTAGTATGCGCCATTATTTGGTGTAGATTTAAGTTGGGTAGTTGCAGACAGTTTCAAAATGGAATTACTTAAATTTCAAGATAATAAAAAACACACCATCTCATAGCATAAAATCGATTTGATGAACACAAAAAAGCATAGAAGTGCATAGAAAATATCGGTGCTGCGAAATATTCTGGTGAACACGCATAATATACCGTGCTTCATTCGAAATGCATTTTCACTTTATTTTTAATTTTTTTTTGCTTTTATTTTTACAGCGTTTTTGTTATCAAATTATATTTTGCTTTCCATTACTTTAATTTTCGTAGTCAGTTTTGAAACTGCACACGGTGTGTATTAAAAAATAAATTGTATTTTAATATAAAATTAGGACTTAAAAAATATTTGTATGATCGAAGTTGGCAATCCTATTAATAATATTGGCAGAGTTTTGGTTGAAAAGTGTACTTTACAATGCCCACACGGATCTCATGTGTTAACAATTCATTTGTGACCTTTGACTGGGCCAACAATAGTCCTCCATTCTTTTCGGGATTGCGCGTTTTCCTTTACCTTACTTGCTCACGGACTTCAGTAGTAAAGTGGTTTACACTTCGGCAATTTCATCATCTATTTCGTGATACCGAACGGGGCTACAACTAGTTTTCACATGAATAATTATTCATTTTAGACACAAAGCTGCATTTATTACGTTTACTGAGTAAAACACAAATTAGCTTTTCTGCGCTTATACAAAAGCAGCCGATTTTATGTTTTTTTAAGGGATACCCCTACTGAACTTCTTGTTTCAATTAAAAAAATTAAAACATTAATTCCAAATATAGTGCAAATGAAATTAAATTAAAAAAAGAAAAAAATTAATTTTTTCATCGCATGTCAGTTTCGAGCTCATTTTGTAAAGCTCATTATCTTTCAATTGATTTATCTATCTATCTAAATGTGTTTTGTTTTCATTTTTTAATATTTTTGATTATTAACATGCCATTAACTTATTTCTAAATAAAAAAATTCAATACCGAAAAAAGTACCGCTATAAAATGTAGCCAAATATGCACAATACTTCAGTGGTAAAGTTTGCGTGGCCATGGGTGGACCTGTATGTGCACAAAGTCAGGCAGAACTTTGGAATATTTTTCTTAGCTATATGGGCCCTAAGGGAAAATTTCACATATACACTTACCAATAACAGAAAAGTATTCTCACTGAATATCAATTATATATCAAATACAGTGGCCAATATTTGCGGTGTATATTTTCGTTATCGAGGGGTTTCAAAGGTTATGGCCCGAGTTTGACTCGAGCTGAAATAGCTTTAACTGGAATTTAAAATTGTGTTACATCGGAAGTAGTTTGTAGTCCAATTTCGCCCAATTCCATATTGAAACATTGGAATATTAAAATTACTGATCCGAAAAACCGAATTCGCGTAAAATTGGACGAGTACGTATGGAGATATGTATCAATCTTAGATGCCCCAACCGAATTCCATTTGTCTTACTAAACAACAGCCTTGAACCTTATAATTTCGGTTAATGCCACTTTGAGAACGTTTATAATCAAGATATTTTAATTTTACTTAAGTTATAGCTTCCACAGTCGGACAGACAAACAGACGAACAGACATTCTGATTTCAACTCGTCTCGTCATCCTGATTAATTATTAGGCCGGGTCGATTTGTGGGGAGGCAAAAAAATCGCCCATTGCTCTATGAAAATCATATTTTAGGGATCAAAATAAGTACTATGCCGAAGGAACCATACCTCTGAAACGAATTCTGATGTCCTCCAATTTGGGTCGAACTTTTGGGTAGGGGCAAATTTTGAAAAATCCCACTTTGACCCATTTAGAGTGCTCCAATCGAGTCCAAATGTATGACCGACCCCCACTAACTTTGGACGGCCGATCCACCCATGCCAGTGGCACACCTCCTGGAACTCTCCTGGGGGGTTCCCCATACAATCATTTCAAAAAATCACCATTTTTGGTGATTTACATGAAAAAATCAGCTAAATTGCTATGTTTTTTCTTTATTTTTATTTATATACTAGCTGACCCCGCAGCCGTTGCCCTGCTTTAATTTATGTGTTTTGAAATGAAAAGAAAGTTGAATTTATATTGTGTTGAAAATATTTTTTTTTAATGTAGCGCAGCTTGATAAACAAATTTTTTTGTTTTCTGTTCTGGTGCGTAAATATACAGAGAAGATGGGTTTCCAACTCGTGAACACGCCACGTATATCTGGTCGTGTGAAAAACATGGCTTTTCTAGATTTATGCCACACTTCTATCTATCTATCCTTTTGTCCTGTTGATTGCCATCACAAATGCAATTTTCTCTGGAAACGGAATATGTTTGAAATGAAATTACTGTCCCCTTATATTCGGTAACTGCGTCACAATTATTAGGATTCTTTACACAGTTTCGATGGATAAATGAAGATTGTGAAACATACTAATGACAGATCTAACTTTGAGATGCAAATTAAGCTGCGGCATACCAAGCCTCTCCAAAGAATTTAGAAATTCCACTGAATAATTCACGGCTTCGTCTTCATTGTCAAGACGATCGCTCGAGTTGTATGAGCGCAAACCCTTCTGAATTTGACTTTGAATCTTCCAGTTTATGTCATTAACATCGGTATTTTTGGCAACTAAAATTTAGCGGGCTCTGAAGCAATCGCAGTTATGACAATGTGCCATTGTTGGGATAAACGTGATAAGTTCTTCTTTCGTTGAAGTAAATTGAGAATAGGCAGGAAAAATGTATATCAAACCAATGGAAGTATCAATCGAAATTTGCCCATTTCCAATCATTAGCGAATACAATGTAAAATGTCATCGACAATATCATTTTTTTCCTATCCCTTAATTGACACGAATTTGAAGGATGATATGTCGAAATTATCTTCGCGAAAAGTATGCGAACTTCAGAAGCATGCGGAGTAGCTATCGCAGCGTCCATCATTTATTTTCATGTTCCAGTAATTGTACTTGCTGGCTTGCAAACACTCTACCATTCACAGTACGCAATGACTTCAAAGAAGTTGAACCGCGAGGCACACCATAGTCGGAAAACTTTCATGAAAAGCAAAAGTAAATATCCTACAAAGCGCTTTATTGCAGTTCACGTATCGACTTACTGATCTCATCTCATTCAAGGCCAATAATCGCAATGTTGCTTTCTTTGGTGATGTATTTGCAAACGTATTTCAGTGATTTCACCAAACTGTAATACTCAAGTTTTGAATGTGAAATAGGCAACAGTGGCGAATATAGTACGATCCATGTGTTGTCAACTTCGATATTCACTCCTCTAAATTGAATGCTAAATATTCTGCCATTGTCGTCTGGTGAGCGACGCCAATACAGTGGATATCCATCATTTCCAGTTTGCGTTTCATAAAGAAATGCACGTGGATAGTGTTTCGTGCATTTATTGTCAGACATACAAACCGAAGAAGGATTGTGGTGTTCGCAATGTTCATGAACCATATTGGTTTTTACCACTTCGTATAATTCTGGATCTATCTCTGGATCAGAAATTTCCGCAAAAATGATTGCATCAATTTAATCTAATGTAACCACCATCCACTATCCAAAAAAGAAGAAGCGGCAAACCTCTTCTTTGCCCCTCAACAGAGTACATCCAGCATCTAACAGCAAATTGATTCAAGATAAAGTCCATCAAACATCGTAACTGTTGATTGAAAAGTCGTGTTGTGACATCGTGACGATCACTGAGTAGCTATCGCGGTCCATAATTCAGCACGTACTATATGTCATCGCATCCTGGGAGTACTTCCTGCATTGCCTTGCCTTAGGCTGCCATAAATTGATGCCAAACAGAACGCCGACCCATATTAGCGTGACCTCTTCGTGGCTTCGTAACAAATTTCAATCAGTAATTGATCTTTTAATGTGAAACACGCATAAAGTGTTCACTGAACAATTTTCAAAAATTTTTCTTTTGAATAGCTGGATTAAAAAAGCAAGCGACCGAAATTGAACGATTAAAATAATTTACAAATCAAAATATTGAAAAACAAAACAAACTGTTACAGATTGCCAATGCATTGCCCATACTCTAGTCACACTATTATAAGATTTCCAATGCATTGCCTACACTCTGGTCACACTATTATAAGATTACAACACTCTAGCCACGCTATAATTGAAAAATTTGGCTTGGTTGTTACACCCTTCTTTTTTTCGCAATCAAAGAGTATACACGTGCACTTCAACAAAAGGCTTTTTATTATTGGCTAGATTAATTTGTAATCGAAATTGTAAGTAAATTTAAATATAAAACAATCAACACCAAAATACAAAAAGTTGTGTATAAAGTGAGGGCTGATTCAATAGATCAGTCCTCATGAAAATAAACGTGGGGTGCAACACCTAAAACCAATGCACTCAATAATAAACACAAACAAAAAGAAGTTATTTTTTGAAATTGTCCAATTTTCCGACCTTTCCTAATTAAACGTATAAGGTATTTTTATTTCTAAACCTTCCCCGATCCACAACGAACACATTAAAAAAACAATTATCAAATTTGGTTCAGTCGTATGAAAGTTATGAGCGTACATACATTTTGGCGATTCATTTTTATTTATATAGACTATATAGATATAGATATATAGATTTATAATAATATCTGTTTTTTCTCTTAAGAAATTTATTTAGTCAGAACATAAGTAAATGAAAAAAATTAATTTAAGTGAGTTATAGAAAAGAAATTAATTAATTTTAAAGAAGATATTTTTGTGAGGATACAAATATCACAGTTCAAATATTTATGTTCATTATCGCCAGCGCATACGAATCTAGTCTTAAACGTAGATATGTTTTTACAAATACCCATTTCTATCAACAATGTAATAAATGTTCATTTCGGGTATATTGATTAGTGTTAATACCTCAATACAGTTTCTTACAATCCTTACCTCTGGTGGTGTATGTTTGTACGAGTTAATTTCCCCTACGCGGGAAATAATAAAAAAAATGTATTCTTATTTTGGCCAGAGCACGAGCTCCGGCCGTCTTTATTCGAGTCTAAAAACGGACTGAAATAATTACAATTATCAAACTCAAATGTAAGCTTAAACTAGCCTTAACTAATCCGGTCACCTGTCTTGCCTGGTGATCGGATTCCTAGAACTCCCTTCTGATCGCTGCCAGAACGTTGGCGCGTGTTCTGCATTAGCAAAAGCTTGGGAGCGGAAGTGAAGTCTGGGTGTTGCAAGCAAACGTCGGCGCGTGGGCTGCGTCAGCGAAAGTTTGGGGGCAGAAGTGAGGTGCCTTTGGCACTGTTAACGTATTTGGCGTTAACTTACGTATTGCAGCATATTGTTTATTGCTGCTTGACATGGGGTTATTTTGAAATGTACAATTTAATACATGTGTGTGTGTGTTATCTTTTCTGTTAATTTATGATTTGTGTCCCATGCATTTTTATTATTATTAGATGTGCATTGCATGTAAATGCATTATGTATATATGTATGTATGTAAGTATATTAATGTATAAATAGATATTTATATTTAGTAGAATTTCAACTTTGCTGATAAGTAAGCATGTTCAATGATATTTGAACAATTAGTAACCTTAGTATTTAATGTATGCAATGTAAAGGATTGTCTGCCCTTGAGATCGCAAATGATCCTAAATTAACAATAGACAAGAAACAATTATGTTTGCCCTGAAGATCGAAAATGATCTTAAACAAACAATAGACAATTGTGTTTGCCCTTGAGATCGCAAATGATCTTAAACTAACAATAGACAATTGTGTTTGCCCTTGAAAACACTTATGCTTAAGATATGTGTACATACTGTCGGTATGTACAGTAGATTAGTCTTAAGATGTGTGTATGCACTCAGCATGTGGTACATACATAAATTAGGATAAGGAATGCTATAAATAAAGGAGCTCTGGGCAACCAGAGCTGAGTTCTATTTAACAACCGAAACCCTACGTGTCTTACTTTACAATTACCATTTCATTCTTATTACCTCAAAAAGTTTATAATGAATCCACCATCCTCTACACCGCAAGATGAAGCAACTACATCAACAACTATCGAAAACCCAATGAGTCATATACCCAAGCATGATGTTACTGTTTTTGGTGTGTCTACTGATTTGACTGATCTTAATTTACCAACCCCTCTGGATATCTTGAGATATTATTTTTACTTAAGCGAACATGCTGAAACAGAACAAAAAAAGTTTTCCCATAAATCATTCACTATTCAAGTACAAGATAAGTTGATTGGAATTTGGGAAAAACTTGGTATGGAAATAATGCTGAAAAAAAGTGTATGTAATAAATTGAATAAATTGCTTGACAAGTATCAAGAGCAAATCAAGAGAAGAAACAACACCCAACAATTTACAGAGTATGTAAAATCTCTGGAAACAATTTTTTACATTGGAACATGTAAATGCGATTTGAAGGCAGCTCCATGTGCATGCGGCTGGGTTCCCGAACGCCTCAAAGAGTTCATGCACGATCAACATCAGCAGAGTAGACTAACAATGAATGCATTTATGATGGAAACTGAAGAGCAAGGAGCAACGCCTATGTCATCAATGCCAACATACCAAGATCCCGATGATTCAACATACGCACCGCCACCGGTTCAAGAAGATATGGATAGAAGCACAAGTTCACAATACACAGAGAGATACGATTGTTTTAACTTTACCTTGGTATGTGACAGATTTGGTGTGTCTGACAGAGTAGCATCAGCATTGGGAACCGCTCTTTTGCAAGATTTTAAAATTAAAGATAAGCATGGGAAACCTCTCATCATGGATAAATCGAAAGTTCGCAGAGAAAAAGAGAAATGCAGACAAGAAGTGCTTCGCAAACGGTTAGATGATACCAATTTGTTAGCGTTTTCATTCGATGGCAGAAAAGATTATACTTTAACGATAGATAAAATTGATGAGAAGTATCATACTAGGATGGTAAAAGAACCTCATCTTGTTATTTTGAGAGAACCCAATTCTGAATTGATTGGTTACGTAAGACTGGAACATGAAACCGCTGAATACAAAACAACCAAATTAAATTGTTTTTTCAACGATAAAAATATATCACTGGATACATTAATTGGAATATGCACTGACGGTGAGCCAACAAACACTGGCCCACACGGTGGAATTATACGACGATTCGAATTGCTGTTAAAAAGACCATTGCATTGCTTTGTTTGCCTTCTACACTTCAACAAACTTCCGTTTCGGCATTTGTTTGAAGCTTTGGATAAATCAGCACTGGACCAAGATCGGCAACCGGAAAACTGAGCCGTCAAATCGAAACTTGTAAAACTCTTCCGGTAAGTTATTGCTATCACTCACTTATTATAATTGTCAACCATTTTTAATTATTTTATTATTATATATTTTTAGGTGGTGGACGGCTTCCAGCAAATTGAGTTGCAAAATATGCCCCCTGCTCCAGAAAAAAAAGAATTTTCAACCGATTCGAAGTACTTATACGACATGGCCCATGCAATTTCTAGCGGCGTGGTTCCGGTGGATCTGGCTAACATCAAACCAGGGAAAATTGTACGTTCTCGTTGGCTAACCAAGGCCGCTAGATTATTGTGATTATATGTGACAACGGAAAATCCAGATGCAAATGTAAAAATTCTGGTAGACTTTATAATTAAATGTTATGTGCCAATGTACTTCAATATCAAGTATTACAGCCCTGTCGTGTACGGCAGTGCATTATTTTTCAAGTTCATTGTTTGGTCATGCATTACTAGAACCTCGCTTATGCAAAATTGTCAATCAAGTAATTAATGATAATTCATATTATGCGCATTCGGAAAATATCTTGTTATCAATGTTGTTTGATGATAGGAAAGAAAAGCGCGACTGTGCCATCAAGAAAATTCTATGCTATCGAACCGATGGTGACGAGCCAATGGCCCAGACTTGAAAGTAAAAAAGACTTCAAACATAATTTTTTTAATTTCTTTTCTATAACTCACTTAAATTAATTTTTTTCATTTACATATGTTCTGACTAAATAAATTTCTTAAGAGAAAAAATAGATATTATTATAAATAAATAAATAAAAATAAAGAAAAAACATAGCAATTTAGCTGATTTTTTCATGTAAATCACCAAAAATGGTGATTTTTTGAAATGATTGTATGGGGAACCCCCAGGAGAGTTCCAGGAGGTGTGCCACTGGCATGGGTGGATCGGCCGTCCAAAGTTAGTGGGGGTCGGTCATACATTTGGACTCGATTGGAGCACTCTAAATGGGTCAAAGTGGGATTTTTCAAAATTTGCCCCTACCCAAAAGTTCGACCCAAATTGGAGGACATCAGAATTCGTTTCAGAGGTATGGTTCCTTCGGCATAGTACTTATTTTGATCCCTAAAATATGATTTTCATAGAGCAATGGGCGATTTTTAAATCGAGCCGCCCTATTAATTATACATATACATATATCCACACAAGCCAATATCTAACTAAGTTTAGGTGAAAAAAACGTTTATACGTTTATATATTTACTATAGCTGAAATAAACGTATTTTAAGTATCTTTAGCTTTAAAAAAATAGTCATTGACGTTGTAGTACATGGGTCAAACAACATCAAGTGGTTCATGAAAATTTCGAATCATTTTAAGCTCCCGATATCTGTGCCGCAAGAAAAGCACAAGCGCATTGCGCAACGATCGATGTTCTATACGTTTTAAGAGCGTTAGGGGGACAAAAAATTAATATCTTGGGAATGGTATGAATGAACAAAATTTTTTTTTGCAGGTTATTAAAGGAGAGTATTTTCCGCGTTGTGTCACATACTTTTAATTTTTTTTTTAGCGTGAAGAACACTTAAAAAATGTCAATTGCTTAACAAAAAATTATGTGAAATATTATTATTTAAACAAATGGATCGGAAAAAAATATTAATAATGTAGCATGAACATTTTTCATTGACTTCACAAAATTTCATCGATTTGTCTCAAATGGTTTATGAGAAAATAATTTTACAATATTTTCATGCTCTAAATTTCAACCTTCAATATCTTTAACAAAACAAAGAATTTTGACGAAATATTTATATCACGGGGAATGCGCCTGGTCCTCTTCCTAATGAACTGCTAATTTTCAAAATCAGAGATTTTTCGAAATTTTCATGGACCACTTGACGTGGTTTGACCCACATATTAATAAATTTTCCTCATTTCTGCAAGTTGCAAGAGTATAAATTGTTGGATTGCACCCGCACTTAATCCTTTCTTACTTCTGTTATTTATTATTTGTAAGTTCAAAAATATTTAGTAATCTATTACAACATTCAAAAATATTTTGTTTATATCATGTACCATTTTTCTTTCAATATATCTTTTTCTTCTTCTTTACTGGCAAAGACACCGCTTTCGCGATTATAGCCGAGTCAACAACAACGCGCCAGTCGTTTCTTCTCTTCGCTACGTGGCACCAATTGGATATTCCAAGCGAAGCCAGGTCCTTCTCCACTTGGTCCTTCCAACGGAATGGAGGTCTTCCTCTTGCTCTGCTTCCCGTGGCGGGTATTGCGTCGAATACTTTCAGAGCTGGAGTGTTTTCATCCATCCGGACAACATGACCTAGCCAGCGTAGCCGCTGTCTTTTAATTCGCTGAACTATGTCAATGTCGTCGTATATCTCGTACAGCTCATCGTTCCATCGAATGCGATATTCTTTTTCTTTCTTTTCAATTGCCTACTCAGTCCGAAGTAGCACCTGTTGGCAAGAGTAATCCTGCGTTGGATTTCCAGGCTGACATTGTTGGTGGTGTTTACGCTGGTTCCTAAATAGACGAAATTATCTACAACTTCAAAGTTATGACTGTCAACAGTGACGTGAGAGCCAAGTAGCGAGTGCGACGACTGTTTGTTTGAGTCGCCTTGTCTGAAACCTCGTTTGGTATCGAACGGCTTGAAGAGGTTCTTCGCGATCCTGATGGAGCTTTTGGTGTTGCGCAACGTCAGTTTACACAGCCTTTTTAGTTTTTCAGGGATACCAAATTCAGACATCGCGGCATAAAGGCAACTCCTTTTCGTGCTGTCGAAAGCAGCTTTCAAATCGACAAAGAGGTAGTGTGTGTCGATTCTTCTTTCACGGGTCTTTTCCAAGATTTGGCGCACGGTGAATATCTGGTCGGTTGTTGATTTACCAGGTCTTAAGCCACACGGATAAGGTCCAATAAGTTTGTTGACGGTGGGCTTTAATCTTTCACACAATACGCTCGGCAGAACCTTATATGCGATGTTGAGGAGGCTTATCCCACGGTAGTTGGCGCAGATTGTGGGGTCTCCTTTTTTAAGGATTGGGCATAGCTCACTTAAATTCCAATCGTTGGGCATGCTTTCGTCTGACTATATTTTGCAAAGAAGCTGATGCATTCTCCTTATCAGTTCTTCGCCGCCATGTTTGAATAGCTCGGCCGGCAATCCGTCGTCTCCTGCCGCTTTGTTGTTCTTCAGGCGGGCAATTGCTATTCGAACCTCTTCATGGTCGGGTAATGGAACGTCTGCTCCATCGTCATCTATTGGGGAATCGGGTTCGCCTTCTCGTGGCGTTGTACGTTCACTGCCATTCAGCAGGCTGGAGAAGTATTTCCTCCATAATTTAAGTATGCTTTTTGCATCGGTGACTAGATCACCTGTGTGGGTTCTAAAAGAGTATGCTCCGGTCTTGAAACCTTCTGTAAGTCGCCGCATCTTTTCGTAGAATTTTCGAGCATTACCTCTGTCGGCCAGCTTATCAAGCTCTTCGTAATCACGCATTTCGGCCTCTTTCTTTTTCTGTCTACAAATGCGTCTCGCTTCCCTCTTCAACTCTCGGTATCTATCCCATCCCGCACGTGTTGTGGTCGACCGTAACGTTGCGAGGTAGGCAGCCTGTTTTCTCTCCGATGCGACACGGCACTCCTCGTCGTACGTAAGGAGTATGAAATGCCGTCCCAGAGTTCCCTTGTACCGAGTTGTTGACGAGTGCTCTCTGAGAGCAGGAGTGCAAGCCGCGTAGAAAATCGTTCGGCTGTCTGTTGTGATTGCAGCTTCTCGACGTCGAACCTTTCTTGTGTTTGTTGGCGTGCGTGTTTTGCTGCACAGAGGCGGGTACAAATCTTGGCTGCAACAAGGTAGTGGTCCGAGTCGATGTTAGGACTTCGGAGCGCACGCACATCTAAAACACTGGAGACGTGTCTTCCCTTTATCACAACATGATCGATCTGGTTGGTGGTTTTTCGATCCGGAGACTGCCAAGTAGTTTGATGAATCTTCTTATGCTGGAAGCTAGTACTACAGATAACCATATTTCGGGCCCCGGCGAAGTCGATCAGCCTCAACCCATTTAGGGATGTTTCCTCGTGGAGGCTGAATTTACCGACCGTAGTGCCAAAGATACCTTCTTTGCCCACCCTGGCGTTAAAGTCGCCAAGCACGATTTTGACATCGTGGCGGGGGCATCTCTCATAAGTGCGCTCCAAGCACTCATAAAAGACATCTTTGATCACATCGTTCTTCTCTTCCGTCGGGGCGAGGGCGCAAATCAGCGATATGCTGAAGAACCTCGCTTTGATGCGGATTGTGGCTAGACGTTCATTCTCCGAAGTGAATGATAGTACTCGGCGACGGAGTCTCTCTCTCTCACCACGAATCCAACACCAAACTTGCGCTCCTTTATATGGCCACTGTAGTAAATGCCACAAGGACGGCGGTGATGTCAGCCTTTATTTTCACGAGGACATCAACCAGCTGGGCAGCGGCACCTTCCCAATTAAGGGACCTGACATTCCAGGTGCATGCAATCAAATCGTAGTCCTTATTTCCTTTGCTATGGTCGTCATCAAAAGGGGGGTCTCTCATCCGAGGCTGTTGTTGATTTTTCATTGGGAGTGTTTTTTTACGTGGCGGGTCCGAAACCCAGCGCGCAACCTTATGCGGGAGATGTTTCGCCTCCACACTTTAGCTGGCTTTCGAACGGATGTTCTTAGGCTACCCGGAGGAAACTTGGTCAAAGACCGGAAGTCGTTAGCTGCTTGAGTCATATGTAAAGGAATCGTTTCTGGCCACTCCCAAGTGAATGGCGATCAGAGAACTTTCCTCACTTGCGTGAACTTCTACACATGACTTCTTCAATATGTTTTAATATTATAAAAAGTGTGTAGTAGTGAGTTTTAGCATCAGGGTTTAATCTCATGATTTTAGAAAAACTACAGTACAGTCCAAAAATAAATGGTCTTTTTACAATTCTATTAGTAATTTATTAGATCTAAATTTACTCAACAACTTTTCTTCCACCTTCGCTTAGCAGCCTAAAAATAAGCCTTTTTCCTGCTTTACGCATTGAAGTATTTAATTTTAATAAAATATCACACCTCCCAAAAATATATGTTTACTCAGTGTTTACACAGCTTCACCAAATTTATCAAACTTCAACTTAGAAAAGAAAATAAAAAATCTATAGCTGTCTCTGCCGCAAACCATTTTTTTTTTAATTTGTTTTTTTTTTTTATTTTATTTTATTTTGTATATATTCAGTTTTGTTGCGCTTGTACCTATTTCCTTTTCCAAATAAAAGCTATTAATAGCAACGCACAGTCAAAAATTAGCTGATTTACAGACAAGGATTGCTTGATAAGTCGGCTTCTTAAATTTCCCAACTATGTATAAACTAGTTATAAAATCGTGAATCGTGTGTGCCTAGAAAAATAAAAAAAATATTCTTGAATACCTTGTTGTAAATTATTGGATATGGCTAGTTCCAGATATAGACAAGAATAAAGAAGGCTGCCCAAAAGTTTTACATAAATCGGTCAGGTGGAACATAAGAAATCGTGGGTATAGTTTTGATATAGACAATTTTGAGAAAAATATCAGTACCGGCCAGTTGGATTTTTGATTGATCAATTTGACTTCCGAGTCAGCAAAATACCTAAATTTGCGAAAACAATTTCAGTTTTAAAAATACTCTTGTAAACATTTTCTTGAAAATTAATATTTTTATTCCTAGACTAGAATATCCCTTTAAGCATTTGAGTAGAGTTGCGCCATTAGTCCACATACAAACATAAAATTGACCGTCATATAGATTAGTTTTTACCCCTCATTTGTTATTTTTATGAATACAGATCCTGCCACACTACATCGACCAAAGAATAGTGAAACCGCTACTTTTCTAATATTCCAAGATTGGGTTAAAAGTAATTTGATTTGAAAACTTTTCGGTGAACTAAAAATTTAAATGGTGAATCTGTATAGATAATGCGAATAAAGAAAAAGTATTAGAGACCAATCCGATATAATTTTATGAGTTACTAATTTGTAGACTTAACTGATTAACGAGGCATGAAGAAAATAGGTGATTTTGCTCAGACGAAAGGACGGAATTCTTTAGGGATATCTAATGAAGATTTATAAATTAAAGTGATCGGGCAATAAATCGGTCTAAATCTATAATTCAGAATGTAACAAAATAGAAGTTATCTACAAAAAAAGTCCTTGCTAAGGCTAAGGCAAGTTCAAAATATTATTTTTGTTTACGATTGTTAAGGAAGAAAGAGTAGGCCCAATTTCGGTCTAAATTTATAGACCGTTTTGAATTACTATGAGGTTATTATAAAAATTAAGTCTAATAAAAAGCTAAAGTGAGGATATTTAACGGAATAAAAAAATGTTTTCGAAAAAGTGTTTTGTTTTGTTTCTAGTCCTTGACGAATAACAATTTGGCAACACTTTAGTCTGAAGCTTTAGACTGATAAAGAGCAAAACAAGGATAAGTGGGAAAATAGTCAACATTTTTGTCAAAAAAATATTTATTTTTTATTTATAATAATTATGGGGAAAAAATGCAACACTCTTATCTAAATATGTTCGGCCAATATCGAGCAAGAGTCAGGTTATTTACGTTATTGATCACTTATTGTCGAAAAAAGTATTTTTTATTAAGAATTTCACTCCATTTTCAGGGAAGCTTGATTTATTGTACGTGCGTGTATGCATGTATGTACATATGTATGAGAGCCGGCTTTAGAGCTGACACACTCGCTCACAATCCGCTTGCAAAAAATCAGCTTTATGTTCTTTAAGCCCATGAATTTTGCAATCACTCCCACTCTGCATGGCAACAACTAACACACACATACACTCACGTTCAACACATCAAAAATGCATACGTGCTGTCATTATTACAGTCAAATAACCAAACAAATAAAAAAGATTGTAATTTTAAGAAAATATAGGTAATTCGAAAAATTGGTTGCATTGCCTAAGAAATTTCGGAAAAATGCTTTGTAAACACACACAAGAGCACAGTGAAAGGGAAGATAGACACGTATATTGAGTGTGGGTGTGTGGGATGTCCACAATGATTTTAGATTTATTTTGAATAATTTACTGATACAAAATTTATAATTGAATTTAAATGGAAATGGAAATGGGAAAGATGTGACGTGCTTGCAGTCGTGATGATGCGCCAAGAAGAAGGAAAGATGGCGGGTCGTCAAGCTGTCAGCTTATCCAGCTTTTTGTGTTGCCATATCTATAATCTTTGCAGAGTTGCATTTGGGGTTGCCACATCACTCCCCCCTATGCGGGAAAACGAAAACGTACTAGACGACCATATTTTGTTTGATACTTCTTTTGAATTGTTTGATTCGGGGTTTGGTAATCCTCAGCGACGAAAGCTGCTTTTAACCGGTCGATGGAAATGTTTACGTCCTTTCCTCGCGGAAAAATTTGTCGCCACGTTCGACTACGGGAAATGGTCCCTCGTATGGTGGTTGAAGAGGTGGACGAATTGAGTCGTTTCTCACGAACACTGATGGTGTTGAGTGTAAGTTCTTTTCTACGAATGGTACGTGCGCTGAGTTGTTTGTAGTTGGTGAAGGCTTTAGTGACTGCATGCGTATGCGTAAATTTTCGACAAATTCACCTTCGTTGGCATTGTGCGTATGTTTTTCGAAGTGTATTTCCATAAACCATCTCTGCGGGTGTCGCTCTTAAATCATCTCTCCATGAGGAACGAAAACCTAGAAGGATGAGTGGGAGAGCTTCGACCCAGTTGTCTGTCATGTAGCACTTTATCGCTGCTTTTAATGATCTGTGCCATCGCTCGATAATCCCGTTTGATGCGGGGTGATACGCAGTGGTACGTAAGTGCTTGATGCCTAAAAGTCTGGAGAGTTCTCGGAATTGTGTAGATTCAAATTGTCTACCTTGATCCGTTGTTACTCTACTCGGTACTCCAAATCTAGCGATCCAGTGCGTGTAGAAATTGAAAGCAATGGTCTCTGTCGTCATGTCTTCGAGCGGGAGTGCCTCTAACCATCGGGAGTAACGATCGACTATTGTCAAACAGTATCGATAACCCTTGCAAGGTGGTAATGGTCCGACGATATCCATATTTATGTGGTCAAATCGTTGCTTTGGTAACGTGAATGTCGACAACGGTGCTCTGTTTTGGCGCTGCACTTTAGCTCTTTGGCACGGGATGCACTGCCTGGCCCATAAGCGGCAATCTTTGCGGAGACTCGGCCACACAAATTTTCTGCAATCAATTTAGTTGTTTTAGCGGCGCCGGTGTGTGCCATGTTATGTATGGAGTCGAAAGCTGTTCTGCGAAACGAAGGAGTTAAGTACGGTCGGACTTGGCTGGTGCTTACGTCACAAAAGATGTCTACAGCGGTGTCTGGAATCGTGAAAGGTTTGATTTATAGGCTGGTATTCGAGTCTTGTAATTTTTGAGCTCTGAGTCAGACATTTGACTTTCCGCAAGTTTGGCGAAGTCGATAGTGCTTAGAGTATGTATGGGGATGTACCGAATGTCTGTTGTGAATTGTGCGATAAATTCCGAATGACGCATTTGACGCGGAAATGCCTTTTCAAGCTTTTGCTGGAACACATACTGCATTGGCTTGTGGTCGGTGAGAATGAAAAATTCTCTACCTTCTAGCATATGTTGAAAACATTTGACTGATTACTATGCCGCTAATAGTTCACGATCGTAAGTGCTATATCTTGTTTGTGTTTCGGTAAGGCGTTCGGAATAAGAACCTAGAGGTTGCCACTGGTCGTTGTCGTGTTGTTGTAGTACAGCTCCTACCGCAGTTCCAGATGCATCCACCGTCAAACTGAGTTGCGCCCTGGGTTTGGGGTAAGCGAGTAAAATTGCTTTGCATAAGTCGTTTTTGCATTTTTGAAATGCCTCCTTTGCTTCAACTGTCCAATCAACTGGCGATGTGTCATTTTTCTTGTTCCCTTTTATGAGGTTGAATAATGTCATTTGCCTTTCTGCGGCGCAAGGCAAGAATCTGCAAAAAAAAGTTTACCGTACCGAGAAAACGTCGCAAATCACATGCTCTCGAAGGTAGGTTGAAATTTTGAATTGCCCGTACTCGTTCTTCTGGGGGTGAAATTCCACTGCTGTTTATTTTGAAACCTAAAAACTTAACTTGTGGCTGACCACTGCATTTCGAACGGTTGATAATAAGGCCGTACTCGCGTAGCTTTTTAAATACTAGCTGTAGATGATGACGATGTTGATTCATATCCTTCGATGATATCAAAATGTCATCGAGGTATGGCCAGGCGAAGTCGTATTCACGGAAGGTAGGGTCCATGAATCTTGGAACGTTTGACTGGCATTCCTTAAACCAAAGCACAAAAACGGAAATTCAAACATTCCGAATGGCGTTGTAATTGCAGTCTTTGGCATGTCGTTCGGCTCCACAGGAATCTGGTGGTAGGCCCGACGCAGATCAAGTGTGGAAAAAATTTTGCAATGGTGCAGGGAATGAGTGAAGTCGCGCAGGTGTGGCAGGAGGTACCTGTCAGGCTCGGTGACGACGTTAAGTCGCCTGAAATCCCCACAAGGCCTCCACTCGCCGTTTCTCTTCTTTGTCGTGTGCAGCGGGCTTGCCCATGGGCTGCGCGATGGACGACAGATGCCTGCGTTCAGCAAGAGTTGTATCTCGGCTTTTGCGGCTTTTAAATTCTCGGGAGATAAGCGTCTCGGATTGGAGAAAACTGGTGGTCCTTTGGTGACGATTAGGGTACGTCAATTCCGGATTTTTTTCGATTCGGGATTTCTAATAGTGCGGAAAAGTTGCCTTAGCACTTCCTGACTCCAATGCAACTTTTTGTTTTGAGATCGGATTGCATCTTCAACCCCAACTCCGGCCTTGAAAGTTCGGAAATTGCTTACCTAGCGCCTAAAATACGCATCTCATGGCAAAATGCATAAAACAAAAGTTATTTGTCACGTCATTTTCTACCGAAATGGTATATGTGATCATGGCCGTAGGACGAACCGTTCCCGAGATACGAGCGAAAATGCGGCGCGCCACAGCGTAAGGTGAAAATCGGCTTGCGGCCACACTTCTTGACGTTGATTTCGCCGAGTGCACTCACATTCATTCACCTACGCCAAAGGGCACGTTCGGATAGGTCTCCACACAAATATTTTTTCATCGAGCTCCTTCACTCTTGTCGGTGATTTCGCCTTGTTCTATCACTTATTCCGATAGTTTCACTCACCAGAGTTGTACAAATGCTCACCACATACCATAAGAAATTTCTGACTCTTAAACAAAGGTTTTTAAGGAGCCCAATAGGTTTGATCTCTAAAAGAGATGACTTTGTCTTTTCTGCCGGAAAATTATTTGACATCGCTGCTTGTAAATGCATTTATTTTTCTTCTTGCACTTGTCAAAAGGAAAGGAAAGTTCCTATCAATGAACAATCATTTCTCTTAGACTAGAGAACCAGAAGAATTGGTCGCATTGGAAGTGTTGATCTACCTGAAACAAAAAAAGATTACAAAGAAAAATTAACGTAAAGAAAAGCTTTCAAAACGTCATTCAACATCAACACTTACCAGAAAAGTATCAACTAGAACACGTGGCCATTCAGATCAGCCAGACCCTCATACAGACTCTCATACAGACTCTCATTCAGACGACAACAATGTAGGTGCGTCGCACATGGATTCTTCCAAAAACGCTGATGATGAATTTTCTTTTCCATGCTTTAAAACCAAAAAACGATGCTGATGATGAATTTTCTTTTCCATGCTTTAAAACCAAAAAAAAACACACTAGTATTAGAACAAGAAGAAGAAGAAGAAGAAGAAGTATTAGAACACACTGCTTTAGCTGCCTAAAGATTTGGAGTAAGTGATAGAGCAGCGGCCTTGATTGTTTCATCCGCTTTTCTGGATGCCAAAAAAGCAGGTTTGATAACAGAGGATCAGGCTAGCTTTGTCACTGACAAATGCAAGATAAGTCGGGCAATAAAAAGTGTTGGAGTTAAGCTCCAAAACACCGAAAGTATTTACTCTGTATGTGGGCTGTATTTTGACGGCCGCAAAGACAATACACTTACACAAGTCAGCGAAGGTGAAAAGTACTACCGGGACACTGTCAAAGAGGAACATATTTCTCTTATAGCGGAACTTGGTTGTCATTACTTTGGCCACCTCACCTCTCCTTCCGGGTCAGCTGAGGATGAGACGCAAGCTATATGGCAACATTTACAAGACAATTCAGTTGATGTGGAACATCTAGAAGTTGATGGCACCAACACGAACACAGGTTGGAAAGGTGGAATCATTCGGAAACTAGAAGAAAGAATAGGTAGGTCATTACAGTGGGTTGTTTGTCTTTTACATTTCAATGAACATCCATTTCGTGCTCTTTTCGAACACATAGATGGTGTCTCAAAGAGTCCAAATACATTCTCTGGCGACATAGGTAAACTGCTCCCTGATTGTGAGAAGTTGCCTGTTGTCAAATTTGAAAGTTTTCCATCCTGCCAATTACTTTCTGAGGTTATTAATCCGACCTAACTTGGCACAGACCAAGCTTATCTCTATAAAATATCAGAAGCTGTTATTTCCGGTCAATGTTCCTCAGATTTAGCGTCGATGCATCCAGGTAACATCTCGCTGGCTCACCTGTGCAAATAGAATTCTGAGATTATACATTTCTACTGACAAACCAACAAAGGAAATAAAGATTTTGGTCAAGTACATATTTACAGTTTACTAACCTTTGTGGTTCTCAATAAGATTCAACAGTTCAATCAAATATGGCTCGCGCCATCTCTATGCTGCAAATTCAAAGGTCGAGATACTTACCTGCCAAACTGCGCAAGGTTGTCGATTCATCCATTCAACAGAATGCTTTCTTTGCTCTTCCAGAAAACATTCTCCTTAGTATGATGACTGACGAACGGATAGAAGTCAGAAAGTTGGCCCTTGACCGTCTTCTGGCAGCCAGAGAAGCAGAGTCTGACACTGTAAATGGAAGGGTTAGATGTAATAAAGTGCCAGTGCTGAATTTCAAAGCTAATAATTATTACGATATGATTAACTGGGAGACTATTACCTTGACTGTTCCACCAGTTCTTTATTCAGTTTTTAACGAAGAACTCATAAAAGGGCTGTCGGGAGACACAGCAGAGGTATGGAAATTTAGTGAGTTTCCCTCTCACACCGTGGCAGTCGAGAGAACCGTCAAACTGGTGACAGAGGCATCTTCAAAAGTTATTGGCCCCCAATCTCGTGATCGTTTTATACACTCTACACTGAAATCTAGGCAACAAGTGCCAAAGTTTAGTACAAAATCTGATTTTATCAATAAATTTGACACAGATTCGGACTATAACAAGCGTGATATATGGTTGGTTGGTTGGGTTGGGCTTGGGAGGAACCCGAAAAGCAGCCACCTCCACGCGGTGGGTTCTGGGTGACCAATACAGGTTAGCTGAGACCTGCAACAATTTTCACCTTGCGCTGTACTGCGCCGCCTTTTCGCTCGTATCTCGGGAACGGTTCGACCTACGGCCATGATCACGTATACCATTTCGGTAGCAAATGACGTGACAAATAACTTTTGTGTTATACATTTTGCCATGCGTATTTCAGGCGCTAGGTAGACAATTTCACGATTTTAGGCGAATTTCCGAAATTTCAAGGCCGGAATTGGGGTTGAAGATGCAATCCGATCTCAAAACAAAAAGTTGCATTGGAATCAGGAAGTACTAAGGCAACTTTTCCGCACTATTAGAAATCCCGAATCGAAAAAATTCCGGAATCGACCCACCCTACTCTAGGTATACCCTATAAGACATTTGTACATAAAGCTTATATAAAAGAAATATACACGGAAAAATAAAATACTTAAAATAATTTCCGTTCATCAATAAATATTTAAATCAGATTAAAGCGATATTCTATATGCGTATAATATTTTATTGAATTTGGAAAACTCTTATTTTCTTAAAAGAGTTCACGTCTAAACATTTTGTTCAAATCTCTTATTTACTTAGAAGAGTTCTCGTCTAATCATATAAATACATACATATACAAAAATATTTTTGAAATCTCGGTTTATCAAAAAGCCCTTGGTTTTTTTTTGAAACTCTTAAATACAAAGAGTCAACATTTTATATACCATCTACTACTTTCTAAACATATACGTATGAGTCTAGTTTTCACTAAGACGTTTTGATTCATTCTATACATCTTTTAAATGAGCTCAGACTCAAAGGAATCTAAAACAATTCAGTTGCTAAAAGTTCCAAAGATGATTTCGGAAGAAAAAAGCCCATGTACACCGGCAGAAGCTACAGGCTCAAAGCAAGGTGCTACAGAACTAAAGAGGGGTAAAGATATTTCATATACAAAATTCATTGCTGAGAGTGACAGTTTGATTCGATACTGCACTCGATTTTCATCTCCACCGACCACCAAGACAACTCTGAATCGGTATTAGAAATCAAAAAAGAAAATTTAGACAACTTCTGGACACGTCTCCAAGCGGCGTATGACGCAATCGTAGAATCTGATGATTCAGATCTACCAGAAAATTTTAAATCCTCGGCATACACCAAATATGAACACTGCCTAGACCAGTTCGAAGACACAAAGGCAATGATTTCTGATCAACTAAAGCTATTAAGAGCAATTGCACCTACTCCACAATCGAGATTAGAGCTGCCACAAAGCCAAGCTCAAGAGGCAAGTTCAGGCATTCACCTTAAAGTGCCAGTATGCGACACAGATATACTTCATGGTAGTTATGAACAGTGACCGTCCTTCCGGGACATGTTTACAGCTGTGTACATAAACCATCCTAAATTATCACAAGCGCAGAAATTGTATCACCTCAGATACAAAACCAAAGGTCAGGCAGTCGTAATAGTCAAACAGTTCGCTCTCAATGACGAAAATTTCAATTTTGCTTGGGAACCTCTTAAAGCACGTTACGAAAACGAGAGAAAATTGGTCGACAAGCAAGTGACGACACTAATGAATCTACCGAAAAATCAGAAAGAAACCAGTGAAGAATTCGTAAAACTTCAATCTACGGTTTCAAATTGTTTGTCGGTTTTATCGACACAGAATATTCCCACAGATAATTGGGACACATTCTGGTAAATATGTGCACAGCTGCATTACCAGAAAAATATTTACTTTTGTGGGAGCAATCGCTCTCATCGCGAAGAAAGTGCCCACCGTGGCAGCAAATGAAAGAATTTCTTACTACCCAATATGAAATTGCAGAAAGGGTAGATAAAAAACTAGTCAGAACGAAAAACGTTCAAAACGACCTAAATAGAAGCTTCAATAGACCCCAAGCAAGTAGCAACAATAATTTAAATAGAAGCTTTTTTAAAAATCAATCGTTCACATCCGAACGATATAAGCAAACGTCATGCGAACTTTGTAGAAGAGGTCACAAACTAAAATCATGCGAAGAATTCAAAATAATGAATGTTAGCGATCGAAACAATTTCGAGAAAACAAAAAAACTATGTACCAACTGTTTGTCACATGCGCATACGCTTAAAGATTGCGAAAGCAAATTTAATTGCGTTTATTGCCATAAAAGACATCATTCGATGTTACGTATAACCAATTTGTCCAGCTCAACCCCAAACAATGCAAACGTAAAACGAGCAAAAGGATTAGTTGCCACAACAAATTCTGAAAACTGCCAAGAAGCACCATGCTGCTCAAAGGCGTTGAAAACCCAAACGCTACATAGCGAAAATCACAGTAGGGTACTATTACCCACAGCAGTTGTCTCCATCGAACACCGAGGAGAACTGTTTAAACTAAGAGCCTTAATAGACCAAGGTTCACAACGATCATTTACAGCGTCTAGGGCACAAAACAGGCTACAGTTGCCAACAAAACAGGCCAGTTTTGAAATCACGGGACTGGGCGGAAGAGTTGTTCAAAACTCAAATAAAATCTGCCCCATTACCCTCTTTTCCACAAAGCGGATAAGCGCATACAAGCAGAAGCTATTGTCTTACCGCAATTAACCAATATGTTACCCAGCTATCATACAAATAGCAAGCATTGGCAAAAGGTTTCACACCTAAAGCTAGCAGTTCCAAACTGCAACGCCCCCGCTCAAATAGATCTTCTATTAGGCAGCGATCTCATACCACAGATAATAATCGAAGGTATTGAGAAAATAACAAATACACTTCTGGCGCAAAATACCATTTTCGGATGGGTCCTAAGTGGACTAGTTGCGGAACCAGTTACAACATTAACAACTCAAGTTGAGGAAGTCTCAAATGAGTACCTCAATTCACAATTGAGGAAATTTTGGTAACTAGAAGAACTCCCCCCCATATCAGTCACAACCCCTGAAGATCAGTATTGTGAGGAATTTTTCAAAGCTACAACTACTAGACCAGAAAACGGTCGGTATGTCGTACGACTACCACTTAAGCAACAGTCGCTCTCGCACCTCTGCAATTCAGCAGTTTCTAAGTATGGAAAGAAACTTACTTAAAAAAGGCGAACTCAAATCTGAATATGATAGTGTGTTAGAAGAATACCTCCATTTCGATCATATGGAGGAAGTAAACCCAGGGGTGAAAATCGTCAACGGTAAATACTACTCCTTTTACCTGCCACATCACGCAGTAGTAAAGCCAGACAAGAGAACAACAAAAGTAAGAGTTGTCTTTAATGCCTCGAAAACCACTAGTTCGGGAAATTCCCTAAATGATGTCTTATTTACGGGACCCACACTCCAACCAGGTTTAATGTTTCTGATATTAAATTGGCGTATATTCAAATACGTATTCAATGTGGACGTTGAAAAAATGTATCGGCAAACAGGCGTACATAAAGACGACCAAGATTTTCAACGGATTATGTTCCGAAGATCCCCCACTAGTCCTTTACGCGACTTCAAATTAAAAACAGTTACATTTGGCGTTAACTGTGCACCATATTTAACCATTCGAACACTTCACGAATTGGCAGACAACACAAAGTCAGAATTCCCTCTGGCAACTGAAGTGTTGAAAACTCAAACTTATGTAGACGATATTTTGTCTGAAAGTCTCACCCTTCCACAAGCATACGAGGCCTTATCACAGGTAATAAAAGCCATAAATAATCCGCAGGGTTTCCCTTAAAAAAGATTACGGCAAATTAACCAAATATACTCAAAAATATTCCAAACGAAAATTTGTTGGACACTAACTTCCTTATATTCGAAAAGGAAAGTACAACAAAAACACTGGGCATCCAATGGAATGCGATATCGGACCAGTTCTCATACACGACAGAGCCCATATCCGCATTATCAGCCATCACAAAACGACAGATTCTATCCTCGGTGGCAAAACTTTTCGACCCCGCAGGATGGCTTTCGCTAATTATGATCCAAGCGAAAATGTTAATACAAGAATTATGGCTAGATGGAACCGACTGGGACGAACAAGTGAAACCGCTTCGCTTAGAAAAATGGTCCCAGTTCGCAAACAATCTGAATAATATTTCTCAGATAAAAATTCCACGATGGGTAAACTACTCCCCCGAACACAAAGTCGAATTACATGGCTCTTGTGACGCCTCAGAAAAGGCATACTGCGCTACTATCTATGTGCGCACGCAAAGTGACACCACGACCACAAGCCACTTATTAGTATCAAAAGCAAAGGTGCCACCTTTAAAAACTATAAGTCTCCCACGACTTGAGTTATGTGGCGCACTACTACTTTCAAAATTAGTAGCCATGGTGCAAATGCATTTAAACATGACAAAATTCAAACTCTATATGTGGTCCGATTCCTAAATTGTACTAGCCTGATTGGAAAAACCACTACATGCTTGAAAGACGTATATTTCTAACCGAACGTCTCAAATACTTGACCTAGTGGGATCAGCCACTTGGAGCCACGTAGCCAGTGCTGACAATCCTGCCGATCTAGGTACAAGAGGGTGCAAGCCACTGCACCTTGCCACTACCACCCTCTGGTGGAATGGCTTCCGATGGTTGATAGAATCTCCTGATTCTTGGCCACAATCCCCCCTGCGCAACATTATTGCACCGGAAGGTCGAAAAATCGCCACCTTTCACACATTATTGGATGATGCCGACATCCTTGAACGATTTTCCTCGTTTCCAAAAGCGCTCAGAGTAGTCGCTTATATGTTCAAATTCATAGAACAACTCAAAAGCAAAGTTAAGGGATCACATAATCCTAGAGTTACAAAAGGCAAAGGTCGCACTAATAACATATACACAAGCGCGCTATTTCAGCCGCGATATATCACTACTAAGAGAATCGAAGATGATTGATAAAAAGAGCTCACTCTTAGTCCTAAACCCATTTCTGGACACGAAAGGTCTGCTTCGTGCCAATGGTTGGCTTGCTAATTCGAGCCTAACATACAACGAACGCCATCCCATAATAATCCCAGAGAGGTCACCATTTGCCACAATGTTCCTCCACTACATCCACATCTTAATGCTACACGCCGAACATCGTCTCATGCAACAGATGGTACGCCAGGAGTATTATATCCCCCGTCTTAAGCCGCAAATCAAGAAGTGCATCTTCACGTGCAAGATTTGCACTATGCACAAGCAGAAGATGCGAACGCAGATTATGGCAGCACTTCCACCTGAACGCTGCAATTTCGCTCTGCCTTTCACCACAACAGGTGTTGATTTTGCTGGGCCTTTCCAGGTAAAGGCGTCTATGTTAAGGTCTCTCATGAAAGGCTATGTGGCTGTCTTTGTATGTTTCACGACAAAGGCAGTCCATCTTGAGCTATGTAGTAATCTGACGACGGAGGCTTTTCTCGCGGCATTTGCTGGCTTCGTCGCTCGACGTGGCTACCCATCAAAAGTCATGAACGATAATGGAAAAACTTTCATTGGAGCTCAGCGAGCCACAGAAAAGCAATTTGTGGATTTCCTAAAGCAAGTATCACCCGATATCGTAAAAAAGTACGCCCCACAAGGTATCAACTGGCAATTTATACTCCCAAGCGCGCCTCATATGGGCGGTTTATGGGAATCCGCTGTAAAAAGCTTCAAATCCCATTTTAAACGGGTAGCTGGAAATTATAAATTCAATTACGAAGAGTTCACGACGTAATTAAATCGAATTGAAGCCGTTCTCAATTCACGGCCACTCACAGTACTATCGCAAGACCCCTCAGATTTCACCGCCTTAACTCCAGGGCATTTTCTAAAAGGAGCACCCATCCTGGCCATTCCGGAGCCAGTCGTGAAGTCGCTATCCCTATTAAACTGATGGGAACGAATTAAAATTCTCCATCATGATTTCAGCCGCCGCTGGAAGGACGAGTACATAAAGGATCTCCACAAAGAATTCCGTTGGAAGACTCCTGAACAAGCATCTAAACTTGGAGACTGCGACCTCTTTCATGATGATTGTCTACCCCCTACTGAGTGGCGGCTTGGCTGCATAGAAAAGCTACATTATGGCTCCGACGGTCACATACGCGTCGTGGATCTCCGTACGCAAAACGGAACACTAACCAGACCGCTCGTGAAGCTGTGCTTTTTACCAACCAACGACGACCGCGAATCCGAAAACCGAATAAACCAAGCCGATACCGTCGCGATATAATAAAATCACTAAATTTAACACTAAAACGAGAAGTACGCCAGTAACAAACCGCTAAAAAAAATAATAAACCGTCGAATAATAACGAAGAAGGCTAACAAAACGATCGTTCAATACGACGACCCATTCATGCCACATATCGTGGCACGATGGCCCATATCTCATTTTATAATAAATTAATAATCAACAATCTTCTCTATACAGATTACTATGGAGGTAGATTCGCCAGTTTCAACTACGCCAACCGCTCGGGCGGCTACCAATGCGCAACGCACCGAGCCCACACCAGTGCCCCGAACTGTGGTCGCAACAACGCCGGCGCCTGTACCGACAACCGCGCCTGCAGCGGTCCTTCCATCCGCACCTCGTGGTGGCACTCGACCACCTTCACGGACTTCGGAGACCCTAAGGTGCCCTATCTGTCGGGGCCCACATCGCCTGCATCATTGCGGGATATTTAGGGGTATGCGACCCATGCAACGGCAACAAGTTGTCCAGGCACACGGGCATTGCCACAACTGCCTGTCGCCTACACATCTGACTCCGGAGTGTGAGTCACGAGGGTTGTGCCAAATATGCCACAGGCCGCATCACACGCTGCTACATCGCAGCGCGGCACGCGAGGTGAATCGGCCACCCATACATCGCGGCCGCATACCCCGATTCCAACCCCGGTATACCCCGGTTTCAACCCGCAGCTCGTGCCGCACCCCAGCGGAGCGGAACATCATTGCGGCGTCGGCAGCCTGGACCACCACCTCGTCGATCTACGAGGCTGAGCAGCGTTGTGGCAACGCTGCAATAGCTGCAGCGTCTTTTAGGCTAAACAGTCGTTTAGGGGGGTCTGGATGGTTAAATGAGCTTCTGCGCTCCCCTCTAATTATAACATCAATACACCCCACACATACACACCACATCTTTACACCATCCATATCATCCACACATCATACTCAACACATCTACATACACCATATTCATCATCCACACCTCACACTCAACACACCATGCAGCATGATGCATGCACACCACACACGAGGACACCGGACACAATTAAAAAAGGGACCGACGGACGGCGCCCGGCCTCTTTTGAGTTTTATCGTAATTTTCTAATTGCCGTATATTTTGCACATAAATCCACCGGTTTCCGCACTTTGCTTTTCACCTTCCGAGCGTACTTTTGACAACTCATGCCATTCTTGCTTAACGGTACCACACACTAGTTATTTGGTCTGCTTCTAAGTTTTTTTTCTGTACCTTCGCTTTCGAATTTTATTCAATCACTGCTCAGCGCCAGCCTTTCTCTCGCACTGAATAACATTATTCTTAGGAATCGGTTAATGTAATTATTGTTTTTTTTCCCGACACAGAACTTGTTTGATTTTCTACCATTCAGCTGACTCACTTGATGTTATACCAGCCGAAAGTTATACATCGCACTTATATAAACATGCATTAGGCATTTTGGCAAAGCTTTTCGGCAGTTCTACTGCACCAGCGAGCTACTTAGAAGATGTCTGTTACAAACACCTATCACTTTCTACATGCGAATAGATATTTCTTGCTTCTAAACCGTATTTTTTGTAAATTGACTCGAGCTTCCTTTCCATACGTGTGCGAACTGCTGCGTTCTACATTACTAGCGTTATATCTATATCTAAATTTTAAGTGCTTCACTTTCAAAACGACAAACGGCGTTGGAACCCGAATTCATCCGCCTAAGTTTCTACCACCTTTTATTTCGACTTGGGTTACGTGCCAAACACATACATACAAATTCGAATAAGTAAAAAAGATACCCTGTAGGACATGCTCTTCGTGAGGAAAGGTTTGGAAATGTTAAATGTTTTTCGGACTGAACTGCCAAATGCAGTCTTGTTGTCGATATATGTAATTGTAATTTGAGGGTAATAATTTTCAGATAAACCAAAGAGAGTTTACGGAAAGAGAGATGCTGTCCGAAACCAAAGGACATGGCCTTAGTAACTATTATTTTATATTAAAAATAACTTAAGAAGCTCAGGGCCTATAATCACTTCGACTGCTGGAAATTCCTTGAGAAAAGTATTGGTATTTTCTTCTTAGTAGGAAGAACCTGTGTGACATTTGTACAACCATGATTATATGTTTAACTGCAAACACTGTACCCTACAGGGCTGCTTTTAATCTGATAAGCATAATTATCTGTAAGTAAGCTTTGCTTGCAGGCCCTATGCATACATTCGTTTTTAGCTGTTACCAGATTTTTGTTGTTCACCCCGACTCAATTTTTTCGCTTACACACGTAAGTATTAGCTTTGAATTTGCTTCCTTGGAAGAACCGCTACTTCTTCTGCTCCCCAATCTTCTTAATGCTCGTGGTCAAGGGCATGCCTGATGTTCGTTTGAGCCACTCAAAAGCATGCAATTTTTTCGGTCATATCTTCTTGTTTGTTGTCAGTTTTCGTTGCTCACTACTGCTTGTTCGTGCTGGCGCCCGGCGTCTTCATCGTCGCTTTCCGACTGTTGCTTCCCTACTTACTTCCGCAGTGTGTTGGTTACATGGCGTTGTATGTTGTATGAGTTCTTCCTTAAGTACTTTGTCTACTCGTAGTAGTTTTGTGATAGTTTTAGGTTCCAACGCTTGCAGCGTTTCTTCTGCTCAACACATTCTGCTTTCAGTTTTTACATCTGAATAAAAAATAAGTACTCGTTAGTCTTATTGGAACGAAGTTCCTTACGGCAGGCTTGCAGAAGATAGGATTTTGCTGCGGGAGCTAACTGAAAACAAGAAAAAACGTTAACTTCGGTTGCACCGAAGCTAAATACCCTTCACAGGTGCATTTCTGTTAGTAACTATTTGTTCAGTTTATATGGAAGCTATATGCTATAGTCAACCGATCTGAACAATTTCTTCGGAGATTACATTGTTGCCTTAGAAAATAATATATACCAAATTTCATGAATATATATTGTCAAATGTGAAAGTTGTCCATACAAGAACTTGATTCCGATCGTTCAGTTTGTATGGCAGCTATATGCTATAGTCAACCGATCTGAACAATTTCTGCGGAGATTACATTGTTGCCTTAGAAAATAATATATACCAAATTTCGTGAATATATCTTGTCAAATGTGAAAGTTGTCCATACAAGAACTTGATTCCGATCGTTCAGTTTGTATGGCAGCTATATGCTATAGTCAACCGATCTGAACAATTTCTGCGGAGATTACATTGTTGTCTTAGAAAATAATATATACCAAATTTCGTGAATATATCTTGTCAAATGTGAAAGTTGTCCATACAAGAACTTGATTCCGATCGTTCAGTTTGTATGGCAGCTATATGCTATAGTCAACCGATCTGAAGAATTTCTTTGGAGATTACATTGTTGCCTTAGAAAATAATATATACCAAATTTCGTGAATATATCTTGTCAAATGTGAAAGTTTTCCATATAAGAACTTGATTCCGATCGTTCAGTTTGTATGGCAGCTATATGTTATAGTGGTCCGATATCGGCCGTTCCGACAAATGTGCAGCTTCTTGAAGAGAAAATGACGTTTGCAAAATTTCAAAACGATATCTTAAAAACTGAGGGACTAGTTCGTATATATACAGACAGACGGACAGACGGACAGACAGACGGACATGGCTAAATCGACTCAGCTCGACATACTGATCATTTATATATATACTTTATAGGGTCTCCGACGATTCCTTCTGGGTTTTACAAACTTCGTGACAAACTTAATATACCCTGTTCAGGGTATAAAAAAGTGATAGTAAAAACCGTAAGAAATAACCCTTAAGAAATATCCCGTAAGATCGCTAGTTATAGCCTACTTTTAGGTCTTGCAAAATAATTAGGCATGAAAATCTGTAACATTATTGTGTATGCAAATTAGTTTTGAATGAAGTGCGGAACACATAGAGCGCGACAGACTGCAAACTACATCTGCCAAATATTAAAATACAGACGTTCTTATGGACACTGTTATTTTGACAGCTGCACGGCTACACGACTGCAGGCCGACAGTTGTCGTTCCCGCTAACTTGAATATTTCCTATATTTTGCCAGAGGAGGTAGAGTGGTGATGTCACTAATATGTAAAATGTAAAATTATTCACAGGTCTAACAAACTTGACGTTATTTTACAAATAAAAGCATAAAATATCTCTATTATATCATTTGTAATTACAATTGATAATTTAAAACAAAAAAAATATTTACCAATTTTTACTTATTTTTTACATGAAAAAAATTTCACTTTGAACAATTTATTAAAATTTCATTGAAGCGAAAGGTATTAGTATGGCCACGACGATATTGTGTACATGCAAAATGGACAGCTGTGTTGTCTTGTGTACATGCCGGCCATGCTGTCGCAGTCATTGTGTGCACCACTTGAGAATTGTGCTTGCACTAAATACGTTTATGGGGAGTTGAATTGTTGCATATTTTTTGGCGCAGGCTTTGAGGAAATAACCTGTAAGAAAAAAACTGTAAGATCGCTAGTTATAGCCTACCTTTAGGTTTTGTAAAATAATTAGGCATGAAAATCTGTAACATTATTGTGTATGCAAATTAGTTTTGAGTGAAGTGCGGAACACATAGAGCGCGACAGACTGCAAACTACATCTGTCAAATATTAAAATACAGACGTTCTTATGGACACTGTTATTTTGACAGCTGCACGACTACACGACTGCAGGCCGACAGTTGTCGTTCCCGCTAACTTGAATATTTCCTATATTTGCCGACGGCAGTAGGACGACAGTAGAGTTGACAGTAGAATGGAAGATAGAGGGGATATAATAAATTTAAATGATTGTTAAGTTTTTTGTGTTGTATTTCAAGTTTCCGGGTACTTATTTGACAGAATGTAAATTTTTATTTTTATACCTTAAACAGGGCACATAAAGTTTGCCATTAAGCTTACAACACTCAGAAGGAAATGTCGTAGACCCTCTAAAACATACATATAGTATATTTACTATATATAAATGATCAGCATGATGAGCTGAGTTGATATAATCGCGAAATAGTTCCTCAGAGATATTGAGATATTGTTCTGAAATTATTTCGCACACGTCTCCAAGAAACTGTTTATTTGAAGGAAACACCGATCTTGGATTATACAAACTGAATGATCAAAGCAACGTTGCTTTATGAAAAATTTTTTAGTTGACAAGATATCGTCACGGAATTTGGCAATAATTCGCTTGAGAATATTTCTAAATATGTTTATGGCAAAATATTTTTGATTGGATCAATACAGCGTATACAAACTGAACGTTCAAAAGCAAAATCTAGTATGGAAAAATTTTGTATTACATAAATTATTTTCACGAAATTTTGCATACATATATTGTTGTCCAAAAACTACGAAAAATTGTTCAGACCGAAGCATTTAAGCATGTAGCTGCCTTATGAACCGATTGAAAACATTTTATTTGTGAAGGGTGTTGTAGGTTCGGTGCAACCGAAGTTTTGCTATGATATATGTACTTTTGTGTTTAAGTTCCCACTTAATACTGAAATGAATCTTTAACTGTAACTTCTTTTTGCAGCTCTTGCTTATTTTGCAGCTACTTTATATAGATTAAATTTAAAATATACAAATACACACTAACACAGAGATATAGGCAAACACTCATCCCGTGTTATGCGCCAACTCGACAATTTAACGTGTGAAGCTAGTTTTTCAAACCTATTAACTGAGTTGTGGATGTGTGTATGTGCATGTATGTTTATTTATGTATGTGCCTGACTATGGCACTGTTTAGTTGAATTAGATTTAATCAGCTGGCGGGGAATGTATTAAGTGTACTACTCGCGGGCTACGTGTATTCATTTTCGATTGTTTTATTGCGTTGTGTTTTGAAAGATTAGTCAAAATTATACCGTTATTTTGTTTCGATGTGTTTTCATTCGCTTTCGATTTTTGTGCAAAATTGCTCACTTTCAACCAAAAACATCGTGGTGTAGACCAGAGCCGCTCAAAATAATGCGCAATTTATTTACCAACGCATACAATCACACATTTGATATCTGCTAGCGTATGATTGTGTGCGTGCGCTTGCTTAGTACACTGAGTGAAATCGTGCTATTTGTTTATTTTGTTATTAAAAATTTAGAAAAAAATAAAAAATTATGCTTTTTGATAAAAAAAAAAGCAATTAAGAACAACAATAATAACAACAAAAACAGCAAATACGTTTGTTATTTCTTTTTAACTTTCCATGATTTTTTCCATATCGACTTCAGGATCGTAAGTTTTGATTCTCATTAAGTCCTCTATATGCTTATTCGAAATTGAATTCCTGTATTTCCAGTGAAGAAATTTAAGGGAAGAAAACGCATTTTTAATTTTTGGATACGACTGGGAATTAATTTTCCTCCAAAATTCCTTACCCGTGCCTAGAGGTAAGTTAGAATCATTTCGCATTCTAAGTATTTCTTCATGAAAATTATCATCTTGTTCTTCGATAATGCAATTTATAGGATCATTATGGAGAGAGTTGCTGAATTTTATTGAAATCTTGAAACCTAGTATTAAAATTTGTTAAAATCGATTCTAAGGCTACAACATATTCAGGTAGTTTCTTTTGATTTTTATAGTCCATTATTATCTCACAGGTTCTTGGTAAGGATAGCATATTTTCATTTTTTAATTGCTCTATTATTATTTTAATTTTCCTTTCAAATTGGCGGACATATGCAATTAAGTCAAAAATATTCTTATTTTTGCCTTGCAAATGGAGATTTAACTCATTAACAATTGTCGTTACATCGCAAAGAAAGGCTAAATCTGATAAAAAATCTTTATCCCCTATTTTATTCCCCAATTCTAATAACTCAGGGTTATTGCCGTCCTGAAGAAAAATCTTGACTTCATCCTTTAAATTTAGGAGTCTTTCTATGCATTTGCCACGACTTAGCCATCGAACCTCTATGTACATTAGCAAATCGCCATAACCTGCAGACATTTCTTCCAACAATTTTTTAAATTGTCTATGACAAAGGGCTCGGTGTCCCCCTCTAATTTTATTTATAATATTGACAGCCGTCTCCATTGCATTTACCATATTTAATTGTTTTGCAAACAGAGCCTGCTGATGTATAATGCAGTGAAATGTGGCAACATTAATATTATTTTTTCGAAGAAACCCTACTAGACCAATATTTTGCCCAACCATAACTCCCGCACCATCAGTGCAGACTGAACTCAGCTTCTTTGAATGAACAGTAGAAAAAACATGTTCTGTAACAGCATCGAAAATAAGTTTTCCAGTTACATTACCATGAAAGGGAACAAGAGAAAGCATTTCTTCAAATGTTTCTAAATTTTCGTTTACCGATTTGACGCAAATAATTAGTTGACTTATGTTTTTAATGTCCGTTGTTTCATCTAAAGAAATAGAAAAATAAATACAATTTTGGAGTCTTTCTCGGGTACAGGCAAATATGTACGAACAAATTTTTTCAGTTCGCCGAGTTATGGTTGGGCGAGATAATGGAGTGGCCTCTAAAATTTTACAGATCTCCTTCCCAGTTTCGCCAAACCAGCTAAAAAATTCAATGCCCATATCTTTAAAGAAGACCCCATCATCAAATGGACGCCCTTTTTTGCTAAATACATAGCTACAATGTAAGAAGCTTTTTTTAATTGAACCGTTTTATTATAATCATTACCATCAACAACAGCAACATCATCAACAACAGCAACATCATCAACAACAGCAACATCATCAACAACAGCAACATCATCTACAACAGCAACATCATGAGCAACAGCCACATCATCAACAACAGCAACATCATCAACAACAGCAACATCATCAACAACAGCAACATCATCAACAACAGAAACATTATCAACAACGGAAACATCATCAAAATAAAATTTTAAGTAAAACAGGGCTTTAAATTCATACAGAATACGTGTCCGTTCGTCACCTGAAATAAGGTGAAATCGAGTGTGACAATTCATATAATGTCTTTCTAAATTAAATTTCTGTTTTGTTTGCATTATTTTATAGCAAATAACGCATTGCGCTTCGCCATCTCTATTTTCAAGGAAAAAGAAATTGTATAGCCATTCTTTATTGAACATTTTGAATGTTTTTTTTTTCAAGTGTGTATCATAAAAAAAATATTGCTATGTATGTGCGCACGTTCTTCTTTGCTCAACTGCTGAATAGCAACTGAAAGTAAAAGCATTGCTTCGCATGTGCCGAAGTGAGAAATCTAAGCTTAGTCGTTTTTGACGATCTTTTTTTTTGACGCTGGCAGAATTAGCGTCATAGCGTACATGTGTCGACTGCATTTGCTTGCCTATACTCCGAGTATAGGCATGAAAAATTGCGCATTATTTTGAGCGGCTCTGGTGTAGACCTTGCTCAGGATATGTTACACTCGGAAATTGTGGAAGAACAAAAGCTGGCTTTTTTGTATGATTTGGCTAAAAACAGAACAATAAACGTAAAACAGAACACCGTATTTCCCCGACCAGGCACCTTTTGACTTTATTTCGTTTCGAAAACTGAAGAGGCACATGAAAGGACGAATATGAATATAATACTCAATAGGGTCTTCTTTCTGGGTGTTACAAACTTCGTAGCTAGTTTAAAATACCTTGTTTAAGGTACATAGATAAATAAAAAAAAAGAAATATATGTCAGGCAAATTGAAAAAATTGTTTCCTTATTTTAATTCATTGCCCTTGCTTTGTACGATATTTGCACACATTGTAGCTTCAAAGCTTAGTATTTTATTATTATTGTGCGGTATTAATAAAGAAATTCCCGCTTACAAATTTTATATCTTAAATTATTCTATTAACTATGAATACTATGCCTCTATACATTTATATACTTGTAGATGTAATTAATGGTATTTAATCTCGTTATATTTTCATTTCAGGTAATTATCATCTAATTGCGGTCGTAAATAACACAAATTATGGCAATTGCTGTGGAATTTATTTTAAACTGTTTTTATGTGAGTACATAAAGTGAAAGCGAAAAGAAATTTATTGTGTGCTGCTTGTGTTGCCTAGATTATACTCTGTGCTTACCAAACTTCTTTGATTGAGCAACATACATACATACTAAAGAAAGTTAACAAATGAAGATAGATTAGTTTTGTGCTCACAAAGAAAGTTTAATTTAAAAGCACAGAAATAAGGTTTTTTATAGTAGGGGAAACACCGAAAGCCAGAGTGTGAAGCTTTAATCTGCTAAACTTGACTTACTCCCAACTCATGACTAACTCATGGAACCACCTATTAAGTTAGCATTCCTGGGAGGGACAGAACATTTAAATCTCCTCTATCGTGCGTATTGACGGACGTCTAATCTATTGAAAAGGTCTCAGTTTTGTCATTATAAAAGCTGACGCTTCGCTAACAGCTTTCCATTTCTCGGTAGACTGATATATTAGTGTAGTAAAAGTATCGACCGTAAAACTAACACCGAGCCTGGTTTTTAGTTTTTCTTATGAAATTAAAATGTGAGGGCAATAAAATAATAAGTGTTCAGAGTCTTCTTTCTACTCTGTACACATCGGACATTTGGGACCAATGTCATTGTGGAATCTGTAAAAGTACCGTCTAAAGCGCCTATGTCCGCTAAGTATTTGAGTCAGATGAAAATCCAAATCCTCATGTCGTCTGCCTATCCACGAGTGGATGTCCGGTACAAATCTGTGGGTCAAGAGCCCTTTCGATGAGGATTTTCACCTCTGCTGCTATATAGTGGTGTTTTTTTTCCTTTCCTCTGTCTTAGCTGTTTTAGGCGCTGAGAGCTGATATAATCACTCGAATTTATGGATGTCAGGGGATAGCTTACAATACTTCATCTCTTAAGAACCTCTTTGGCAATGTGAAAGTGACTAAAATTGGATATTTACCCCGTCCACTATCCATATAAGGAAAATATTCAAAACTACTATTTAAAAGTGCTGCTCAAAATTGCAAACGGAAGTACAAACCACTTTTACGATCGCCAAAGAAAACAGCAACTTATTCAAAATGAACACCGTTTTAATTTAATGTTTATTTAGTATACAAATGTCTTTTATACAGGTAAACGTTTTATAGTTATTAAAAATGCGCATGCCGATGTTAAACGAATAGGGTGCCCAAAGGATTTATCGCGCAGGCTCGTCGTCGTATCACGTTAGTATCAACTTGACCGTAGTGCACAGGATCGATGTACCACGAAGTAAATAACCGAAAGCTGGTGTCGACATGACTCAATGTGGAAAGTATCAAAAACAAATGTTGAATGCTAATGTTGACGATGTGTAACGAAATGTGTCTCCTATCCTGTTGCTCATCCTTTTTGTTTAGTGAGTAGGGGTACAGGTGTGGTGAGTTGTGTTGTAGTGTCATCAGCTGTGGTGAATTGCGCTGGATGCGTCAGTTTTAACTCATTTAAACAACTACTAAAAGTGCGATAAATCAATGACTAAATACACCAGAGAGATACAATTTTACGCCTGAGATGATATGAGGGGCCTTTATGTGCGTCTGTGCAAAAATTGGACGATGGGCGTCACACCCCCTACTCTTAGGGGAAATCACGTATCTCGGGAACCGCCTGACCGATTTCGACAAAATTAGTTCGGTGGCATTCTTCCGCCATTCCTATGTCGCAGTGCGGAAATGGGCGAAAGCGGCTAACAACCACGTCTACTTCCCATATAGCACAATTTTATATTCAATTTGATTCTTTTACCTTCCAATCAAGAGGCAATTCATATATCACGAATAATGTCTTTAGAGTCTGCCACCTTATGACCAAAAATTCTTCTAATTCAACCAGAACTGTGCTTGCTCCTAGGTACCGAATATGGGGACCCCAGAACCTATACTTGACTGAATTATATTCGAACTTTTGATCGGTAAATGTATGGGATATATGGGATATATAATTAAAAATAATTAAATTAAAATATAATTAAAAATCCTTTCCTGACAATACTAACTCTGTGTGTTATGGGTGGAATCGAGTCAATACTTCCCTGAGCCCCCATATACCTAATATAAAGTTTTCGAACTTTCGAACTATTTCGGCCAACATGTAAGCTATCTCTGGAAATAAGAGGACGTAGTTTACTCATAACAGTGAATCCTTGAGCTTTAAATAGATAAAATTGATCAAAAAAAAAAAAAAAAACTTGACCTAACCCACACATACATATCTATTATCAGATTTTTCGAATATCCGGCTGATTTTACTCCACATGATTGGTGGTTGTATGTGAGGTGAATTTAATCCAGGGAACATTTTTTAGTATCTTATTAGTATGTGGTATTGGCAAAAATTGATGGAATCGGGTCGATGCTACCCCAACTCAGATATACTACACATAATGATTTTCGTTTTTCTTACAAACCTTATGTGTATGTCAGTGTATAAGTTATATATAGTATGTGTATATATGTAATTGCTTGGTTTCTGATCCCCTTTTTTTTGATTCCTGCAAATTGCAAGAGCACAAACTGTTTGGTTGCACCCGAACTTAGCGCTTCCTTACTTGGTTTGTTTAAGACTTTCCTACCAATTAATATTTTTCAGAGGAATAAAAAAAGGCTTAAAAGTTTTCAAAAATATAAGTGTGCGAAAGCTTTTATAAATGAAGGATGTTTCAATCAAAGACTTTCACAGGGAATAAAAATCACTAAATTAATACTTTAAAAAAGCTTTAAAAAATTGTTTTTGGAGTTTTCACAAATGACAAGCTGAACAGATTTTCAAAAAACGTTTACAAATAAGAGGATTAAAAGCTTTCACAATTAATTTATAAAGTTTTTACAAAGAAATTATTTGGTACTTTTCCTGAAATCAGTCTCTTCTAATGCTAAAGAAATAAAGTAAAAACTAGATTGAGTGAACCTACAAAATAACATTTGAAATAAAAGGCTTCAATTTGTATGCATCTCTTAACATGTCTGTCGACAAACTCATTTATTTAAGAAGCCGTCCCGACGATGCTAGGATAATATCACGCTGAACTAGAGTATTTTGGCGTGAGTGAGAAGTTAAATAACGTTTTCTTTCGCACGAGCAACTATAGTAGTAGTAGCTATGTGCATAAAGATTTTAAGTGGAGCCAGGAATGTAGAGAGTTGACAGTAGTCGAATGGAGCGCTTTTTTTCACTATGTTCATGCATCAAGCTCTTCTCATATTTGCTTTAGTATTTATTGGTTTGCACTTTTTTGTTGGCCACAAAGCAACATCATTTCACCCTCATTGCTTTATTTAAGTGCGAGGTTCGAAAATAAGGACACCCTAAAAAAGGCTTTAGTGCTCCTGCATATAAGCAAAGAAACAGCGGAAAGCTCGATGGCTCAAATTTAAATATACACCCACACACATAGTTAGAGGGTACAGCTGCCCTCTAGGAAATTAAGAAACAAATAATATTATATATTTTTGGTATATAAAATTTTTGGTGGTTAGTAGATTGGGTGTAAAGAAGGTCCTCTTATGGCTACAAAAATGTATTTACACAAGTTTTAGGTTTTCGATGAAGCTCCACGCAGAAGCTGTCCACGGAGTGATTAAAGCCGGTTAGGTTTTTTTGTCCTTCCTTGCCTCTCTTTTTTCTTCAATTCATCTCTTCCCTAAATTTAAAGAAGCTTGAGTCTAGGTATTATTTTACGGACAACTTGCCAAAAATTCGAGTTAAGTTAGTAAACAGTAAGTAAAAGTTAATTCTTAAGGAAGAAAACAAGACCGTTAATTTTCAATGTAACGCAGCTTTCTCCCCCTTGTATTCGATAGGTGCGTCACAATCAGTCGGGTTCCATTACAAAGTTTCGGCGCATGAAGATTGCGAAACATAATAACGACGGATTCTACTTTGAGATGCAAATGATGCGGTGGCATACCAAGCCTCTCCAAAGAATTTAGAAATACCGCTGGATAATTCACGGCGCCGTCTTCATTGTCAAGACGATCGACCGATTTGTTTGAAACTTCCAGTTTAAGTCAACAACATCGGTATTTTTGGCAGCTCACGTTGCACTTAAGGAATCGTAGCTACGATAATTTGGCCAATGTCCGAACATTTGTGATGAGTTTATCTTTCGTGAATTGATAAAGGCAAGACGGAATTGATATCGAACCACCGGTATCAACCGAAATTGTACCATTTCCAATTTTTAGCGAAAACGATGTAAAATGTCTTTGGCAATGTCGAAATTTTTGTCGAAAAGTATGCAAACTTCATTTTCATTCCAGTGATTAACGTGTTCCAGGAATTGTAATTGCTGGCTTACTTCTCCAAAACTTGCACACATCGAACCATTTACAGTACGCAATGACTCAAATAAAGTTGAACTTCGTACATTAATCAATAGCAACCGAAGGTAGAAACAATCGTCGTTTTTCGGGTGGATTGTGTAAATTCGTCCTAATCTTAGTTGATAAGACACCTGGATGTCAATCTACTGGTTGGCCTTTGCATTTTGCGTAACTATTTCTTCGACGATGCATTCCGTGCATAATATCAAGGTATTTCCGAATAGAGCAATGTTCTCACAAACAGATCATTGACGAAAGTTGAGAAAAAACTCGTCAATGTTAATTTTGTTGCTGGCGATGTTTCCACTGGCTATACTGTATTCTCTGGGTTGAAATAGACTTTTTAGCCATTCTCCAAATTAACTGCGAAACGTACAACAGTCGGAAAACGTTCATGAATTGCAAAAGTAAATATCCTACAAAGCGCTTTATTGCAGTTAACGTATCGAACGCATTGTTTAAGACCAATAACCGCCATGTTGCTTCCTTTGGTGACGTACTTTCAAACGTATTTTATCGATTTCACCAAACTGCAATACTAATCACTGATATGAGTTTTGAATATGAATTAAACAGTAATGGTGAATATAGTACGATCCATGTGTTGTCAACTTCGATATTCACTTTTCTAAGTTGAATTCTGAATGTTCTGCCATTGTCGTCTGGTGAGCGACGCCGATAGCGTTGATATCCATCATTTCCGGTTTGTATTTCCGAAAGAAAAGCACATGGATAGTGTTTCGTGCATTTATTGTCAGACATAAAAATCGAAAAGGGATTGTAGTGTCCGCAAAGTCCATGCACCACATTGGTTTCCACCACTTCATATAATACTGGATCTTTCTCTACATCAGGAATTTCCGGAGAAATGATTTCATCAATTTGATCTGGTGTAACCATCATCCAAAGAAGAATGTGTGCGTGTGGAAAACCTCTATTTTGCCACTCAATAGAGTGCTGTGACATCGTGACGATCGCTTGCTGATTAACTGCGATCCATAATTCTGCACGTATGTCACCTCATCTTGGGAGAACTTCTTGCCTTGCCTTGTGCTGCCATATTTTGATGGCAAAAAGAACACCGTCCGATGTGAAAACGAACTCTTGGTGGCTTCGTAACAAATTTCAATCTGCAATTGACCTCTTTGCGTGAAACACAAGTAAAGTTTTCACTGAATAATTTTCAATAATTTTTCGTTTGAATAGGCGGAATAAAAAAGCAAGCGACCGAAATTCAACTATTCAAATAATTACAAATCAATATATTAAAAAACAAAACAAACAAAAAGTGAAAAAAGAAAAATATTTATGGAAAAAAGTTACTTTTTTGAATTATCCTATTTGCTGACTTTTCATGAAAAGTATAAAATATTTTTATTTCTAAACCTTCCTTGATCCACAACAAACAATTTCTTAAAATTTCATCAATATTGGTTCAGCCGTTCTCTTAGCGTTACTAACGAACAAACATTCATTCGTTTGTAAGAGAAATCGAATAGAGCTGTTTTTGAGGGTTTTTCAGCAATTATTCGAATTTATTTCTCCGCAGAAACTATCCCTGAACCTCAACGAACATTTTAAAAAAAGAATTATCAAATTTGGTTCAGTCGTATGAAAGTTATGAGCGTACATACATACATTTTGACGGTTCATTTCTATTTACATATATATGTATGTACATATGTAGATTTTAAATTTTTAATTTTAATTTTCCAATTAAAATATCGGCTTTAAAAATTTAAAATTTATTTTTATGAATTATTTTAAAATCTCTTTTGTATGAACCAATAGTTTGTTCTTAAGTTCAGTTGTATACTAGCTACGTCGCTAACTAAGCAGTTCTTACGATTATTTGAGTTGGAAATTTCTTACCAGGGATCTACGCCGTCTCCTTTTTCAATATCAACAACTTCAAGCATGTTTCGAAGTATTTATTCTGTATGCATGCGGTGGATGCTTGACAAAGTATGACGCAAATAATTTAATGGCCGTAAAAAAGTGCATTGTTTATGCGCAATTGTTAGAGTTCTTATCACACATTCAGCAACAACATACTTCCTGGAAGGTGCACAGGTTGAGCATCTTATTTACTTCAGTAAAGAATATTGTTGGAAAAGGTGAATCGCTAGATATTTTAATGTTTGTTTTGTATGAAAAACTCTCGTAAAAAATATGAATTTGTGAAATGTTTCACATAGATTTGATGAATACTGACAAGTCGTACCGGAGAAGTTCTAAAATGAGTCCGCAAAAAATTATCATGAGTGAAATATATGAGACAATTATAAATCACAAATTGTTTCTTGAAATTTTTTACCATATTTTCTTCTTTAAAACATACAAATATTTTAAAATTTCTCTCTATAGCTCTCGCTGCTAAGCCAGAGCTATAATTTACTTGTGTGTATTATAGATTTTTATTTCACTAATTATATATTTCGTTTGCAACTCATAAACTTTTGTTTAACCCTCTATTGTGGTTGATGTTTGTTTTTTACACTAACAACAGGGTGTATAAAGTTTGTCAGGAAGCTTATCTCACCCAGAAACAAACGTCGGAGGCATGTTTCAGATATCTTTACAAAATTCTGTACGGATTATTGTTTTAGTGAATGGTGCAATCTGTGAAGAACTGGTTCAGATCAGACTACTATAACATATAGCTGGTATTCAAACCAACCGATCAAAGTCAGGATTTTTTTTTAAATCCTCATATGGCATATGTAATGCACCTGAGAACGATATTATAACTTCGGTTGCGCCGATCGATCGAGCGGTTCTTGTTGCTATATTTTTTTTATTGCTCTATAAGTTTAGTGCAGTTTTTTATAGCTTTCTTTATTTCACTTGTGAGTTTTTGCTGCACTTCATTGTAATGTACTTCCTGTACGGGTTTTGCGCTGGACAAAAAATATTGCATGTTTTTAGAGTATAAGGAAGGAACTTAATATAATGTCAAGAAGACTTAAACCGTATTTTTCGGAATTTAGTCATAATAAAAGAATGCGTTCTTAGTTACATTGTACGTAAGTTTTACACGTTTATAACAAAGCGGCGGGGGCCGATGGATTGCCGGCCGAGCTATTCAAACACGGCGGTGAAGAACTGATAAGATGCATCAGCTTCTTTATGAAATACATGTATGGTCGGACGAAAGCATGCCCAACGATTGGAATTTAAGTGTGCTATGCCCAATCCATAAAAAAGGAGACCCCACAATCTGCGCCAACTATCGTGGGATAAGCCTCCTCAACATCGCGTATAAGGTTCTATCGATCGTATTGTGTGAAAGATTAAAGCCCACCGTCAACAAACTGATTGGACCTTATCAGTGTGGCTTTAGATCTGGCAAATCAACAACCGACCAGATATTAACCATGCGCCAAATTTTTGAAAAGACCGGTGAAAGGAGAATCGACACGCACCACCTCTTCGTAGATTTCAAAGCTGCTTTCGACAGCACGAATAGGAGCTGCTAATACGTCTGTGTAAACTGACGTTGAGCAGCACCAAAAGCTCCGTCAGGATCGGGAAGAACCTCTTCGAGCCGTTCGATTCCAAACGACGTTTCAGACAAGGCGACTTCTTCAATCTGCTGGTGGAAAAAATAGTTCGAGCTGCAGAACTTAATCGAGCAGGTACAATCTTTTATAAGAGTGTACAGCTGATGGCGTATGCCGATGATATTGATACCAGATGGGTCTGGCAGTGAACGAGGGCAAGACGAAATAACTCCTGCCACCAAACAAACAATCGTCGCACTCGCGACTTGGCACTCACGTTACTGTTGACAGTCATAACTTTGAAGTTGTAGAAAATTTCGTCTATCTTGGAACCAGCGTAAACACCACCAACAATGTCAACCTAGAAATCCAACGCAGGATATCTCTTGCCAACAGGTGCTACTTCGGACTGAGTAGGCAATTGAGAAGTTTAGTCCTCTCTCGACGAACAAAAACCAAACTCTATAAGTCGCTCATAATTCCCGTCCTGCTATATGGTACAGAGGCTTGAACGATGACTACAACTGAGGAGTTGACGTTGCGAGTTTTCGATAGAAAAGTTCTGCGAAAGATTTAGGGCCCTTTGCGCGTTAGCCACGGCGAATGTCGCATTTGATGAAACGATGAGCTGTACGAGATATACGACGACATTGACATAGTTTAGCGAATTAAAAGACAGCGGCTACGCTGGCCAGGTCATGTTGTCCGGATGGACGAAAACACCTTGCTCTGAAAGTATTCGACGCAGTATCCAATTAAGAAGAAGAAGATGTACTTTCTTCATTTGTTTTACAAAAAAATAAGAATAGTGTGGTTTGAGTTAAAAACAGTTTTATTATAATAAAGTCAATTCTAAATAAGTGAATGTTATGAATATATGTATAATAAAAAAATCTCAAATCGTCATCTTGAAGTCATAATAATTTTATTTCTTTTATAAGCTCGTACTTTTAGTTAAATTATCGTTACTACGCAGAATTTCTTAATTCTTTTTAAAACCTATTTTGAAATTACGCTGGATATTGCATAGTGGTTTCTGCAGAAGCTGCCCGAAAATATTTTTTAAAACTCTTTCTACTGCCAAGCTCTTATAGCTTTTTGCATGTCTACCGCGGCTGTGCTTTTGCCTACTTTAAAATGCACAAAAACGAAAAATTCAGAACTGGTATCAGACAATAATTCCTTTCCTAGTGCAAGGTGATCTATTTCGAGGTTCCCTACTTTGTTTTACAAAAAACACGTAATCTTCGAATTTAATTGGGTTTATTTTCATTCGACATTCTTTGGCATTTATATTTTGAGGACTATCTCTTTCACGTCTCAGATGGTCCATCCGTTGAGCATTTCGACTGGTAACTGGCGAACAACATCCGTGATGTTTTATTGGAAGGCATGAGTTAAAGCGGGCTTGTCCGTATAGACTTTACATACTACCACAGGAAGAAGTCTAAAAGTGTTATATAACACGATCTTCATGGCCAATCGACCGGCCTAAAACGTGAAATTATCTGCTCACCGAAGTAATCTCACAATAAATCCATTGATTGATGAACTCGCCCATTTCAGGCATCAATTAGTCGGTTATCAAGGCGCGATAAGGGTCGCCATTGACGATTATGTCGGATCTTCTTGGAGTTTTGCAAGGGACCAGAAACGATGAGAAAAGTTGAAATCCGGCTGACTATCTTTCTATCTGTTTGTCTGTAACTTGAGTAAAAATTTAGATATCTGGATAAAACTTGGTACATAGGTTCCTCAGTACAAAATTTATTCGAGTTCGTAGATGGGCGTATAAGCTGAAAATATATAGAGTGTCATAATAAAGCACTAAATTAAGATATAAAACGTGGCCCGCCCTCTAAAAGTTTTGTTCTATATATCTCCTAAACTACTTAAGCAACAATAACAAAATTTACCGAATACAAATTTAAAAAATTTTTTCTTAAAAGAATCTTACCGACAGTGTAAAAATGGATGAAATCGTAGGATAACCCCTTCACTCCCATATACTATACATATACGCTACTGTTAAAAACTACTAAAAGTGCGATAAATCAATAACTAAATACGCCAGAAACTCGGAAATCGGACAACAACCATGCCTACTTCCCACATAGCACAATTTCAAATTCCAAAAACAAGAAGCAATTAATATAACGGGATTAAACTTTGCACGAATCATGTATTTAGTGGCACCTTATCACCAAAAATTGACTAAGTCCAATAAAAACTATTTAAGCCTCTAGGTGTAATGTACTTCCTGTCCTAGGTACCGAACATTTAGACCTCGGTACTTATAATTGACTTTTGTTCAAAAATATCGGTCAATGTGTGATATTGTACAATTAGCGTTCCAAAGTAAACAGGAGTTAAAAGGAACAGAAAAATATCTTTTTCGGCAAAATCAATTTATTTTATTCAAAATAGTCCCCTTCTGCTTCAATAGAGCTCTTTGCACAGTCCAAAAGCATGACGAACGAGTGCTTTAGCTCGTTGTCGGTGCCTTATCAGGTGAATAATGGTTAAAATGTGATTTTTGATCAAATAAACCTCTTTAATGATGTTCTCCGAATGTTGGATTCTGAGCAATTTTTGGTCGTCAGCCCAAATGTTCCGTCAAAATGCGATAAATCGATGTTTTGCAGATGTTCAATTCCATTTCCTTGAATTTCAATGATGATTTTGACTGATTTTTGATGAATTCACGCACAGCTTCGATGGAATTTCCGGTGATCACAGATTTTAATTGACCCGCATATTGATCGTCGTTTATGTTCTCACGATCACTTTGAAAACGTAGAAACCACTCGTGCACTCTGCTACGGGATAGGCAATATCGCCATAAACTTCTTTCATCAATTGAAACGGTTTGATAAAAGTTTTAACAATTTTAAAACAAAATTTAATGTTGGCTCTTAATTCGAAGCTCATTTTCGCACCGATAACACAAACATACTATCTCTTAAACCGCAATAGCTTCACTTGCAATCAATGAAAGGTCATAAACTTCTCCTCGGACAATCGCAGACAGCAGATTCTAACGCGCCAGTCCTTCTCTTATAATGGTTTGTCTTTGTGTCAAAAATGGCTTCAATCGGACCAGTACTTATCATAGCCCCCATATACTTAATATAAAGATTTTCGAATTTCCAGGTGATTTATCCAAATGAAAATAAGAAAGCGAGTTTTACTCATAACAGTGTATCTTTGCGCCTAAACTAGATAAATTTGAGCGAAAACGTGACGTAGCCCCTATAATATATCTTTTGAAATTTCGTCATATGCCTTACAGGAAATATCTCTGATTTTTTTGTATACCTTCTTGCTTTTCTATGCTTTTATGCACATGGAAATGTTTGTAGTTTTCTGCAGTAAAAACGCACGTTGGTAGCTTTTATGACTCCAGGTGTTGTTTGCATTTTTCCTGTTTTATTTTTTCTATTCTGCTTGGCCTCAACCATACATTTGTTTGCGAAGATATTTTTGTGCGTATGGATTCAAAAGATTCTTTGCTGCGGAGGAGTTTTATACAAGCGCATAAATGCTAATAGCGTAACTGTGTGTAGGCCTTTGTGCTCGTGCACAAAGTGTGTGTAACACCCATAGAATAACAATCGGGCAACAAAAAGCGTGTGCGACTTAACTATTTCGAAATTTATGACCTTTTGGGATTTAGTGGAATTTTGGTGATATGGTTAGCATTATACAGACACACAAACATGTACACATACGGGAAGAGTGCATTTGCACTTACAGTTAGTCATTGCAACAACTATTGTTTCGGTATCCTTGTTGATGTGTTTGTGTTAACACAAAGGCATCTCCAACGTTCTTGCCAAGACGTTTTATAAGCGAATATTTGCTGCACTTTCGCATGCATTTAAAGCTATCCTTGTGTAAAAAGCATATGTGTTTTTGTACTTGTATATTTGTAAACGTGCGATCTTTGGTAAGCTGCCGAGAAATCTCAGTTTTAAGCGTAAATAATAAAAGGATTTATTGCGTTATTATACGTAAACGTGGTAAGAATACCACAACGACATACGCATTACTGCCATATTTACAAACGTGACAAACATACATACAGCTACTGATGTTGTTGATATGGCAATTTTTGTAGTTGTGTTTCCTATATTTGCGGTTGTTTTTATGATTACTAGTTTTCTTGTTTTTTCGTCCGGCGTACACTCGACGCCGACGCTCCTTAGCTACAAATTGCTGAGATTGCATTTTCCACTTAACGCACACGTGGTATGCAACATGCGGCCGAATTTTGGAATACGACTATACATGGCAATTCACTTAAGCCACTGGCAGTTGAAAACTGCCATCTCTTCTCGCCCTTCTCCTCCTCTAACGCTCACTTTTTGTTCCCGTTTGTTTCTGGTTCTGTTGTGATTCTACTCCGAATTCAAAAGAAATATTATTTTGTTGTTGTGATTGCATAAAAGGTGTAAAATTGTCGTGAATCTCTGTGACAGTGTTTATTGGCCAATATGGATTACGTCTACTAATGGCTTGTCGCCGTTGCAGTTATTGTTGCTGTTGCATTAGATTCCACATAATCGTACCCGTACATTACGACAATGACGTTTCAACAATGGATTGCAAGAAAGAGCTGTTAGCTATTGCAGGGAGATTTGCACAAATCCAAACACAGAGACATACAAAATGTATAGTGCCAAAAAGTAGGTTTCTTTTATGTAATTTTTGAGCACATAGGAATAATTTGGAATTTTTTGTGTACAAATTTTTCATCTCTCATATTTTTTTTTGTGGTTAGGAAATTGCATTTTCATAAATCTCTTGAAAATAGCAACAGAAAAGAATTACGAGTGAAAAACATATTATAAATTATGGAGCAAAATGGTTTTGTTGATGCTGTGGAATTTTTCATTCAGTTTTATTCATATATATTTTGGAAAGTTTTCTAATACTCGAAAGAACATCTTTTGGCTTTTATTTTTTGAAGATTATCTCTTTTAAATAATGGCCGCGGCTACGTCCCAGATGGTTCGTCCGTTGAGTCCAATTTTCGATGTCTTGCATTTCGACTGGTAACTGGCGAAAGACGGGATTGTCCGCATAGACTTTAAACTTTATACACCACTACAGGAAAAAGTCTAAAGGTTTGATATTACACGATCTTGGTGGCCAATCAACCGGCCCATGAAGTGAAATTATCCGCTCACCGAAGTGTTCTATCAACATATCCATTGATTGAACCGATGTCTGCTCATGAGTTTTAATTTCTGGCATCAAATAGTTGGTTATCATGACGACGAATACGTTCTCACCTGCAAAATTTTTGAAGAAATATGGACCGATGGTTCCACCGGCCCCCAGCAAACCGTTGGTTTTTCTGAACGAATTGGTGGCTCTTGAATCTTTTCAGGTTGCTCTTCGTCCCTAATGTGGCAATTTTGCTTGTTTCCATAGAGCCAAAAATGGGTCTCAACGCTGAATTTTCCTCGAAAACGTCGGATCTTCTTAGAACTTTTCAAGAGCACATAGAGCCCAGCGATGTCGCTTGTGAAAGTCGAGCATTGCTCGAGTTTAACAAATCTTTTAAGCTTTTGGTTTTTGTGGAAAGTAAAATTATTACACGCTAGATAACGAAGTCAACTTTCAATGAGGTGTCACTTGTTGGTGGTACTTTCAGTTCTCACAAGGAATGCTAGAAGCAAAGTAAAACCAATATTCGCGGTTGCGTATATTGGCCAACGCTTTCTACGATGAGCAACTGCTGCTGCTTCCCCTTGTGCTCATAGATTCTCCCAGTGTTCGTCTAATAAACATAGAGCGGCGACGACGTAAAATGTCCCAACGTTACTTACAAACAAGTTACAGGTAATTTGTTGCTGTGTAAATGGAAGCGTGTGTGTATGTACTGTTTACTGTTGCGTATGGGGATTAAGTAGTAATTCCATCAAGCGTTTAATTAATATTAATGCCGACCGCTACTAATTACAGGCACAAATGCTCGGAACTACATCGACACATACAAACACATATATTTTATTTATTACACACATATGGAGAGTGGCACTTTAGTCCGCGGAGGTCATACATCTCGGAGGCTAGGCGGGTGCCGCTGGTGCATACAACACGTTTTAAAAGAAAACAAAACCTAATACTTATAATTATGGGGTGACCCATTTTATGATTTTACTTAATATTGCTTATGCTGCATATTTTTGTATTTGTTCATTTTAAGGTCTTATTTTTACCTTTTATTCTTTTTTTTATAATTTTTCACAACACTGTTTCTGTTAAATATTCATGTTGTCTCTTTTACACCTTTATGTTTTACTAAGCATAACACCACCGACAATGCTATCATTATTGCTGTTTCAGTCTATTGCATTGTGCTTATGCTTAGAAAATTCTTAGTAAGTTGTGTTTAGTGGTTGATAATGCCGAAAGTAAAAGAATCGAAGCAATCTTTTTTAAAAAGAGTCACGGAGCAGTATAGAGGCATCTTACGCTGCGATGAAAGTGTACTTTTTTGTTTGTACTGCAACACAACGACTACCGCTGGACGAATGTTCAACGTCACACAACATTTCAGTTCAACAAAACATGTGGCTGCGGCAAAAAGGCGCGCCACCAACTCTATACATGAACAAACATTATTGACACAATATAAAGAGCAGGAATCAAATCCATTTGGCATGGATCTCTGCAAAACGTTTATGCAAGCTAATATTCCATTGAAAAAAATGCGTGATCCCAGCGTGGTAAATTTTTTAGAAAAATATACTGAAAACAACGTGCCATCAGAGACAACAATGCGTAGATACGTTCCAAAATTATACTACGAATGTATGGAAAATTTAAAAAAAAAGGTGGAAAATAAATATATATGGGTGTCTTTAGACGAAACGACAGACGTCGAGCAACGTTATATTGCCAATTTTGTATTTGGAGTTCTTGATGAAGAAGAAGAAAAAGACAAGTGTTACCTTTTAAATGTAGCCGAGCTGGATTCGGCAAACGCAAGTAATGTGGCTGCATTCTTTAATGACAGCATGCAATTATTATGGCCAGAAGGCATACAATATTCGAAAGTCTTACTTGTCGTAACAGACGCAGCAGCCTATATGCTGTCGGCTATGTCCAGCTTAAAAGTTTTATATCCAAAAATGATGCATGTAACATGTTTTGCGCATGCATTGCATAGACTTGCTGAGTTTGTCCGTTGTCAATTCAACAAAGTAAATACGCTTATTGCAAGTAACAAATCTGTTTTTTTTAAAGGTAAGGTTTTACTGTATTCACAAGGCAAACATTTATTTAACAAATTTTTTAGGCACCCTCGCGTAAAAAAAAAACTTTGGAAATGTTCCCAGATTTACCATTGCCTCCGAGTGCAGTTATAACCAGATGGGGGACCTGGTTGAAAGCTGCGGAGTACTACTGCAAAAATTTTAATGAAATTAAAACTGTGCTTGACACCTTCGACCCAGAAGACTCAGAGGCCATCAAAGTTGCAAAAAACCTTTTTGAAGATCAGCAATTGAGCAGCGACTTAGCTTTTATTAAAATGAATTTTGTTTTTATAAACGAAAGCATAAAACAGCTCGAAGAAAAAAGAATTCCCCTTGAAAAAAGTATTAACATACTTAACACAGTTTTTTTGAGATTGAAAACGATCTCAAATGATTAATATTTAAATAAATTTAAAGCAATTATGCTGCGTAACCCAGATTACAAAGTACTTGTGGACATAAATAATGTTCTTTTCGAAAATAAACAAGTAACAAGTTTAATTGCTAAGTTTTCTCCAAATGAAATAACTAAATTTAAATATTGTCCAACCACATCTTGTGACGTGGAAAGATCTTTTTCAATTTATGGAAATATATTATCTGAATACAGACGTAATTTTAAGTAGGAAAGCCTAAAAATGCACAAGGTAGTGCATTGCAATAAATAGGACAAAGGAAAATATACTTTTATTATTTTTCTTAATTAAAGTAGTAAAATTTTAATATTTATCAATAAAATTCACAAAAAGAATTGTAATGCAATAAATTTTTTATCGTCATATTTTACTTTTTTAAGAGCATATTTTTAACTTTTTTGGAGCTTTTTTAAGCGCTTAAAATCGATTGTTTAGAGCTTAAAATGGGTCACCCTGCTTATAATCTCACATACTCAAACGAATGCGCTGAAGGGTCATATACGGCAGGCAGATTATGCGCTGGCCATAAACAGCGGTCCGTTGGCAGTTGGTTTTTGGTAGCTGAAGGCAGTTTTTCGTGACTTCAGTCAACTGCCTGCTGTTATGAGTGTAATATTGTTGTTGCTGCGCAGTGGAAGTGGCCATTCACATGCTCATGGGAATGCGAAGTGGCGCCAGCGCTGGTTTGGTGGCGAATGTGATTATCCCCAAACAAGTTGCAAGTGAAGTGAAGGCAACAACAAAAACACCTAAAGACATGAAGATGCAGAGTAAATGATTCGGTAGGCATGAAACTCACTGTTAGTTGACTTTTCTCAGAAATAGCAACATCGATTTACCTTTAGAAAAACTTCAATATATATAACATATTATATATAATATATTAGGGTGTTTTTTTTTATTGAACTATTAATTTTTTTCATTCCCGTCACGAAATTTCCTCGGAAATACCCTAAAAAAAATTCCCTGAAAATGTTTCCATTTTCTATGGCAAATTTTTACAGGCCTTGGTCCAGTACTTAATGTTAATATTAAGAGCTAAAACTTTTTTTAGGATATTTCCAAGGAAATTTCGAGACGAGACAGAAAAAAACTAATAGATCAATAAAAAAAACCCTCATATATATATATAATCGATTATCTCACTATGTTTAATAGTGATTTGAAATTTGGAATTTTTTCAATAAAAATAAAAAACATTTCTGAGAAAAGTAAGTTCTCGAAATATTTTAAAGTTTGAAAAGTCAACTTTCTGAATATGTGATGGTTATTTTTGAGAAACAAAAACTAATTGGTGTAATATTAGTTTGAATGAAAGAAAGAAAATTCATATGTTAAATGAATAAGAAACTAAAACAAAGCGACAGCGCCTAGCATGAGAGAGGATTTTTTTTGTCAGTCACTAACATTTGATGGGGTAAGAGTTGATAAAAAAATTCAACATTTTTTTTGAAGCACCCGAATATATTTATACATATGCATATATATGAAAACTTAAATGCGTTGCTTATCCTTATCATAGGGGTTGCGAATTTTCTAAATTAAACATTTTGGATCCCAAAATAGATATTCATTCATTCCCAACACCGAAATTAATTTCTCTTAACATCTTTGATTAAAAGTTAAATTTTCATTTTTGAATTTCGATGTTGGAGTTAAGACATATTTACATTTTTAGCTTTTAATTTTCACAAATGGATTTAAAGTTTTTAATCCAAGATGTTTGGGATCAAAAATTTAAAATAAAAAGTTTAATTTTTTAGTGTATTAGTAAAAAAACTTAAAATTTTTTATTTCAATATCTGAATTTAAAATATAAACCGTTTGAATATTTTAGATGGCAGCCAGTGTCTGAGTGTATCTTTAGAGTATTAAAGATCTTGGCTCTGGCGAGCTCTAGTCAAAATAATAGAACACGAAGTACGCAAACGTGAAAAAATATTAACCCTTTAATTCTAAAACAATTTATATTTTTGATTTTTCATTATATGCTTTTTTGAATTTGGAGACAAGCGTCAGCGTATTTGCAAATTGTTACCATTACTACAATAAATACATTTCATTACTCTCAAGTTATTTTTATTTCTCTAACATCAACATTAGCATAACTGTTGTCTTAAACTATATATTATTTCTATTGGTATTGGCTAATAATACCAGAAACCTGTTAACATTTGCTTTACTACCTCATAAACACTAAAATAAACAACTCCCATTACATAAACCCCTCAGGATGTAATGATATCCTTAAAATGTTTAAGTTCCCATTATCCCTCTTCTTACCAAAGTGCTTCAAAGTGTAACGATTTCGATTGCTTTTGCTTTTTGAAATCTACTTAATTTTGAAAAGAGTAACCGAAGATTGTAAATAAAACTCAAGATTTTTAATTATTCATCAATATTGATTTTATCGCCTTCAAATCAATCTCCACCAGATGTAATACACTTATGCCAACAATTTTCCAGTTCTCGAAACACTTTTCATAATAATAACATTTTAGGATGGCTTTCTGCTCCTTCAGCGAACTTTGTTTAAAAGTAGCGCCAAATTCAGTTTAGGAAATACGGTGAAAACAGTCTGCCTACCTCGCAACGTTACGATCGATCACAACACACGCGGGATGGGATAGATATCGAGAGCTGAAGAGCGAGAGCGAGACGCATTTGCAGACAAAAAAAAAGAAAGAGGCCGAAATGCGTGAGTATGAAGACCTTGACAAGCTGGCCGACAGGGGTAATGCTCGAAAACTCTACCAAAAAAAGCGGCGGCTTACAGAAGGTTTCAAGATCTGAGCATACTCTTGTAGAATCCCCGAAGTGATATTGAGATCGATGCCTGGAGCATACTAACATTATGGAGGGAACACTTCTCCAGCCTGCTGAATGGCAGTGAAAGTATAACGCCATGAAGAAGTTCGAATAGCAATTACCCGTCCGAAGATCAACAAAGCAGCGGTAAGGAGCATGCATCAGCTTCTTTGTAAAATATGGTCAGACGAAAGCAAGGCCAAAGATTGGAATTTAAGTGTGTTATGCCCAATCTACGAAAAGGGAGACCCCAAAATCTGCTCCAACTACCGTGGGATAAGCCTCCTCAACATCGCGTATAAGGTTCTATCGAGGGTATAGTGTGAAAGATTACAGCCCACCGTCAACAAATTGATTGGACCTTCTCAGTATGGCTTTAGACCTGGCAAATCAACAACCGGCTAGATATTCACCATGCTTCAAATCTCGGAAAATACCCGTGAAACACACACACACACCCCCCTTCGTCGATTTGAAAGCTGCTTTCGACAGCACGAAAAGGAGTTGCCTTTATGCCGCGATGTCTGAATTTGGTATCCCTGAAAAACTAAAAAGGCTGTGTAAACTGACGTTGCGCAACACCAAAAGCTCCATCAGGATCGCGAAGAACCTCTTCAAGCCGTTCGATACCAAACGAGGTTTCAGACAAGGCGACTCCCTATCGTGCGACTTTTTCAATCTGCTGCTGGAGAAAATAATTCGAGCTGCAGAATTTAATAGAGTAGGTACAATCTTTTATAAGAGTGTACAGCTGCTGGCGTATGCCGATGATATTAATATCATCGGTCTCAACACCCGCTCCGTTAGTTCTGTTTTCTCCAGATTGGACAAGGAAGCAACGCAAATGGGTCTGGCAGTGAACGAGGGCAAGACGAAATATCTCCTGTCATCAAACAAACAGTCGTCGCAGTCGCAACCAGTATCAACGCAACCAACAATGTCAGCCTGGAAATCTAACGATGTACTATATAACTCTTGCCAACAGGTGTTACTTCGAACTGAGTAGGCAATTGAGAAGTAAAGTCCTCCTCGAACAAAACTCAAAATCTGTAGGTCACTCATAACTTCCGTCCCTGTTCAGAGGCTTGGACGATGACAACAACTGATGAGTCGACTTTGCGAGTTTTCGAGGAAAAAGTTCTGCGAAAGATTTATGGTTCTTTGCGCGTTGGCCACGGCGAATATCGCATTCGATGGAACGATGAGCTGTATGAGCCGTATGAGATATACGACGATATTGACATAGTTCAGCGAATTAAAAGACAGCGGCTACGCTGGCTAGGACATGTTGTCCGAATGGACGAAAACACTCCAGCTCTGAAAGTATTTGACACAGTACCCGCCAGGGTAAGCAGAGGAAGAGGAAGACCACTCCGTTGGAAGGACCAGGTGGAGAAGGACCTGGCTTCTTTTGTAATATCCAATTGGCGCCACGTAGCGAAAAGAAGAAACGACTGGCGCGCTGTTGGTAACTCGGCTATAATCGCGTAAGCGGTGTATACGCCAGTAAAGAAGAAGAAGATATATGTATATCTTATACATATTATATATAAAAATGAAATGCTCTTTCTGTATGTCCGCGCATTTCGACCGAACCACAGCACAGAAGGACGTGAAAATTTGCACTGGTATTCCTTTAATCCTGGGGAAGGTTCTAACGGCAACCTTTGTTTGCAAAATCACCCTGTATTTCGCAATTAATGTCTATATTTATAACTCAAGAACGGCTGAAACGATTTGGCTGAAAATTGGTGACAAGGTAGCTCGAACCCTCGGGACGGGATTATGCTACTTTCTATCGTTTTATGTTAAAAGCCAAAACAATTATACTGGGTTTTGTTTACATTGTTATATATGTATAAGAATTATAATCATAGCTGTAACTGAACAAGAAAAAGTTGAGTCATAATTTGAGATGAGTGCATAATAGCGGACGAATACATATTTCTGAAGATTACACAGAACAATGCAATATTTAAAAGGAACGATCATGTCCATGTTTTTTACGTGCAGTATCTGGGTTTTAGAGTCCATTTTGCAATTACATTCAATGAATGTTGAACAAAACACTACCATATGATTAGATACGAGGGCTGCTATATATATTTCTGGCCTAGGAACACTAAGTGTTGCCAGGTGCAATCTGATATTTCCATTGGAAAGTTTGACATTTTTTAGCATAACGTTTTGTCATTAAATCGTGAATTGTTTTATTTACAGGGAATTAAAAAATTCATCTCCGCCAAAAAATGGAATTAACTCATGAACATTTTCGTGCGATAATTTCTCACAACTTTCGGCGCGGATTATCACGACAAGAGTGCATCAATGAACTAAAATCTTTGTATGGCTATGAATCACCATCCTATAGCACTGTGAAAAACTGGTACAACGAATTTAATCATGGCCGACGCTCGCTCAAAGACGAATTCCATGAAGGTCGTCCAAAAACAGCCGTTGTGCCAGAAAACATCGATGCCGTACGTGAACTGATAATGCAAGACCGTCATGTAACATATCTTTAGATAGAGGCGTGCTTATGCATTTCTCCCACTAGCATACATTCGATATTGCATGAACACCTGGCCGTAAAAAAGGTTTGTTCTCGTTGGATCCCGCACAATTTGACAATCGCTCAAAAAAAGGCACGTGTGGATTGGTGTAAAGAAATGCTGAAAAATATGATCGCGGTACTTCAAAAGACGTCTATAAGATCGTCACAGGTGACGAATCATGGATCCATGCGTATGAGCCCGAAACAAAACAGCAAACGACCGTGTGGGTCTTCCAAGGCGAGCCAAATCCAACGAAAGTTGTTCGTGGAAGAAGCACTTCGAAGCAAATGGTCACCTATTTCTTCGGCAAAACTGGTCATGTGGCGACTGTTCCGCTTGAGCAACGTAGGACGGTCAATTCTGAGTGGTACACTACCATTTGTTTGCCTGAAGTCTTCGGAGAAATACGAAAAACGAACAAGAGAAGACGAATCATCGTGCACCATGACAATGCGAGCTCTCACACTTCGGCTCAAACCAGCGCCGTTTTGACCGGCCAAAACGTCGAATTGATGGGTCATCCGCCGTACAGCCCTGACTTGGCACCCAATGACTTCTTTTTATTCCCACACATCAAGAAAATAATGCGTGGTCAACGATTTTCGTCACCAGAAGATGCTGTTGAAGCATTCAAAACCATGTTTTGGAGGTGTCTAAGTCGGAGTGGAAAAAGTGCTTCGAAAATTGGTTTGAGCGCATGCAAATGTGTATAAATCTTGATGGAGAATATTTTGAAAAACAATAAAACCATTTTCGTTGGTAAATATTCCTATTTTCATTATTAGGGCAGAAATATATATAGCAGCCCTCGTAAAAGCGTGAGACGCGGCGTCTTCTGCTCTACTTCAGCAAGGGTGATTCACTATAACATGTATCATATGCATATGTGAAGTTATACGATGCAGATGCAGAGACTGTGAGGATGTTGTTACACCATACGTATTTACTATTTTTAAGTCATTTACGAAATCAATAAAAAATGAAGGATACCAATTTTACTATTCCATTGTATTGTTATCATTAATGGTATATTCTTGTGAATTCTTTTATTGAACAATTTTTTATCGTATAATAGATTATTATTCATTGCCAACATCGATATTAAATTTTCCCAACATTTTCCATTAAAAGTTAAATTCTATTTTTTTTAAATTTCGATGTTGGAGTTAAAGAATACATTTTTAGTTTTTAATTTTTAGATGTTTTCAATCCAAGATGATTGGGAGTAAAAATTTAAAATCAAAAATTCTATTTTTTATTTTAATAGTAAAAAATTTAAATTTAATTTGTTATCTCAATATCAGAATTTAAAATATAAATCGATTGCATGCGTATGTTGACTGCCACTGTCAGAGTGTCTCTCTAGAGTACTGAAGAAGGTGGCTCTGTGCAAGCTCTAGTCAGAATAATAGAACACGAAGTACACAAACGTGAAAAAAGCAAAGCAATCTAAAGCAATTTTAATTTTCAATATTTAATTCTATGCTTATTAGAATTTGGGACAAGCGTCGGCATATTTTAAAATTATTACTATTACCATAATAAATATATTCCATTACTCTCGAGTGTATATCGGCTGTTATTTTTATTTCTATAATATCAACATTATCAAAACTATTGTCTTAAACTATATATATTTTCTATTGGTATTGACTAATAATGCCAGAATGCAGTGAACATTTCCTTTACTATTTGAAAAACACTAAAATAATTACCATGCAATTACCATTACGTAAAAACTTAAGGGTGTAATGATATCCTTAAACTGTTTATATTCTCATTATCCACTCTCTTACTAAATTCCTTGAAAGTGCATTTTTTGACGTAAATTTAACGATTTCCATTGCACTTGCTTTTTGAAATCTACTTACATTGTGAAAAAAGTAACCGGAGATTGTAAATAAAACAAAAAACATTTAATTTATTATCAATATTTATTTTCTCGCTTTCAAAGTAGTCCCCACCAGATAATGGGTTGTCAAAAAAGTCTTGTGGTATTTTTATTGAATCAATTCTTGTGGCACCCATACATCGAACTTCTTAGTGACTCCAAGCTTCTTCAAATGGTTTATAACGGTTTTATGACTACTATGCCGGTCTCTTTCGACCAATTCAGCGATTTTATCGCAATTTTCGACGACAGGCCTTCGGGAGCGTGGCGCATCTTCGACCACCTCTACACCAGAACGAAAACGTTGGAACCATCGTTGTGCGGTGGAAATGGAAACTATATCGGGTCTATAAACTGCACAAATTTTATTGGCGGCTTGAGATGGATTTTTGCCTTTATCGTAGTAGTACTGTAAAATATGACGTATTTTCTCTTTATTTTGCTAAATGTTTGCGACGCTATAACTCACGAACGACTTAAAAGAAACGACAATCAATCAAACACGTGTTAGAGCGTGAAATGAGCTTTCCAAAAAGGTATAGCATGACCCGATGCAACGAATAAAATTAGAACTACGCGCTTTCAGCGCCAACTAGCGAAAATACCGCAAAACTTTTTTGACAACCTAATATAATACACTTGTGCCAACGATTTCACAGTCTTCAAAACAGTTTTCATAAGCACTTTTTGGACAGGCCTTCCGCTCCTTCAGCGAACTTTGTTTTATCATATCGACCGAGTGAAAATGTCAAATTCAGTTTAAGAAAGAAAAGAAAATCACACGGAGCCAAATCTGGTAAATACGGTGGTTGATCAATGGTATTCATTGCATTTTTGACTTTAAAGTCGATCACAATCGTACTCTTTTTGAAAAAAATTCAGCTTTGTCGGGACATGTCGAGTAAGAATACGTTTCATGCTCTAAATATCCACCAAATTCGGACGATTTTCATCAGTTGAAGAGGTCGAAGGTCGTCCAGAACGAGGCATGTCTTCAACGACGTCTCGATCGTCTGTGATGGCTTTGTACCAACTGTGTTTTTTCCGACATTCGCAACGCTTTCACATACAAAATTTGGTTAGAAATACAAAATTTGAGACAAGTTCTTTGTTAGATATTTTTATCCATTGTACAAATTGCAACGCACTTTGAAGGTATATCGACTTAAGCAGCTGCTGTAACCAAACTAGTTTGAGAGATCGCGCTCATATTTAGCATAGTAATTGAGGGCAGTCCTACCAACTTAGCAAAACACATGTTTTTGAAATATCATTTATCCGGGGCATTTGATTACAATTTCCGGGTGCTCTTTGATCACAATATATAAACGATCAGATATAATTATAATTTATTTATTTGTATAATTTTCAAATAGTTATTTTAATTGCAACTACATCATAATTTGCTTACATAAATACCATTACTATTACAATTACATTTGAAGCCAAATGCTATAACCAAAAATACATGGATATTACAAATTATATTCTTATTATTATAGAATTTAATTAGAAAGTGAAGCAACACTTTTAAATTGCTTACACCAAACTCGAAAGTTTCGCACATTAAATACTGGTGCCATTTAGTGTACAAATTTATACATTATGTGCATACCTTACGTATAACTTTCATACATACATATATACGCCGACCATTACGTGCAGATCCTGCACAGCACGGTCCAGTAATTAAGTCCACTAACTGGGATTCATAAACTCAATTTGCACTTTACCAACGCTGAACGGCTGTCATTGCCTGCAACAACAAATACAAACATGCATGCAAGCAAATATTGGTATATACAAGTACATATGCATATAAATATATCGTGCAAAGTTTACTTGCAATGCTACTCTATAAATGCGCTTGTTTGTCGGTAAATATAAGGTACACACACATGTATAACTACAGTTATATTTTAGTATGCGCGTACAATGAGACCATTTGGTTAATATTTAATTAACAAAAACACAGAGAGAAAAAGCTGCAATGAGACAGAGGCAAGTGCTAAGTGGCAGGAGGCTTTTGGAAAAAGTAATGGTAAACCTGACTCGTTGGCGTCAATGTGCAATGGCAACTGAAAATGTTTGATGCACTGCCACATGCAGTCACTCACGATCTGACAATTTTTCCTAAGAGACTATGGACCTGAAATCGGTTTGGAGCTAGGAAACTTTTAAGGCGGAGCTTAAAAAATCTGAATAATCCCTTATATGGGAGATATGTGATATAGTTTTTCGACCTGACAAATTTCAAAAAGGATCAATAGAAAATCAAAATAGACTTACGTAATAAATTTCATTCGGATATCTTAAAAACTGAAGAACAAAATTTTAATGTCCATAAAAAATCTCACCTTAGAAATTGCCGGCTTCAAACTGGTTTTAGATTCATAGTCTCTTCGGCAAAGTTTTTCAGAATGGTCCGCATAATATTTTCCGCACTCGCGATTTTACCGTTTTTTACTCTCTGTAAAACGATTCACTGTAATGGAATTAGTGGATTAGTGGATTAATCGGGTTGGGTTTAGTATCGCGCCGGTTAATTTTGGCTCACTGTACCTAAACGAGAGAACCAAATTGAAAATTTTAAACACGCATGTATGCTTAAATTATCGAACTTTATTTTAAAACATATTTTATAAAAATCGGTTCACAAATTTTTGCACAAATTCACTTTAAAAATTGCCATTTTTTGCAAATTTCTAAATATATGCTAGTGTATTTTCATCTATTGTGCATTGTACCAAACCAATTATGGATACATTTTCACGCACATATATTACTTATGAATTATAAAAACCACTAGTAATGTTTTTAATTACTTTTGATTGTTAATTTCTTTGTAAATCTTTAAACAAAATACACCTTTTTCTGCATTGAGTTCAATAATGCGAAAAATCAAAATGACTGCCTAATTTGAACTGTCAAATCACCGAGAAAGCACGAACAAAAGGGAATAAATTAAACCCACTTAGCAATAAATGTATGAAGTGAACGCGAAAAGGTGTTCAATGCTAAAATACTGTGGATGGCGTAGCCGGTGTTGGACCGGCCAGGGTTATTTTTTTAAAGCGCGGCCGAAGGCCGCCCACGCAAAAAGGAGTTTCATGCGAAAAAAATCTGATGCACTCCGGTGTTGGACCGACCAGGGTTATTTTTTTTGAAGCGCGGCCGAAGGCCGCCCACGCAAAAAGGAGTTCTATGCGAAAAAAATTTGATACACCCCGGGGTTGATTTCTTGTCCATACAAAAATGTTGGCTGGGTTGCATTGGTTTCAGTTTGTATGGAAAAATGAGCAAAAACACTGATTTTTGGTCATTTTCAAAGGGCTCCCTACAGGTCTATAGGGGCTCTAGGGGGTCGAGGGGGGGTTTATTAAAAAGTTCAATCCTTCCTCTTTCCAATAAGGGGGCGTGAGGGGGGTAGCCCCGCCCCCTTTTTCACCATAAACGATACTAAACCGGCGCGATACTAAACATTCCCCGATTAATCATCAGTAGTGAGCAGTGCTCTTTTGGTATACTGGATATTCCAACATTAAGCTATGCATGTCTGCGATGTTTCTATTATGTCTATATTCTCACAATTATGAGCTTTGTTTTCTTACTCATTTTTTAGCTTGCATGTGAGTGCTCGATTGAATGCTTGTGTCTATAGGTGTGTTGATATGAATATTTAGTTACTTTCTGTTTTAGAAAATGAGCAAAATAGGCGTAGAAAAAAGGTAATGAGACAAATATTGAGTTGTCGAAAAAGTTTTTTCGTATTTTTAATCAAACTCCAACTTATTTTTTTATATTTTTACTAATAAATAAATAAACAAATATGTACAATCGACCACTTTTTTCCATTTTCCCGCTAAATATATATAATTAAATACATTGGTTCGATAGGGAGCGAAATGAAGTACCAATCGAATTACGTCAAAGAATAAGTTCTCCGTCTGCTCAAGTAAGTTGACCAGTGCCAATAGATGTGCGATGGCTGTGAAATCGAATCAGGTGCGCACATTGTTATTTTTTTTTGTTCTTTTGTGTATTTGTTACGTAGATTGGCTTTTTTTATTTCGAGATTTGCAATCCAAGTGTTGCAATCTGACGACTTACCACTCAATCCTAAAGTTTGACATTACGTTTTGACATACTAGCGATATATATGTTGTTTACAGTTATTGAAAATTTCGGCTAACAAAGGGAATTAAATTGCAATTATTTTTCATAACTTTCGACGCAGCAAAAGTGCATCGATGAACTCAAATCAGCTTTTGGCAATGAAGCTCTACAAAGGGCCAGTGTCTTTCGATGGAGTGTCGAGGTCGTAGATCATTCCAAGACGAATTTCGTGAAAGTCGTTCAAAATAAGGACTTGCCTGTCTCTCTCACATGATTATTTAAGTGAGATTAGGCTCAAATATCGCTGACAGTCATACCAACCTAAAAAAAAAATATTCTAAGAAATGCGTTTTTGTGCGAAATTTATATTAAAAACTATTACTGAGATTATACCACTATAACATATTGCTGCCATACAAACTGATCGGTCAAAATCAAGTTTTTGTCTTTGTGAAGAATCTTATAACGTTTTTTATTTTATTTGGCACAGAATTTTTTTTGTGACAGACAATTTGCTTTTCAGCCTGATTTAGTTGGTGTAGTATTTATATATGTTTGCAACTTCACACTGTTCCATTTTGCTCCTTTTCCCAAATATTCTGGTATTTAAATTAATCTGCTCTTACGAGTAATTTAGTTACAGGCAATTTTCTCTGTCATTTGCTTTCCACTTCTCTTCCACGCTCGCTTTCCCAACTTTTATCATGTGTTTATTTCAGCAGAAACTCTACAGCACCTATTATCCGCCAATTTATTTCACAGTCACTGCATTATGTGCACTCTACTTTTGCAAAGAAGTCATTTAGGTAAAATGCCGTCATTTTACATATTTTTAATTAAAATTAAGCCGTTCAGCGCGACACTCAGCCTACGTTATTATAATTTTCCTACTTCGTCACGGTTTTTTGTATTTTTATGGGTTTTTTCACAGTCAGTCACCAGCGGCTCGCGGGTAGCATAGTTTCTTCGAATATAGTGGAACTCGCCTTATCTGCATTCAGGCGAATTATCGCAATAATCTAATTATGTATTGAAGGTGGCGACTGTGATGACATGGAACGGTGATACATACACATTCACTACTTATGTATATGTATGTGTGTGTAGATATATAAAAGTTTGTGATCTTTTTTTACAGTTCTCTATATTGTCGGGCGCCACTTATAACATTTTCATTTTAAAGACGCCGTCGGGTGTACAATCGTTGCTACAGAGATTTCCCTTTTTTTGCATTATAACATATTTCATATATTCAACTTCACAAATGTGTAGACACCACCTTACTTGTTTTAAAAGCTGATTTAAGCAAAGTATATGTGTCTCGCTCACTTAACTAGTTGAACTACCCACTAACTGGTTGCTACTAAATACACCGGGGCACTTCAGAAGATTTAAGCGTACCACTGCCCTTCTCTCCTATACCTATATGTGTTTATGCCTTTGAGCTGTAAGTTCTCGCAGCACTTTCAATATTACGTTGCGTACACTCACTCAAAATTTGTGCTGCCTCGAAGTTCCTGCACCATATTCCTGCCGCAATTTGCAAGTGACGCAATACATATGTCTTTATGTGAGTGTGTGTGTACTTTGTAGCCAAGAAAGCAGCATTTTCTCACCAACTTTCCAATTAAGTAATATGTCTTTGACAGTATATATATAATCCTGCGGAGAAAGAAATTACATTAATCATTGATAGACTTGCTTCCGATAGCGAGCCACTCGCTTAATGGCAGCACTCGCATTTACGCCGTAATGGCTTTTACTTTGCGCTTGTTGTTTTTCGCTTACCTACTTACTTACATTGAAGCTGAACTTTTCCTGTTGTGCCTGCTATCGTTTTTTTATACTCTTGTAACTTTTTGGTATAGATTTTTGATTTTGCTCACCTAAAACTAATTGAGATAGTTATAGAGTTATAAACATACACACTGTAAAAATGTATAAATCAGATATTAATCGGACCCACTCTTCTTATAGAGATTATGTTAAAACTACTAAAAGTGCAATAATTCAATAAATAAATGGGTCAGATTATTAAGATTTACACTGGTGTCGATATGAAAGGGATAGTTTGGAATGAGTATCCACCTCGTTCTCCCGCCTCAGTTCCAAAATTAGTCGAAATCGAACATTAGCTTTCCAAGTCCTGATACCTAACTTATGGACCTTGTGCCTATATTTAATTTTTTACCGAAAAAATTATTCTTGAAACTACAACAAAAGTTGATACAGATTTGATGTTGAATCAATGCTATGTCAAAACCTACCTTAGCTCCCTTGTATTTAACACATGAATTTTAAATTACTTTTGAATTTACAGCGTACATAGCAAACAATGTGTAAGGTGCCTTAGAAATATTAAAGCAATATTCGTAAAATGTGTGAAATTGGTCCTAAATTATATGTACTATTTTTATATATAATTATTTTAATTATTATAGCAAACTTAATGATATCCATCCATTTTAACTTGCCATCTTACTGTAATCCATTTATGTTAGCAATATTTGTTATGTAATTGAAATTTAGGGGATTTCTTTCTTTAAAATTAATAAAACAAAGTCTAAGAGTCATAATACACACAAATTAACAGGTATTCAAATTTTGATTATAAACTGTTCAATTTCTTTTAACAAAGAAAGATAAATTTTGACTCCACATTTTGTACTATAAAGTTTTACAACGCCTGTAAGTATTTGTCCGCCTTTGATCTGACAAGTTGCGAGAGTATAAAATGTTTGGTTACACTCGAAATTAACCCTTCCTTGCTTGTTCTTAATGTGAACGCTGGGGATTTTACTTATTACCAACGCGATTAAGTGGCACATTTTTGTCGCAAATGATGTGTTAAATTGTGCAAGATGTCATAATTACAGTAAGTATACATACAACACATATAGGCTTTCACTACGCGCGCAAAGCACTTCAGTTTCGCACAAGGTATTTACGACTTTAATGTCACGCATACGCCATAGTGCACCCACCCACATCTACTTCACTTTATCTATCTTTATTTTCACGTATGTTCACTACGCTACGTTAAAGCTTAAAAGCTTATGCTCTTAATAAAAATACATCGTTTAAGAAACGTAGACGTCATGTGTTGCTAAGAGGATGTCATATTTTTTAGGAAATTCCTTCTTTGCATGACAAGCTAGTTTAAGATGTTGAAAATATAAATAAACGAAAAAAAAATCGTTTAAGTAGCATCTGAGGCGAAACAAAAATCTTAAATTCGTCTCAGTAGCGTACTACCTTCATTTTAAATTATAGCTTTTGTTTAGTTTTTATATAAAGATAACAATAAATAAAACTCAGAACGAATAATCAATTAATGTATGTCTTTCAGTAAAATTTAGTGAATTAAGTAGCGTATATGACACGGCAAACTTATTAGATCACTTCTGTCATACATTATAAAATAAATGCTTTAGAGGTTTTCTTGATTTTAAATCAGTTTTAGAAGTAAGTTACGTATTTGAAATGATCAACCAGAAAAATAAAAGTGCTCTGGGTAAATTACCGGGCAAAAAACGCATAATACATACAGACTCTACAAATTTATTATAAAGAAAATGGATGCGAAAATATTATTAAAAAAATTAAATAAATTCTTAATATTATTTTATTATTAATTCTTATACTTCTCAGTTATAAAATTTACTCATACAACAAATTTACTGACTTGCATGGCTTGAATGAATATGAATAATAACAATAAAAATATTACTTAAAATATTACTTAAAATAAAGTAAAAGTTATTTTAATCAATTAATACACTTAGAATCTCACTTGCGTATTCGCAGTGTACTAAAAATTGGTGTAGGCGTTATGAGCTAATTTCGGCAAGAAAATAGTGAGATGAAATTAAATAATGGTTACCACTAATAATTTAATCTTTTTTTAGTCACGGTAATGTTATATATGCCTTATAAAAAAATAATAATAGAATTAATAATTAATAATAAAACAAATTTCATTCAATTATATATATATTATTTGGGTAAGGTATGTCATATCTTTTATATAAACCAAACAACTAGGTTCTTTTAAAGACCTTGTTTTTGTTGCCAGTAATAAATTACAATAAATAAATTCTAGCTCAGCACTTTGTATATATGTATATGCAATGTTTTCTTGCTTTCTATGTCTCGGTCCTGAGCCTTATTTTTACAGATAGATGCATCTCAATTAACGTCGGCTGTAAAGTACCGCTATTATGTAACAGTTTTTCGTGTTACAGTTTTCCACTTGCCGCCGGTTTTTCTCCAGTCTCTGTAAACTAAAAATTCGAATGTTTCTTTTCATATAAATATATACTATATACCGGATTTTCCATTAGTGACGTAATGATTTCAAAGTATCCTTTCGTCCATTTTTAATATGTCAAGTCTCTTTCTGAAATTTTGTTATTGTATTCAGTAATGATACCATTTCATCATGGAAAGGTATACGCAAGAGCAACGATTACATATTATTCAATTTTATAATCAAAATAATCGTTCTCCCATTGCAACTCTTTGTGCGCAATTTGTGGATTCCAAAATATTCTCAGAAATTGGGACTATCTCAATCAACAACCTGGCATATTTTGAGAAAAAATTTGAGCTTGCATTCGTATAAAATTGGTCCTACTCAAGAATTGAAGTCATTTGACCACAGTAAACGTCGTGAATTTTGTGATCTTGCCTTGGAACAACTTGAATACGAAAACGATTTTTTTACGGAAATCATATTCTCCGAAAAGGTTCACTTTTATCTGAGAGGTGCCGTAAATAATTAAAACTTCCGATTCTGGTACGAAGGAAATATAAAAATTATTCATGAATAACAATTCATTCACCTAAATTGAGAGTTTGGTGTGGTTTTTGGTCTCATGGTCAAGCTGGTCACACCGTTACTGTGAATGAAGAGTGGTGTGAATCGATGTTAACGAATTGCAATAAGTTGATCTTGACAACATCTGCTTCAAACAAGACGAGTACACGTGCTACACAGCAGCTGCAATTACGAGAAAAATTTGGGTTTTGGAACATTTCAGAAAATCGTGACATTAAATGGTCTCCAAGAAGTTATGATTTAGCACCATTAGACTACTTCTTGTAGAGTTATTTGAAGTCGTTAATCCTTACCAAAAAACCAACTCTCTTCAAGCTTTATAAGGACTATTCATGACATTCGACTTAATTTAGTGCAAAAAGTATTCGGAAATTGGGTTCATCGAATTCTTTTCTGCAAAAGAAATCGTAATTGTATCGATTGTACTTCACATCATATAAAGAACATTTGAATTCTCTTAACAACTATTCTTTTTTTAAGAAATCATAGCACTTTTCTTGGGAACCCTGTGTGTGTGTGCTTATGTTGTAAAACATTGACGAGCGCATATCATCATTGTTTCAGTTATGCAATTGAAAGCATAATTGCCAATGTAATGTTTGAACTCATTCAATCTGTTAGCGCCTAGGGAGTTTGACGCTATACTCTTCAACAGAATATGTTATAGATATTTCGTATACATATAATTAGCGTAGTCAGGGTATTTCTCATTCTGTTCTTTACATACTTCTCATTTTTATGGCTGGTTTTGCAAGGCAAAGGATCTTTGTTCTATTTGACTTGGTACTTCAGTGCGTAAGAATGACGTAGCTATGTACTGATCCGGGTCGTTAAGATGGATGTCAATGACTGTATCAGTGACTATTCGTTCTGAGCTTGATTAAAGACGAAGAACGTACCAGCCAGCAAACGCAATTCTGAGCATATCGCCAAAAAGTATAAGATGGCCACCTACTTGAATCAGGCCGACAGAATACAGAGATTCTCAAAATATATATTTCTGCTTCTATGACGTACTTAGTTCAACGTGATTCTAGACCTATGGAATATTGAAAATTCAGGCCATTAGCTGAATGTAAATATTGGCTTACTGTTATTTTTTGTGTTATAAGTAGAATCATCTCGAATCATGGTTTTACAGAGCTTTAGTTCGGACATGACAGTACTACCTTCAACTTCTTCAGTTCATTTGTGGTAAGTATTATCAGTAAACCAAAGCACCAAAAAATATTAGGTTGTCAAAAAAGTCTTGCGGTATTTTTATTGAATCAATTCCTGTGGCACCCATACATCGAGCTTCTTATACCCGAGACAGACATGTAGTAATAATACCATATATAGTACAAATACCATATGTGTGTCACCAAATACTAGCAAAATACCATATGAGCAATGTAGTATTTTGCTGCTAACAAACTATGATGTTTCATTGTGGTATTTGTATAAACACAGCAAAAAAAAACAGGTAACAAACTTTACTAAAAGCTTTTACACAAAAGCTCTTCGAAATATTCTGTCAAAATGACTTAAAAAATTAATTATTGAATTGGAAAACAAAATATTTTTCACATTTTTTCTTCCGGAAAAACAGAAAATGCCTCATTTTATGTGAGGATTTTAAAGAGACTTTAACTAAATAGCTTTTTTTGCGATAAAAATAGATTACCTTTACAGTATTTGAAATAATTGTACTTATTTTCTCCATAACAAACATCTATATACATATTTATTGTTTACATTTTTTTGAAATATTTAATGCCTATGAAACGAAGGTAGTATTTGAGTTTACTACATTGCCGTGTGTGTCAGCAACGTAGTAAACAGAATACCATGATACCTTTACTATGGTATTGTAACTACATGTCTGTCTGGCGTAATTTCAACATCCTCGCCCAATGGGAACACAAGCTCTGTATTAACGCTGAATGACTGCAGTTAAAGGTAAGTTCTTACAATTAACTTATTAATTTCGTCTCTAATCTTTGAAACATTCCTCTATGCTTTTCAGAACTTATTTAATTGCGAAGAAACAGCTTGATGATGAATACAACCCAGAGCATTATCGCGATCAAGTTAATGGTCAATCATCAGTTGGCGCTTTTGTGCATCTGCTTAAAGGTTCTTTAGGTTTCGGTATACTCTCCATGCCGATGGCTTTTTACAATGGTGGCTTACTCTTCAGTATGGTTGCTACGCTGATCGTGGGCTTGCTTTGTACGCATTGTGTACACATTTTGGTAAGTAAATATACTTTTCCTAAGGAACTGAAATAATCTTTTCGAACAAAGCCTTTATCTTAACTACACTCAAAATCAAATTTGACTCGGATTGTCCTATTTAAACTGCGGGCGCAGACTGAATTGATAAATACTTTTTCTAGATTAGAAACACCATTTTTTATGTTTATGTGTGGTAAAATATTTGTTAAATTGAAATAATGGGTTTTCAAAAAAGTCTTGCGGTATTTTTATTGAATGAATTCGTGTGGCACCCATACATCGAGTTTCTTAGTGACTCCAAGCTTCTTCAAATGGCTTATAACGGTTTTATGACTACTATGCCGGTCTCTTTCGACCAATTCAGCGATTTTATCGCAATTTTCGACGACAGGCCTTCCGGAGCGTGGCGCATCTTCGACCACCTCTACACCAGAACGAAAACGTTGAAGCCATCCTTGTGCGGTGGAAATGGAAACTATATCGGGTTCATAAACTGCACAAATTTTATTGGCGGTTTGAGATGTACTTTTGCCTTTATCATAGTAGTACTGTAAAATATGTCGTATTTTCTCTTTATTTTGCTCAATGTTTCGACGCTGTAACACACGAACGACTTAAAAGAAACTTGATTGTCGCGCGTGATATGAGCTTTCTAAAAAGATATAGCATGACCCGATGCGACGAATAAAACTAGAACTACGCGCTTTCAGCGCCAACTAGCGAAAATACCGCAAGACTTTCTTGACAACCAATATTAATTTTTACTAAGTGATTGCTCGAACTTAAAGATTATTTTTTACTTTGAAAATTGATCACAAAACATTTAATTAGAATACATCCTTCTAAATAAAACTTCTTAAAGTAGGAAAATTTGTCCACAGCTTGTTTAATATATAAATGTTTAAGAAAGACGGATCGCAAGTTAGAAAGGTAGTATTTTCTCTTCATTTTATGTAGAGAGTCGAAAAACTGAGGCCTAACTAATTTTCAGCGCTTTTTAAACAAGATTTTTATATTAGACTACCCAATCTACTTTGTTGAGATCTTTGTTGGCGACAGACTGTAGATTAAAGTACCCAACTCTTTGTACTCTCTCAAATAAATTGCTACCGCTATTATCCTTTCGATGTCTTCCCTAAATTTAACGCTTCTTGCGGATCTTATATAGTCATATACTTTTCTGTGTTTCAAGATATTTTACGAAATTCTGTCATGTATTTATTTTAACCTCAATTCTGCCCAAAATCTGGACCAGAGACTAAAAATAAATAATTAAATGAAAAAACCATTTAAACAGTATATGTTTGCGTGTAGAGGGATGTATGGTAAGCATAGGTTCCGTGAAAGTGATCAAGACAACGAAAGTTCCGGACAGGACGAGTTAGACAGCTTTCAGCACAAGTACTGAGAATCGAGGTTAGCAAGAGACAAGAGAGGTAGTGAAAGTTGTTAGTCACTTATGAGTTGAAAAAATAATGGATGTAAACAAGTAGGCAGTAGGTTATTTGGATTTAATATATGTGTGCATGTGTGTTTGCAACAACATCTACCTCACCCATACAAGTGTTGCTTGCCACACTTGGCATCCTAGCGACTGCAAAAAAGCTTAAAAAACAGCAACAGCAAAGTTATTGGCTTAATGGTGGCAAAAAGAGCAAATTTTGCACAGTTGTTGTGTTGCTGGCGGTAAGAATACCCTCTCCCTTCGGCCACAGACGCGCATACAAATAAAGCAAAAGTGATGATTTCTTAACCTATACACGTACGATTTTACAGCTACCTAACTTTTGCTGTAGAACCTTAAGGGCAAATTTTGCGATGGTTTACCTGACAATTTTACCAACCGGATGCTGGAAATAAGCAAACACATACACATACCCTCGAGCATACATATATGTATGGTGCATAGACAAGCGCTCACTTACAACCTAATAAGGAAAAGGTGAATAAAAACCGAGCAAGACAGCAAAAGAACATTTGTCAATACATGCTTGTATATATGCGAGTACGGTTGTGTATGTGTATATACAGCCGTTGACAGCTAATTAGAAACGCGACTTATTTTGAAGTAAATGAAATTATTTTCGAATAAACCCATTATTTTTACCATTTTTCACTAATTTTATTGAAATTTACGTTAAACTTAAGCTCTATTAGTAAAAATTTTAATTAAAAATACTTTTTTTTTTTGAAGATTTTAATAAAAATGTGTGGAATAAATGATTTGAGGGCGACCACTAATTGCTTATTTTCAGTTAGTATTTTGTTTCTTAACCCTTTAACTTTAATCCTACTTCACATCCATTGCGAATTGAAATTATGAGACTCTGTAGCACACAACTAGTGTTCCTTGTCATGTCGTCTTAATTTCATATTTTTAACATCAACTCAGATGTGTTCTCTACAGGCCTCTCCAAAACATTCATGGAATTTTCAACAAAAAACTTTTGTGTTGCCTTTGACGTGTGTTTTAGATTGTTATTATGTTGGAAATTCCATATAACAGGGAAATTGTCCTTAGTCCATGGCAGAATGACATTTTTTAGGACGTCAACGTATTTCTCCTTATTTAAAATTCTGTCAATGATATCGAGCGGCCCTACACCATCCCAGGAAAAGAATTCCCACACCATGATTGCTTGAGGGCATTGAAAACAATTTATTTTGAGCATTTGACCTGATTCGAAATGGTTTGTACGTCTTTCCAGACTGACGAAGGTGAAAAATGTAACTACGTAGAGCGGGGAGCTTTTACTCATTAAAAAACTTGAATAATACATTTTAATATATTTTAAACCAGAACTATGAAACACACCCTTACCAGAAATCAATAATATTATAAATAAAAATTAGTACCTTGAAGAATTTTAATTCTTTAAACAACGGTTTCTAATTAGCTGTCGCACTTAATTCACCTTCTATATCGTAACGCATTTACTATTTGGGAAAAAAATAAAAGAATTTTAACTTCACAACTACAAAACAGAGTGAATTTAGTAGTAAATAGAGTAACACGAACAATGTAAGACTTTTAGAAATATATGTAAATAACGGTATATTAAAAACTTTTATCATCTTACTCATCAGCCACCTACAAAAGAGGAAGCGTTTCTAATTAGTTGTGAACAGCTGTATGTGAGTTATGTTGATTGTATGTGTGTGAATGCGCTTTTGTTGTTCTTTTCGGCGATTTAGTATCTGCTTTGGCTGAGGCAAACACACACACATACACGCAGCTATCTGTATATATTAAGTTCACCTTTATTCCTCTTGGCCCGTGCTAGTTTTCTAAATCGCAACTCAACATATATACCCACACATACTGACTTATAAATACACATATTCTCTACTACATATATATGTATATGCATCAAATAACAGCAAACTCGTATGCGCATATACTATACATAGGTGTATTTTTTGGCAATAAGCCCGCAAATGAGGCTACCACGTCCATTTCCACATTTGTAACTTTAATTAAGCAGATTACCTGTTTGCAGGTAAATAGAAGTAAAAAGAGAAAATTGAACCAACTGCCAACTTCCACAAGCAACCCACACAGCAACAATTCACTAGTCGAAACCAAAGAAACACACACATTTATGTACATATACATGCACAGGCCTTTTCCATTCTTGCTTAGCTTTTTGTAGCTGCGGCATACTGTGCCTTAAAGCCTCCTGCCTAGCATAATAAAACTTCTTAGTTGGCTGTAAATTCGTTTTGCCGCATGTAAATTTTCGATTTTCCGCAAATAATTGGCTCCTAGCGAGATATGAAAGGTTTGTCGACAGCTTGGAATTTAAGTAAAATTCTTCGAGTTATTTGTTGTTTATTTGTGTTTGTGGGCGGGTTGGAAGCTTAAAATGGGTATTTTGCTAAAGCTTAGAAATGTCGCCATCAAATTGTTTTTTGGTCATCTTCATGAAAAACTTAACAGAGATTTACAAATTGTAACTAAACGTTTTAAATTGAGAATTTCATAGTATGGTTCGTATAGTTCTCGAAGATTTTATTCTCTTTATGATAAATGAAAAGCCTTAGTAATGGAAGTTATAACCCGAATTCTTATTTTTGCATTACTGGTTGTATGTGAATTTATTTTTTTCCTTTATAATTTGAGTACTCTATGATTAAGACTCAACCCTTCTTATGCTATGAGAAACACCAAGAAGAACCGACCATTTTAGAAAGTGCTATTACATAAAGCAGTGTCGTTTTCTCACTAAATTGCCCAAGTTCTTTAAAACGAAAGAAAAACTTGTTTTGAAATATGTATATCAACGTTAGACGATTAGAGTTTAGTTTATCTGTTGGTGCTACATCGATGACTAAGTTAGTAATATCAGAGATTCTATTGTGCGAAGAGGAAGTAACGCTTACACAAATTTTAGATTTAATGTTTTCCAAGAGTATGAAGAGCTTGATCAGCTGGCCAACAGGGGTATTGCTCGAAAATTCTATGAAAAAATGTGACGGCTTACAGAAGGTTTCAAGACCAGAGCATACTCTTGTAGAACCCCCAAAGGTGATCTCGTCACCGATGCCCAGAGCATACTTAAATTATGGAGGGAACAATTCTCCAGCCTGCTGAATGGCAGTGAATGCACAACACCGGGAGAAGGTGAACCCGATTCCCAATCGATGACGACGTTCCACTACCCGACCATGAAGAAGTTCGAATAGCAATTGCCCGCCTGAAGAACAACAAAGCGGCAGGGGCCGATGGATTGCCGGCCGAGCTATTCAAACACGGCGACGAAGAACTGATAAGGAGCATGCGTCAGCTTCTTTGTAAAACATGGTCGGACGAAAGTATGCCCAACGATTGGAATTTAAGTGTGCAATGTCCAATCCATAAAAAAGGAGACCCCACAATCTGCGCCAACTACTGTGGGATTAGCCTCCTCAACACCACATATAAGGTTCTATCGAGCGTACTGTGTGAAAGACTAAAGCCCACCGTCAACAAACTGATTGGACCTTATCACCGACCAGATATTCACCATGCGCCACGTCTTGGAAAACACCCGTGAAAGGAGAATCGACACACACCACCTCTTAGTCGATTTCAAAGCTACTTTCGACAGCACGAAAAGGAGCTGCCTTTATGCCGCGATGTCTGAATTTGGTACCTCGTAAAACTAATACGGCTGTGTAAGCTGACGTTGAACAACACTGAAAGCTCCGTCAGAATCGGGAAGGACCTCTCTGAGCCGTTCGATACCAAACAAGGTTTCAGACAAGGCAATTCCCTATCGTGCGACTTTTTCAACCAGCTTCTGTAGAAAATAGTTCGAGTTGCAGAACTAAATAGAGAAGGCACCATCTTCTATAAGAGTGTACATCTGCTGGCGTATGCCGATGATATTGATATCATCGGCCTCAACACCCGCGCCGTTAGTTCTGCTTTCTCCAGACTGGACAAGGAAGCAAAACAAACGGGTCTGGCAGTGAACGAGGGCAAGACGAAATATCTCCTGTCATCAAACAAACAGTCGTCGCACTCGCGACTTGGCACTCACGTCACTGTTGACAGTCATAACTTTGAAGTTGTAGATAATTTCGTCTATCTTGGAGCCAGCGTAAACACCACCAACAATGTTAGCCTAGAAATCCAACGCAGCAATAACTCTTGCCAACGGGTGCTACTTCGGATTGATTAGGCAATTCTGAAGCAAAGTCCTCTCGCGACAAACAAACACCAAACTCTATAAATCACTCATAATTCCCGTCCTGCTATATGGTGCAAAGGCTTGGACGATGTCAACAACGGATGAGTTGACGTTGCGAGTTTTCAAGAGAAAGGTTCTGCGAAAGATTTATGGTCCTTTGCGCGTTGGCCACGGCGAATATCGCATTCGATGGAACGATGAGCTGTACGAGATATACGACGACATTGACATAGTTCAGCGAATTAAAAGACAGTGGCTACGCTGACTAGGTCATGTCGTCCGGATGGACAAAAACACTCCAGCTCTGAAAGTATTCGACTCAGTACCCTCCGGGGGAAGCAGAGAAAGAGAAAGACCTCCACTCTGTTGGAAGGACCAAGTGGAGAAAGACCTGGCTTCGCTTGGAATATCCAATTGACGTCACGTAGCGAAAAGAATAAACGACTGGCGCGCGGTTGTTAACTTGGCTATAGTCGCGTAAGCGGTGTGTACGCCAATTAAAAAGAAGAAGAAGCTCTCTTACTGAGATAAAAATGCAGAATGAAACTTATATGACAAGCTGAATTCAAATTTCAATTACATTTTTATTTATTTTGTAAGTGAAAAAATCTTAACTAAATATAATTTTCAAACTTCTACTTTGCAAATTGAAAATACAGTGGTACTCCAATATAACGAATGATATAATGTTGGGACCGTTCCTTAAACTGAACTATTCGTTATATCGGAAACGAAAACTAAATTAATATTGGTACATATATGTTTAAAAATAACTATATTTTCATAAATTCATAAGCTTCGGTTGAAATAAATACATATACTATACAATGGAAAATGCGTACAATAAAATTAATAAAAGTTGAATTTTTTAACAAAAATATGAGCATTATTCAACTGAAAAGAAATTTGTTATGCTCATTTGCTTTTGTGGGCGAGAAATTTTGAGATCCTGTGCCTTTTGATGTAGGCTTTTCAATAAAAGTATTTTTTCCTGTTCCACGTTGTTTTCTTCAGACCATTTGATACACTTCTCAAAGCAGTCGATGGCATCAGTTTAATGGCGGCACAGCTACAACTGCAGCGGTATCACCTTTCTCCTCTTCCATTTCAGCAGTCGGGTTCTCTTCTACAAGTACATTGTCTTCACTGTTCCATGCTTCCAAATCATCTGTTTTGAAGTTTGTCTAAAATTTTATTTGAATATTAATTTTAATTATTTCTACAAATGCATAAGTTAAACCGTACCTGGGGAAACATTGTATGGATAAGAGAAAGTGTGCTCTCCAAAACAGAAAGGCCTTCTCTGAACCGCAAATCTGCTAGAGGTACATTGTCCTCATCATCTTCATCGTCAGGTGTGGTTTTAATTAAAATTAATTAATTAAAATGTTTTTCCAACACTTCTGAAGAACAACCCCTGCAACTTTTTCCCAAGCTGCCGCAATAAGTTGAACTGCATTAAAAAGGGTGAGGTCCTTTAACGCTGTGTTTATATTTTCTTTTTGCATTACACTTCTCAGTAAAGAATTTCGGTAAAATAATTTGGTGAAGCGAATCGCGTTCTTGTCCATCGTTTGAATTAGAGCCGTTACATTCGGTGGCATTCCACTGTCCATATTTTTCTACCTGGAATCACCAAATCTTCTTCTGGTGGATGACTAGGAGCGTTATCCAGGAGTAATATTGCTCGCTTTGGTAGATTTCGACCTTCAAGAAAATCTTCAACCTATAATTAAAAGTATTATTAAGGAGTATTAAGTGAAAATTGTTGTAATATACATACAAACCTGAAGCACGAATTTACTAAAAAACCAGTTTTTTTAAATTTCAATATTCATCCACGCGGATTTTGAGTGCGCATAGTCCACGGCAAGTGTTTTGTTTTAAAGGAACGAGGGTATTTTAATTTTCCTATTACAAGAGGCTTTAATTTCATTGTTCCCGTTGCATTTGAGCAGGCAAGAATTGTAACTCGTTCCTTGGATATCTTTCGGCCAGGAGCTCTGTCTTCATTAGCGTGAACTAGAGTTTGGTTCGGCAACATCCTCTAGTAAAGTCCAGTTTCATCAGCGTTGAAAACTGCATCAAGACTTATGTCGTTTTTTACGATAATTTCATTTAATTTTTCTTTGAACGGTGCCACTAAATCAGCTTGGAAGGACAGTTTTCGCCAGATTCTTTTAAAATTCGGATCCCAAATTGTTTTTTTAATTTACAAAACCAACCATTACTTGCCTTAAAATTTTCATTGGGATATTTTGTATTATGGATTTGAACAGCTTTGGCTTTTAAAATATTGCTGTTAATAGGTACGTGTTTTTCACGCCGGGAGACGAACCACTTATATAAAGCCTTTTCCATCCAATGACGTTCGCCTTTCTTTAACGATTGTCGTCTCAATGTGCCAGCATGTGTACCTTTAACACTTCTTATCACTTTCCTGCAATTTTTTAAAATTGTGCAAACACTCGATTTTGGATTTTAAAGAGCCTTTTTTCAGGGTTTTCCCCTTTTTATTGTCGTCAATTATTTTTAATTTGTCACCCAAGCAAAGCCGTCTTCGAATTGAAGGCATTTTAAAATAATTTATGTGATATCCTCACTTTACCACTTTGAACACACAACTGATATTTCGCGCAATGAAGCGTGCATGATTTAAATAGAAAAAAAATCAGATTCTGTGAAGAGAAGTTGCAAAAATATAATCAGCTTTGGAAATAACGGATGCCCCAATAAATAGATGTGAGTGCAACAATTATTTAATCATGCAAATACAATTCCATAGGTATCCAGTTACGAGCGATGTCTGGGCGCACCCTGTTGACTCATTTTCGCAATCTTCCGAGTACTTGGTAATAGTAGACTTGATTCACTGATTTTCCCGGTGGAACGAATTCTTTGTGGACGATTCCACGGCTATCAAAAAAGGCAATAATCATCGTTTTCACCTTCGACTTACTCACGCGAGCTTTTTTCGGGCGGGGGGCCCCTCCTTAAACTCTTTGTGCCATCGAAACACCTGGGCACGACTAAGAGTACTATCACCATACACTTTTACAATTTTAGCGTACAATTCCGAAGCTGGCGCAAAATTTTATCGCGACGCGTTGCTCTTTATTTCGTTTTTCCATTTTCGTGACGAGCACTACAAACAAACGTCTACTCAACTTGACCCAGCAGGCGAACTAAACAAGCTAGAGCGATAGTACATATATTAATGGAGAGGGGAGGGATGCCGAAAAAAGAGAAAGGGAATCTCATACGCTGAACACAGTGGTTGCAACAGACGACAAACGACATCTGTCAAATATTAAAATACACACGTTCTTATGGACACAGTTATTTTCACAGCTGCACGACTACACGAGAGTAGGCCGACAGTTGTCGACCTCGCTAACTTCAATATTCTCCTATATTTGCCAACGACAGTAGGACGACAGTAGAGTTGACAGTAGAATGGAAGATAGAGAGATGAGAAAGAGTGGTGGTGCCACTAATATGTAAAATGTAAAATTATTCACAGATCTTACAAACTTAACGTTATTTTACAAATAAAAGCATAAAATAGCTCTATTGTAGCTCTATTATATCATTTGTAATAACAATTGATAATTTAAAACAAAAATATATACCAATTTACTTATTTTTTCGCATAAAAAATTTCACTTTAAACAAAATAATAAAATTTCATTGAAGTGCAAGGTATTAGTATGGCCACAATGAAATTTTGTACATGCAAAATGGAGAGATGTGTTGTGGAGATGGTGTTCATGTAGTAGGATGCACAAGACCGCTTTCAGTTCACTGTCGTGATGCAATGTTGTGTCGCAAGCATTGTATTCAGCATATCAATTCACAGGTTTACCACAAGCGCGGCAATAAAAACAGTATCATTACTTAATTGTCAAACCTTGTATGTTATAATTAACCGTTCATGTCTTATTAAACTCAAAAACCTTTAATTTACTATTAAGTTAGAAATATGTAAATTATCTTTAATAGTTTTTATTCCAGCTTTTGATATGAAAAATAATGTGTTGCTGGAATAACAGCTCCAATTTTTGAATTAAAATGTTTTTCTTATATTTTTTGATTTTAAGATTAAAAGTGAAACTTCCATTTCATAAATGCAGTTTTCGGATTTAAAAAGAAAATTTCTAATTTTTAATTGAAAAATTCGCAACTCAGAAAATTTAATATGGTTTTGAGGTCGTCCTGAATATGAGACACAATTTTTGTTTTTATATTCCACTCTTCACTCACTACTCCACCATTGCTCTATCTCTCTTTCTTTCTCTTTGCATTTTTTCAAACTCACACACCTATTTCGCGAACTAGATTGTTTACCTAGTATCTTAATATGTGAGTACGAGTATTACTCTACTCACTCTACATTTCAATTACTTTTCGTTATCAATTTAACTTATACGTGTGTTGTTTACGATCCCGCCTAAACAAACATAGCGCTGATATTTAAAAAGCATGCAAAAGCCAATATGAAACACAAAAATCTCGCATGTTTCTAAAGCACAGCAGAGAAATACATATGTATTCGTGAATATGTACATTAGGGTGTTTTTTTTTATTGTGCTATTAATTTTTTCAGTCCCGTCACGAAATTTCCTTGGAAATACCCTAAAAAAATTCCCTGAAAATTTTAGCCCTTAATACGAGTATTAACATTAAGAACTGGACGAAGGCCTGTAAAAATTTTCCATTGAAAATACACTACAATCGTGAGTTTTTTATCTTTAAATTCTTACATGTCAGAGGTATTTCATGGCATCGCGTTGACTTTAGACGCATATTTCTCAGAATTGTTCGCTCTACAAAAGTGCCCAGTGCATCAAAGTCGTAACTCACCCCGGCGAGGTAGTACGGGGCTCTAAACCTGATTTTTCCAAGAATTTCGAATATTTTTTGTATATATTTCGTAAATTTCAGGAGCTATAGAAAAAATTTTAATTACAATAGGGTATTTCCAAGGAAATTTCGTAACGGGACTGATAAAATTTAAAAGTTCAAAAAAAAAACACCCTAACGTACGTACATAGAAGGGAATCTGGAGACTTGCAAACAATCGAGCTTTGGAAAAGTGCAAATTTGCATATGGTTTTCTAGTTAAATCGCCTACTAACGGCATACTACAAATACAGCAACAAAAGCGCATTTATCTACTATAGATTGTTGTTCCTTTAGTGATTTATGAAGCCTTTTCAATAATTTTTTCAGTACAAATCAGAAAAGTTTCGACCTCAAAGGAGCTCCATGAGTAAAAACAACTGAGTTTTACCGCCTTTAATTTGATCGTAAAATTGAGAAGCAATAAGTTATTTAGCTAGGAGCTCCGATTTACAGATTCTGAAAGGTAGTGCCGACTGTCCAAGACTATCTGTAAATATTAACTATTGATTAAAACATATTCATGCTGTAAATTGTGTTGAAACTAAGGAAATTTAACTACTCGTATACTTTACTTTAAGAAATTAAAGTTATCAATATAATTTTTGCTACTGAAAGCTCTTCGTACTGTTTTTTAGGCTGAAATATTTAGGTTCCAGACTAAAAATTGTAGACATAATTAATAAAGAACTAACGAAAAGCGCATGAGCCCATGAAATACCGTTTTAAGTCAGAACTTCACTACACTTTTTTGACTTTTAGTACTCATCGATTTCATTTTTTTCGATGCTTCGCTCTCTATTTTATCGGTTATGCTTTCATCTGGCTCAGTAGTGTGATTGTAACTTTTCTTGTGACTTTGTTGTACCTTGGTTATGAAAATTTCATGCCTCACGAGCACCAGAAAAGCGAAAAAAAGTCAAAAGGTACGTACAGTATGTATAGCACAATTTCCCGAGCGGCTCAGCGAAGAGTACGATGCCGGGTTGTGTTCGTTGTTGGCGGTACTTAAGTTGTTAGCAACTAATCGTTTTTGTAGCCGACAGCTCAACTAAGTCATGTGCGTTTTGCCGCTTCACTGGCAGCTTAGCATCCTATCCCAGCTCTTGGCTGTCGGCGGCCTGCTGCCCCAATTTGTCACATTTTGGCATGGCGCATATTAAGGGGGAGCCTACTTTAGAGGCTTCAAAAAATCTATATTTCTAAGGACTTTTTTGGAAAGGAAAGAAATGTCTGATTGAAATGAAACTTTTAGGATTTATTCTTATATATTTGAAGAGTCGTCTCAAATTTTTTTCATTGTTATATCTTAGATATTTTTCATGTTTGAAGAAATTTACGGAGGCGCCTCGAGTATGCAATTTCTGTGTGGCGGGCAAGATGCAGGTCGCAATTTTCATCTGAGACAAAAAAGCAAAAGAAATTTTTAATTTTCAATAGTGTAATTCCTAGGTGAACCAAGAAAATTCAACAAAAAGTGAAAAGTTCAACAAATTTTCGCAGATAAAAAAAATGCATTTAAAAAAAAAAAATTTACTTTAAATCGTTTAAAACCCGGATTAATGTTAACTTTTTTAAGGTATTTTAGGTTCACCTATAAGAGGATTTAATTCCAAATACAACGCATTTTGATTCGTTTTGATAGAACGTTTACTTTTTCCCTATCTTGCCGACCAATTCAGTAAAATCGTAAAAATGAAAAACCGAGAAATCGCCCGTCAAAGTTTTCGCTTTCTGCTCAATCGCTCATATATCTACTAGACGCTCGGTCACTTTCCTTCTAGCTTCGAAAATATTTCGAATTTCGATTTATAACTTTGGGGACATATCCTTAGATATTTTTTAAAGAGATTTAAGCAAAACAATAAAAATCCATTTTTTTAAGCTTCTAAAGTAGGCTTCCCCCTTAAATACATATTTTTTGTTTATGTTGCCTGTCAACTTTAAATAATTGTTTCTTTTGATTACTTGTGTTTTTAATTTAGTCTAAATTTTTCATTTATTCCAATTTTTTTCGTATTTTATTGCCACATGGCAAACAATTGTGTGTGCACATGGTTGGAAATTCACATAATTTATTTGCTTCACATCGTAGCAGTTTCTTAATTCTTGTGCTGCTATTTTCCGGTATTTGCATAAATATTTTCCTTAAAAATTTAAAGTTCCTTTTTTGTATTTTTGAAATTTTAATTTGCGCTAAAATTACATGCATTATTATATTTTAATGAAAATATTTCCTATAATAAATGTTAGTGACTCTAACTTTTTTTGATATTTTCTTTTTCACTTTCGGCTTTGTATTTATTTTCATTCAATTTATTAACAACCAATTTTTTTACAAAGCTTCGACGAACGCAGCAGTTCTAAGGGGAAATGAGGAAAAATTAAACATAACAACAACTATTTGTTTGCCATTTATACGACAAGAGGATTAGCTTTGCAAATTAAATCAATAAATAAATACAATGTACTATAAAGTGCAAAAATTTGGAAGAAAAGGTTACGAAAATTTATTGAAAATATCATACACAGCAAAAGCACATAATAAAAAATGTATACTTGCTGTGCGAAGAAAAATTTCCAATAAAAATATTTGGCTTTCACAAACATTCTTAGTCAAAGAGATTAGTTTTGATTTTTGTTGCCATTTTTTATTTATTTAATTTTTTTTTTTGGTTTTTTTGGTGACTTGCTAAAGCGGCACACAACTTTGTGATTAATAAAAAGTAAAAAATGTTTGGTATATTTTTTATATTCATAAATATTGTTGCAGTGATTAAACAATTTTGTTGTGCACAATGCAATATTTAGAGTTTTGCAATGAACGGTGTGGTGAACTGAACATTTCTAGTAGTTCAAGCAAAGTTTTGAAAATGTTTGTAAAGTACTTTTCATGAAAATATTGCCTTAATTTTTATTATCTTACTTTGACGAATTAATTGCATTTAAGGGGTTATATTTTCGTTTTTCGATAAATTAAGTATTCAAAATTCTCTTGTGAAACCGGTAAGGTCTTATATTGAACAGTTTTTGAATGGCAGCGTTCTAAAGAGCGACCGCTCGCATTTATAAATCGGGTAGTTAAAACTGTAAACGAGATTTTTCAAAAGTTATAATACCCTTCACAGGTGCTTTATTGGCTCAGTCTCACATCATGCTGATGATTTATGTACATATGTTTCTACATCATAGCACTTGGAAAACTCCTCCGTCGTGATGGCCATCAGAGCGATTCAGCTCTAATATTCTCAATTGAGTCAAAATGGTGTCCTCGAAGTAGTCATGTGAATTTGCTGAATATCCAGAAGTTACAAGAAGGAAAATCAGGCGAATGCGGTGGTTGCAGCAAGATATTAGTTTAAAATGTAGCGAAATGATCACGAATAACTAATGGAGTATGAGATGGTGCATTATCGCACTTCTTTGTTCAATAAACTCAGACCTAGTAAAAATCGAAGAATTCACTTTTAGAGCCTCACAAAACGACGCATATCTCAAACACTAACGAATATTTATGTGAAATTTAACATAGATGTTACTAACAGTACTACCAACTTACATATTCGAAAAACACGCGAAGTATAAATCCAAGTATTTAGGTATTTTACGAGCTGAAAGGCAAGCACTGCCAACTTCCTGCGTAGCGGTGAAGAAGTAGGTGTCGTTGCGCTAGTAAAATTTGCCTCTTTAATATATACCGCACATACAGCAGTCGATTTTTGTTGTAAAGTGGCAAAAAACGCTTTTACAGATTAATGAAGAAAATCATAGTAAATGGAGCAGCAACGGCACGCTCATATCGTTGACCAAAGAGAGCCCTCAAAAGTGAAAAGGAAACAAAAATATTTTCTTATCTTAATGTTTCACTTGTTCCGGCGGAGCGGCCACTTTCTCGTTACGTATATAAGCACATCCTTACATATGCCTTTTTGTAGGAGTCTCCTTCACATAACGGTATCTACTACACAAACATTTTCTGTGCCTGTAACGACCACACCGCCACCCTCACTTGCACACATACTTATATGCGTTTGAGTGGTGGCATGCGGTTTGCGGACTTTTTCGCTGACCAAACATATGCTTGAAGCTCGCGCCCTAACACACACAGCATGCTGCTGACGTTGCGCTTAAAGCTATTTTCGCGTTATTTTCACTTCAGCTTCTCGCCACGAAACCGAACCGACCGCAACTTTGCACGCTTACCACGGCATTTAAATCATTTTGAGCGTACACACAAATACTATAGCGTAATAACCATCATTTTTCTATCTCTTCACCCACGTCGCAGCAGTCAAATAAAGTAATTGATTTCTTCTTTCACGCTCTGTGCTTTTGGCAACTGCGTTTTTTCGACGCAGTGAGTGTCAATAGGGTCTCAGCCGGTGATATATTCACAATTCCAATTAAAAAGTTGCATGTTCGAATTTTGCTCTCGATTGAATCTTATCTTATGTATGTATATAGTATAAAAATGAAACCGTTTTCGTTGTCACTGCATCACGCGTGAATGGCTGAACCGATTTGGCTGATTTTTTTTTTTGTTGTATTTGCTATTATTAGGAGAAGGTTCTTATGTAAGAAAAAAAGTTGCCGGAAAACCTCTAAAAACAGCCCTTTTCTTTTTCCCATACAAACGTTTTATATGTATATATGTACATACATATGTAAGTAATAAGTAAGGAAGGGCTAAGTTCGGGTGTCACCCAACATTTTATACTCTCGCATGATAAAGTGATAATCGAGATTTCATTATCCGTCATTTACATATTTTTTTATTTTGCTGTAAAATTAATTAGATTAGATCAATTTGTGTACTTTGAGAATTGAATTGTATTTTCATTTATATGTATGTTTTATACAGAGAAGGCATCAGATGGAATTCAAAATTCCGTTATATTGGAAGAAGGCGTTGTTGTGAACCGATTTCACCCATATTTCGTACATTTCATCAGGGTGTTAAAAAAATATTATATACCAAATTTCATTGAAATCGGTGCAGTAGTTCCTGAGATATGGTTTTGGTCCATAAGTGGGCGACGCCACGCCCATTTTAAATTTTTAAAAAAAGCCTGGGTGCAGCTTCCTTCTGCCATTTCTTCCGTAAAATTTTGTGTTTCTGACGTTTTTTGTTAGTCGGTTGACGCACTTTTAGTGATTTTCAACATAACCTTTGTATGGGAGGTGGGTGTGGTTATTATCCGATATCTTCCATTTTTAAACTGTATATGTAAATGCCTGAAGGAAACGTTTCTGTAGAGTTTGGTTGACATAGCTATAGTAGTTTCCGAGATATGTACAAAAAACTTTTTAGGGGGCGGGGCCACGCCCACTTTTCCAAAAAAATTATCTCAAAATATGCTCCTTCCTAATGCAATCCTTTGTACCAAATTTCACTTTAATATCTTTATTTATGGCTTAGTTATGACACTTTATAGGTTTTCGGTTTCCGCCATTTTGTGGGCGTGGCGGTGGGCCGATTTTGCCCATCTTCGAACTTAACCTTCTTATGGAGCCAGGAAATACGTGTTCCAAGTTTCATCATGATATCTCAATTTTTACTCAAGTTACAGCTTGCACGGACGGACGGACGGACAGACAGACATCCGGATTTCAACTCTACTCGTCACCCTGATCATTTTGGTATATATAACCCTATATCTGACTCATTTAGTTTTAGGACTTACAAACAACCGTTATGTGAACAAAACTATAATACTCTCTTTAGCAACTTTGTTGCGAGAGTATAAAAATGATTGTTTGTTTGTTAGTAACGCTAACGCTGGAGAAAGGCGGGACCAATCTTCATGAAATCAGAAGTTGTTCGCTGTGGATCTGAAAAGGGTTTGATATAAAAAAACAACATATGTACATATGTATATACTTTTCATAAGGAAAAGTCGAAAAATTGGAAATTTCCAAAAAGTGACTTTTCATACAATTCTTTTTTGTTTTGTTTTTAAATATTTTGATTTGTAAATTATTTGAATCGTTCAATTTCGGTCGCTTGCTTTTTTATTCCGGCTATTTAAAAGAATAATTATTGAAAATTATTCAGTGAAAACTTTATGTGTGTTTCAAGCGAAGTGATCATATAAGAAATTATTTTAAAGAAAATGCCAGCACGTGCAAAATCAAACATAGGTCGACGTACTCGAAATGCTCGGGGCGTGTTGTCACAAATAGTATCACGAAGTGCAGTGCGACGTCCACGAAATAGATTTGAAGAAGCTCATCATGCAAGAAATCCAGTAAGACCTACGCGAATACGACGTCGTGTTTTGGAAGATATGTTCCGTGCCTCATTTGATTACGACCCTTCAATCGACTATAATGTCCTTAAATCGTAATATTTAGTTCGTTTGCCATGGTCGTCATCAAAAGGGGGATCTCTCATCTGAAGCTGATTGTGCTTTCTCAATGGTAGGGTTTTTTATGCGGCGTTCCTCAAACACATGAATTCTCAAAACAAAGAATACAAAAATGTAAAAATTTGTTGGAGACCTAGCAACAGCCAGAGCACGCAAATGGCGACAAAGAGCCGAAAGCGAGTACTGTAGAGAGAGAGAGGTGTAGACAGGGTGCAAATGTTGTTGAAGAATGAGTGTAAAAAATTATGAATGATTAAACAAATGAAGAAGTGTAGAAGGAACGCGATAGATAAGAAGAGGAAGTAAAAAGAACAGACATTGAAAAGCGTGAAGTCATTTGTTTTGGTTAGAAGCCTTCGGTGACTCGTAAATGCTAACTAAAGCGTAACCATAAACAGGGAAAGGAAACACATGCTTGAGTAAAAGCAGTGTGGGTGTTGAAATTGTTGTTATTACCTAAAAGAGCTTATTTTTGGAATTCTAGCAGCACCCTTTTTCTTTCGTCTCAGACAATTTATTTGATGCCTGCATAATTTCAATTTGAGTGCAGAATTTGTTGGCAAGCTAAACAGCTTGTCGCTTTCTGTCTATTTGCGTTTTTTTTTCATTTGTTATCGCATTTCTTCAGATTTTTCGCGTCATTCTTTGTGCCTCCTATATGTGGTTGGGGATTTGAAAAATGATTGCTGATGGATATGTTAATTCTGGCGAAGCGGAACGGAAGGAACAAAAAACAAAGATCGGAAAATTTGGTTGATTTACTAATGCAAATATTAAGTGGCCAAAGGGAAAATACAAGCGATACTTATTTATTTACACTTTGGATAGATAGTTATTTTCGCTTTAAAGATTGCAGAGAACACAGGAAAAAATTAAAAACACAAAAGTATGTTAATAGCAGCTATCAGTGCAGTGAAATATGAAGCACGCTCCCCATGCGCTCGACAACCTGACAGCTTCCTTGTTGGCTTTGTCGTGTATTTTTTTTACATTTAAGCATCTATAAATGCGGAAAATCATAAGAATATTCAAATCCTGCTCACCCGAGTCCGGCGCTTTTTTGTGCTTTCATTTTGTGAAAGCTGAGTTGGATGGAAATAAAAAGAAACTTTAAAAAATTGAAAAATAATTCAGATAAATATATCTCGTATTCCAATATCTGTCTTTTCCCCGGATGTCGTTAAAAGCAGTTAGTTTAATAGCGAGTTGTTATCCGAAGAAAGTTTGCGCATATATGTCTGCAAGGACACCATTCGGAAAGCAATGTCTTCCTTGAAAGTACTAAAGCAATGTATGGACAATTATAGTTACAGAACTGAATTAGAAGAATCGGAGTTGTCGACATTTAACGCACTGTCTGTTTTAAGACTTTTAAGTAAGATATATTTCCAAATGTGGCACTAGGTTCTTTGCAGATTATATACTAACGCTGGATAAAACATAGCCGAATTCTTGGCAATTTTAGCAATAATTTCTTTATTCTACTATTGATTTGGTCTCTAGATTCTTTCAAAAAGTCTTTAAGTTGTGACAAGATTTGGATTTTCTTACACGATAGAGTTTTCTAACATGCTACGTTTTTGAATTGACATATTACTACACAAATGGCTGGGTTTATCCCGTCCAAGAATTGTACGAAGAACTACAAAAAAAAGATAAAAAGCAAGTGAAATTACGAAAGAAAAGAAAAAACGACCCGCAAAAAAAAACTTGCCAAAAAAAGTGTGAGGTGGAGCTAAAAAATAAAACCAAGCTGAAAACTAAACAGTTCTGCAAGCAACCGCTTGTCCATAAACTGTCATTATGCGGTCAAGGATAAAAAGGATATTGCAAGCGATTTAAAGTTTTTTGACGAATAGCAGATATGAACACGCACTTACTCAAAGTGTCCTTTAAACTTGTCGGCAAGCGTGTGTGTGCCATTTAAGATAAAAGCACACTCATACATATCGCATTGGCTTAAATAGAGGCGCTGTGAACGATATGCGGGGTAGAAATTGGAAAAGTTGCGTCTGCAAGCTAACACTTTGCGCAACTCGTTAACAACTCTGGCTGGTTGAAGCGATTTATAGCGGTTATGGTGGTTTGTACTTCACACAAACATACACAGAATGATTGCACAATTATGAAAATAAAAAAACATACTCCAAAGTCACGCATTCTTCACTCGACGTCTGCCACGTGTGTATATTCCGTTATTTCACTTTCCCGTTTGCGTGCTTATGCGTGGTTACTCATACGCAACGGCTTCCGCCCTGGGGGCTTACACGTCGTATGAGCGATTTCAGTTCACATGTCAGCGCACGTCTTGAACGGCTGTCGAGCTATGCTTGCAACCACTTGGCGAAGTGTATTGTCAACGTCGTTGGCAAGAAAAATCGTTTTCATCAAGTGGCAATTTTTTTATTTAAGTCTTAAAAGACCGAAGATTTCTCCTTTCTTGTTATTGTTTTCTCATATTTACGGGGGTTTTCAGCAACATCTTATACAACATGATTTTTCCTACTTTTTTTCGCTTCTTCTTCGACAAACACTTTACTCTGCCTAGCTTAATGGTTTATGTATATACTACTTTATTGTTGTTGATTTGGCTTTGAGTTCCATACATGCTAACTCATTGTCAACACGTTATTTATTGTCGGCTTTCCATATCTACTAAAAAGTCACCAGTCCACCAAAAGGCTGTCAGCTATAGCTTAGTTTGCCTTTTCGGGTCTTCTACAACCCTTAACTTTTTTTATGATATGGGTTGACAGCTCATCTTTGTGTACGGTCCTGCGAAAGTGCGTGTGCATGTAGAAGAGTATGTGTACAAACACTGTTCCTAAGTGCAAAAGTGATGTAAATCGATTATGAAAATCGCTCAAAAATTGCAGAAAAAATATTACACATTTACAATCTTGTTGCATTCGTGCTACTGCTGCCTATAGTACTTTTAAAATTTTATATACATAGTACATATGTATGTGGCTGCATCGCTCGGTCCTTACCTTTCCATATTTTAAAGGTAAGCCCCACCCCTTTTTTTCAGTTTTTCATTTTCACTTGCCAATTCTCCGCATTTTCTTCAAATTAGTTCTTTGTTATGTAAATACATTTTTGTAATAGTGAGTCCACTTTAATCTAGCCTTAAGCGCTTGCTATGTGAATGCTAACAGATTGAAGTGCATTTCCATAAATATTTGAATAACATTTAGGCATAAATTTAATAGCAACCCTCTACTAGGCACTAAAGTAAGCGCAAAAATAACAAAGACAACAAAAAAAAGCAAACAATTTGATGTTTTTGTTTAAAGTCTTCATGGTAGTGTTTAGGTGAAATTCTCTTAGGTTGGAAACCTTAATGAAAACGAGAAGAAAAGCTAACGTTGGTTGCACCGTAGCTATAATACCATCACAAATGTAACATATCCCTTACACTTATTTGATTTTGATCGATCAGCTTGTATGGCAGGTATATGCAATTCTTCTTTACAGCGCGCCTGTAGTTTCCTCTTTCCACTATTTGGAACCAATTCGAACTACCAGTGGACCATAAATCTTCTGCAAAACCTTTCTCTTGAACAATCGTAAGGCCGACTCATCAGATGATATCATTTTCCTTGCCTCCGCACCATGAAGAACGACGGAAACGATGAGGGACTCATCAGTATGTCAACCGGACTTCGGACGCAATTGACTTTCGACAGTTACTGCTATCAACCCCTTCATCGACTCCCTTCCCGTGAATGGCGTTCTTGGAGTCAAATGACCACCACTTCGCAGCTCCAGTTGCCCTCGAAAAACGCGAGGGACCCTAGCGCAACTTCGTTCTGGATATTGAAGTTAAACTCTTACTTATCCAGAATTGACCCTGACATACCCAATGTATGTCCTGCATGCAACGAGTCTCTACATGATACTGACCATCTCTTTGCATGCCCTACAAACCCCACTCATCTAGCACCCTCCTTCCTTTGGTCCGACCCGTCGAAAGAGCATATTTCTTGGACCTTCCGATGACGTTAAAGCAACAACAACAACTGGGACTTGATATCTCAAAAATAGAGGGACTAGTAGTATGACATGGCTAAATCGACTCAATTTGTTTTTTATATATTGTATACTTTATAAAGAATCGTGACAACTTTAATATTAATAGTATAAAAATAGTCAAAACAGAAACGTAAATAAGTATCTATAGAAATTGGAAATACTTCATTTTAAAATATTAAAAATAACTGTAAAAAAAATTCCATTACATATATATAAATATTTGCCCTTTGGTTAGAGAGGAAGTATAGTTCTAAGTTTTCATAAAAACTCAATGTACATATTAGGGTGATTCAAACATTTTTTTTGTTTTCATTTGGTACTCGGAAAAGTTGGTATATCTTTTAAACGGTTGGGTTTACGAAAAAATCATAGGAGACCTTTTTTGTAGAGCATTCAATTTCCTACAAAATCTAAGAAACAAGATATTTTTTCAAGTAGTTGGAAGCGAGATATAAATTTTTTTATCTGATAATAAGAAAAAATAGAAAACTGTATGTAGGAGGACCTTCCCGTTACAATTAAGAACTCATGCTTGGAGAGGCTTTCTTAAAGGTGTGTAGGAACCTATTTTTCCAAGTACCAAACGAAAAAAAAATTTTTTTTTAATCACCCTAGTACATAAATATAATTTAGGAATATTACTGCTGCAGCCGCCTCTATTGATAGAAATTGTTTATGGGCCAAAATGAAGACCTCAATAAGCGTTAGGAGACCCTTAAAATTGTACGCATATTCTTAGTTACAGATTAGTGCAAACTAAAAATCATAGAAAATTTCCGTTAAATTTCTGATTCTTCTATATTTAATCCCAGGTAGGAAATAACCAATGGCCCAGCCTTTAACCAAGCCGCTCCCAAGACTTGGCAAGCTTGGATCAGGCTTGGTATCCAAACCCGGACCAATAGTGGATGAGCATTGGAATGTAACGTGGGGCCAGACCTGGTAACTAGGGCTGGCCCGGACCGTATTATTAACACTGGTCCAGGCCCTGAAACCAGCGCCATTCCAGGCTTATTTTTTTTTAATACCTTGGCTTAGCCATTGTTCAGATGTAATTTGAATAGGTATTTTGTGGATTGGCACATTCAATGAAGAACGATTTATCGGAAGTAATTATGTTTAATTGTCTTTATTATATTATTAGTATTATATATATTGTTATACATATACTTTAAATGGACTTCATCCACATGGAAAATGAAAAATAAGCATTATGTTGTCGTAACTAAACAAAACTCCCGATAATAATGAACAAAAAACATTAACGTAACTCCTTTTTTTTAAACACAAAATATACAAAATTGTTGCCTGAATTGTCGTAACTGGACAAACCCCCTGATAATATTGAACAAAAAAATTAACGTTAAAAATTAATTCCTTTTTTTTAACACGAGAAACAGTAAATTCGCAAAATTAAGTTTTCACTGACTGGTGAGTTCTGGTTCGATCCCTCTAAGCTCTTTTTTCAGTTAAACTGCACCAACTTCCTTTTTACGCTGTATGCATCCTCCATCTCTGTCGCCAGCACCTGCTAGCCAATCACTTGTAGTCGTAATAATCTTCAATGGTTGATTAGAGTCTTTATATTTTGTCTCAATGAAATCTGGAAACCGAGTAAAAAAAACAATGAAAACCAAATTAGTCAGTCACCATGAATGGACTTCGTATACAAACCTCTCCTACATGCGAAAGTCGCTGTTGCACTGAAATTTTTTTTCCTTTTCCTTTGACAACACGGCCTACGCCACTATAATTAAGTTGAACTTCCTTGGCGATTAATTTCTTGAGGATCTTCTTAATGTCTGCAGCGTAATTGGATTCTTTATGCGTTAACACACTCATAAATTCTTTCTGAAAAAAAAACCACAAAAATATTCTCAGACAATTGGTAAAGTCAATAATAACGCCTCAAAATATAAATATATTCCAAATAAACTCACAAGTGTCACACGCTTGCTCAAAGCCTTTTCAGGGTCAGCCAAATTGTCTTCATGCATTGGGTCGAGAGTCCTCTCAAAATCGAGGAACTCTTCCAAAGTCTTAATAGGAAAGTTTGTAGATAATCCTTATTTTTAAAAAGTATTCTCACAAATGTATTTTTCAGTAATTCTTCGAATAATTAATTGACGTAATATTCAATGGAAGTATTTTTAAAAAGTATTCTCACAATGTGTGAATTAACTGTCTAAAGTTTTTTTATCGCTCAATGTTTCAACACAGTAAATTATGGCGTCAACATCATCAACATCATGATTTTTGGAGGTTATATGAAAAGATTGTGGAAATGCGTAAAATTTTCGACAAATGCTGAGGCAACTAATAAAAGAGGAGAAGAGAATAATACTTCATTCTAAATCATAAACAATTGGCAAAAATACTTACATACGTGAAATAGCGAATTAATCCAAGCTGTTATGGACTGCCCACAGGCAATGACGCCGTGCAGAAAAATGACGCAATATCACGCTACCGTTGTTGCGGGATATACAATAACACCAACATTTACAAATGAACCGCCGTTTTTCAAAAATTTGGCACTGGATCCGTCTCCTCTCTCTGTACGAAAACCCCCGCAAAAACCATCATACCCATCAAAATTGCACTATTGAAACAATTGACGTTATGAATGCAACGAGGACACAGCATAATATTTTTCTTTGATTTTCATCATTAAACACTTGGATTTCACAGCACCGATGGTTACCAGCTCATGCGAACCTGCTAATTTGTCAATTGCGAAAATGCCAATTTCTCTTGACGCACAGGGAGCGTCAAACAAATCATTTAAGGAGTGCAGTTTAAATCTTTTCACTATGATGGCACTTTGATTTGACCCATAATTTTGTAATAACAAAGAGTTTTTCTGTGGTTAGTTCCACGACATTGTTAGGTTCCACAGCATGTAGTATCATGTCATTATAAGTTACTGATTTGACTGATGAATATTCTTCACAACGTATCTTAATTGTATTGCAACACGGGGTCTCACTTTTGCACTGTCTGATGAGTCTAAAGCACTGAGGCGATTGACGATTTGAGCCAAGGGTTTCGCTCGGCTACTTGCAAAATCCTTCAACTGGCCTATAAAATTCTCCCCCCAAAATGCAGAGTAGTGGCTCAGTGAGGTTTTAAAATGAGCTGCGTCATCACAGAGGTGACTGAGGTGATGAATTGTCATTATGACACTGTCTTCTCCATAATAAATCGGCTTTAGTTGAACGAAATTATGCAATAGAATCTTTGCCAAGGGAAGACCCCTGGTTATCAATTTATCACTGCACAAAACACGACATGCTACATGAAGTAGCAGAAAGTTTTGATATTTGTCATCATCGAGAACAAACTGCAGGACAATGCCACCTTCATCACGAATATCCTCATCAGAACTGTCCACACTATATTATCATTAGAGTCACTTAATTTTTTTAAAAAACGGTATTTTTTCACTCGTTCCCGCGAATTCGAATACCCTGTGGAACTCATGATTGAACACCACTCATTAATCGAATTTAATTTGTAGACGTTGACATTTGTGTTCTCGATGGAAGCACCATCTGGATGTCAATATTATAAATATTGAGAAGGAAATTAATATGGGGTTAGCAATCAAGCATTATACTATTAGACATTGCAAAGTTTTGATATCGCAGTAAAGTAAAATCAGGATGCAGTCTGATTGAAAAGGAATCAAGCCAAGGCTGAATGAACCAGACTTCTTCCAGACTTGGTACAAACTTGCCAACCAGGATTGATATCAGGGAGGGATCCAAGCCTGGACTTTACCCGGTGTGACTAAGATACCAAGCCTGGTTCAGTCCCGGACTACCAAAGCATGGTTAACCACGACTAATCCACGGTTGATCCGGTCGTGAAGCTTGGCAATTCCTACCTGGGATGCAGCTGTTGCTGGTTGATTTTTATTATTTTTAAGTATGCAAAGAAAACTCAGCTATGAATCGAGATATTTGCCTCTACTTTGGCGTCCGAATATTTTTAATGAACTCTTCGCTCTTAGAAGAAACTATCTTAGTTTATTAGCCGAAAAATTTTGACCTTTGAAAATGTAACCATTACAAGTTAATGTAATTTTGCTCTTCAACCCCTACATTACATTTACACATTCCTTCAAGGGTAAAGCACATGTTAAGGCAAAAAAAAAAACCATTGCTTGATGGACATCATTGTAAAATTGCAAAAACGCTATTAAATTGTTTTCATCACCTTTTCGATTTTCCTTGAGTTGCTCCTTAAATTCGTAAATTATTTTTGCACTTTTACAGTTTTTTTTTTACTAAATATACTACTGTGCCCAAAAAAGGTGACATTTGAATTTAAACTGCGCGCATTGAAGGATTTGAAGAACTATTTTTTTTTTAGGTTGGTAGTACTGTCAGTCACATTTATATCAAATTTCATGTCAAAATTTTCATTAGTGTTTGAGATTCGTGTCGTATTGCGAGCTGCTAAAAGTGAGTTTTTCATTTTTTGCGATGTCGAAATTTGTTGAGCAAAGAATTTGAATTAAATTTTGTATACAGAATCAATTTTCTGCTGCGGATACGTTGGGGATGGTGCAGAAAGCCTTTGGTGGTGAGGCTATGTCTAACAAAAATGTTTACAAGTGGTATAATGAGTTCCAAGCCGGCCGTCAGCGTGTCGAAGACGAAGAGCGTCCAGGGCGACCATCAACCGACGAAGCTCACGTTCAACAAATCAAAGATTTGGTAATGAAGACCGTCGATTAACAATGAGAGACCTTGCTGATGAAGTTGGCATATCGAAAGGCTCAGCCAATACCATTTTGAAGGATATTTTGGGCCTCAAGCGCATCAAATCTTGACTGGTACCGAAAACATTGAATTTTTTGGAAAAAAGGCGTCGCGTTGAAGTGTGTGAAACGATGCTTTTCGACTACCAGGGTGTCATGAAATGCATTTGAACTGGCGATGAGACTTGGATCTATGCTTACGACCCCGAAACAACCGATCAATTGAGCGAATATCGTGCCAAAAGAGAGCCGAGACCAAAAAAATCGTGCCAAAATCGCTCAAAAATCAAGGTCATGTTGACTGTTTTCTTCGATTATCGTGGTGTTGTGCATTATGAATTCCTTCCAACCGGTCAAACAGTCAACAAGGAATATTATTTGAACGTTATGCGTCGTTTGCGTAACGCTATCCGCCTAAAAAGGCCGGAATTGTGGAAAGACAATTCTTGGTTTTTACACCACGTAATGCACCATCCCACACTGCCCTCGAAATTCGTGATCATTTCGCCAAAAACTCAACCCATATCTTTCCGCAACCACCGTATTCACCTGATATGGCGCCGTGCGACTTCTGGCTGTTCACTTAGCTCAAAAGACCGCTCCGGGAACACCGTTTTTATACGATAGAGGAGATTCAAGCCGCAGCAAAGACGGAACTGAAGGCCATTCCGGAAAGTGACTACAACCAGTGTTTCGAAGATTGGAAAATCCATTGGCTTAAGTGCATTGCATCGAGAGGGGATTACTTTGAAGGCGACGAAATTGATTTGGAAGAATAAATAAAGAATTTTCAAAATAAATACAATGTCACCTTATTTTTTGGGCACAGTATTTGTTAAAAATAATATTCTCTGTTGTTTATGATAATAGGTTTCATGCTGGTAACAAAGTTTTCTTATGAGGAGTTTGTTAAATTTACTTAGATCTAGTTTTCTGATCTCAAACTGCTATTGGTGTAATATATTGCATAGATGTCTTGATGCCTTGTTCGTTACTCCCAGCTCTAAAATTCGCCGAAAAGAAAACCAACTGAGAGTCCAGTAAGAGTTCATTTATTAAGTCTTTGCAGTTTTGCAATTAATAGTTTCTTAGAACATTTTGAATAATGTTTACAAAAAATTTCCTGGCGTGTTTTTCTTAATCGTTCTGATTTTTATCAAAATATTATACTTTATCAGGTTCAGTATGGACCTACAAATACTTTCTCTTTGATTTTTGGCTGGTTGATTTGGCGTTCTGGGGAAGAATTCTGAATTTGGAGGCTTTGGCAAGGTCATTTTGGCACTATGTAGTTTTGGTTTTAATACCTTTGGTTCAGTTTAATAGCACTGTTCAATTATTGACATTAAATTGCGATTCTGAGATTTAAAAGTTATGTTTCCACACACATAATAAAGCTGTCGGGGTCGTTAGAAATTCTGTAAAATGTTTACGATGTAACAAACGTATATACGTTATATAAATGTATATATAGAGAGTGAAATGGTTAATCGAATACTGCTTTTCACTACTGAAAGGCGCGTTTTTGATAAATATGAAGTTAATTTATTCGAAACGGGCTGGTAAAAATAGTATTTGTGAAGTTGGAATAATCCTAATATTTATATACTAACAAAAGTGGTAGAAACGTTCATTTACTATCAGTTACGCCAAATTCTTTTGCTACGACAAATTCACTCTCTTTATTACTTGCCCTCACAATTTTTTCACGCTGTGAAAGGCAACCAGTCGGTGTACTCACTTTTGATGGAATTTCGACCCAAGTTTCCAAAGGCATTAAGGTTTGCTTTGAGGCAGCAGCCTTAATAATTGCTTGTTGCCGATCATGCCTGTTTGGCTTTGAGACTTTGGGAAAATTAATAGTAAAAAAAAAAGAAAATTAAAGTTTCTTATAAGCTCGATCAAAGGTTAATATTCAACATAAGCAATTTTGTATGTTCTCACAATACTGAGCTATTACAACCGGAGTTTCCTCACCTTGTACTAAGATGTACATATGTGCCTTTTCGATTAGCCTATTGACCTCAGACTCTCTGGTTTAAAAAATTATAATCTTTTTTTAGTCTACGGTTCTTGAAAAATTATGCTTGGTCCTTAAACTAATAATCAGAATAGAGAACTACGAAAGGGTTTTCTGACAATTTCAACTCATTACATAAGATTTCTGGTATTAGTGACATGTAGGTATGGACAGTGGGCTAGTCATTGATTTTTGAAATCTCAAGGAACTTAAGAAAGCATTTGATGGTATATGAACGAATCTATTCACTTTCCGCTGAATACAAATATGGTATGGTTTGACTTAAAAATTTTTGCTTATAGCTATTGAATTCGACTTGATTTGCTGAGCTATAGTTAAATTGAAACAGACTTTTACAGTGTATTTTTCTTTGGTTCGCATGTCTACCGCAATGATAATGGACTATTCAAAAGATGAAGCTAATTTCCTTGTGATCTGATACGAGGCTGATTTTGTTTTATTTCGCAACTATTATTTCTAACATAACCACACATTAAATGAAAATGGCTAAAAAAAATTTTTTTTAAGTGCACGACAAATACCAACAAAGTAAAAGTGATGTTAAAATTAAGTGAGAAGCAAATATAAAACTTAGCTGTGCAACTGATCCACAAGATGACACACGGGCAAATAGCCAAAAAGGAGTTAGACAAATATGAAGAATATGCAAAAAGGCAGAAGACAAGTAGATTATTTTTGAAGTAACCAAATAGGCATGTGAGATGTAAACGAAATTTGAAGTAACAAAAAGTAAAGAACAAAATAGCATAAAGAGGAATAAAAGCCTGAAAGCAAGCAACAGCGGCAAATGGGAAATTTAAGGCAATGTGTATATGTTTGAGGATGTGTTTTTATGTATAAGTACGCAATGATATTGCTGTCAAAATGTATCTGCGTATGCAAACAAATGTGGCAGCTAACGAAAACAAGAGCACACAGACGCACTCGCACACGCATGCACAATACATCGCCTTCTCTGCATGATCGACACGATGGCCCAAAAAAAGGGGAAGGCTGATTTGCCCACGTCTAGAAAGCCACCTAGAAGAGTAATCTCCTGGGTTATCTGAAAACCGATTTGGATTTAGAAGACATTGGTCCACTTTAGACGCAGTTGGAAAGTGACGATCATTGCGTCCAAAGCCGTATAACCACGCGTACTTGTAATTGAGTTGGTGTTTTCCATTAATTAAAAATAAACGTAAATATTTACAACTCTTGTTCTTCACACCTGTATGGTTATTGGAGTTGTTGTTGCCATTGCTACGCTTCAGTTTAAGCTAACAAACATTAGCTAAACTAAACAACATTACTCTGCTGCTAAGCAAGTCTGCTTTGTCACTTAACTTTGCCAGTTGTGTTAAAATTTTCTGTTTGTTTTTGGTATCAAAGACATTTGATGTAATGTAAAGAGAGATTTTTTTCTGTAGCAATCTTATTCAAATAGGCAAATAATAATAAGGGAAAGTCTTGTTTGTTTTGTGTGAAAGCAAAAGATAGCATTGTGTTACGGAAGCAAAAGGCTTTCTAATACGTAAAACCTGTAAATTGTCGATGTCGAAAGATTTGTGACACCAACAAAGGTTGACAGTAGGCAATTTTGAAGAATTCTATCTACTTACTTACACGATTATATTCTCCTAAGATTACTGAATACCTGAGCTCATCCTTAGTAGATAATTGAAAGTTGCGTTGCAGACAAACTGGCCGGCAATCATGCCATACATAGAACTTTTGGTCCTTAGTAATGCCAGGTGGAGGTTCAGTTTAGATTGAGGTGAAGTATTCGTCACAGAAGACGTCAAAGTTTCTCGCGAACTTTAAAAGCAATTTAATATCTACGTTTGATACTTCGTCCAGTCCTTTGAACTTGGAAGCTCCTAGATACTTGAGTCGAGTTCTAGATAGTAATTTTTAATTAAATAAAAGAATTGTGATATTAAAAGTCCCCGTAAAACCAATACGGTTATGTAAACTGACGTTGAGCAATACCAAAAGCTACGTCAGAATCGGAAAAGACATCTATCGTTTTGAAACGATGATTTTGTTTCTTTCGGCTTTATAACTGAAATCTAGCTAAGAACTGTAAGTACTCTTGCGATGGGATAGTGTTGTATTATAAAAAGTGTTCTTCGTAGTGTGTCCTGAAATCTGACAGTTGAAAATAAAGGGACTGGTATACATATAACTACGACCATTTTTAGGAGTTATTGAGTTACGTGCGTATGTCGTACGTATGGATGAAACCCCCCCACCTCTGAAAGTATTCGCCCGCCGGGGGAAGCAAAGGAAGAGGAAAACCTCCACTTCGTTAGAATGACCAGGTGGAGATGGACCCGGCTTCGTTTGGAATTTTCTAATTGGCGCCACGTTGCAAAAAGAAGAAACAACTGGCGCGCTATTGTTAACTCAGCAATAATCGCGTAAGCAGAGTCTACGCCAGTAAAGAAGAAAAGTGCTGTCAGAAAGATTCTAAAAGCCACATGACATCTTTAGTTTCCGTATATGTATCTTGTTAGACTTTCCATGATATTCCTCATATTCTATAAAATACAGACTGTTTTGAAAAGGTTGAGGCGAAGGCTCTTTTGGTAGTGTGTTACTCGTTAATATGAAAACACTTTTTGAGTAAAATTATCCCAATCGAAATAAACATCTTACTAATTCCATTTATTTCTCGAAATATTTGATGAAAGCTCATACAATTTATTAGGCAAATATGCATACATACAAACGTAAACACATTTATAATACAAGTCCTTACAACAAGATAATGAATTTAATGCTATTTTATGAGAAATATAATATACTAGAATATTAAAGTACCAACACATACAAGTGAAGCTGACAAATCTTAACAAGCATTAAATATTTTCTTTTTGTTTACCACATTTGCAAAGCATAAACAAATTAAAAAACACATTCTTATGTATATATTCAAGAATTTTCACATCCATATATGCATATGCAAAAGCACATTTAATACAAGCAAGCAATGAAACTAATAAAGCAAGAAGATAGCTAAAGCTCTGCCCCTGACAAGGTAAACACATAATTTTCTTTATATTTTCAAGATTAGTGTTGTATGTCAGAAAACAACAATGCGGGCAAACAAAAGGTCTCTGGGTTTTTCTTAGCTTCTTCTATTTTTTATGTTTATTTTTCAATAAAAATAAATATATGCGGGTATGTCCATAGCAATCATTTACGATGGCGGCAATAAACAAGCTCAGAGTTAAGCTCATTAAAATGTATTCATTAAACTTTTTATTGTTATGATGCACAGCTGGAAATCTGTGGCTGAAAACTTACAGCACTTAATGATTGAGTGAGCTAATAAGCAAGTGAGACTTCAACTAAGTGTAACTAGACAATGCCCAGAAGCAAGAAATCGTGTTAAGAGGATATAAAATTGTAAACTACAGAGCAAGAATTTATAAAACAATTATTTTATAGGAATACTGAGTTTTCTTCACCTCGGTTTAGACGCTGTGATATCAAGTAAGGTGCGACTTTAGAAAAACTAAAAAAACATTAACTTTGCTTGCGCCGTAACTATAATATTTTTCATAAATAAATAGGCGTTTCATACCAGAACTAATTTTTAGTATTCATCAGAGCGATATCGCAAAAATTGAGGGACTAGTCGTGTATATACAGACAAGCAGACAGACAGAGTGGCATGGCTAAATCGACACAGTGCTTAACGCTAATATATATTTATATTGCTTTGGGTCTCCGATGTATCCTTTAGGTACCACAGACTTCGTGGCAAGCTTAATATTCCCTGTTATACCTGAATAAAAGCAATTTAAAATAAATATGATTGCCTTAAGTGTCTACGTACATTTATGTTACTTTTATCCACCATTGAAGCGATTTGTTAAAACTTGCCTTATTCGTGGTACATTTCATGTGTTATTTTCATACATATTTTAAACGGTTTTTGTCTTATTCCTAATATTTAATAGAAACGCTAGTTACAATTTTTTGCAAGTTTTCTGGTATGTCTGAATTTTTTAACTGCAGTGATTAAGTTTATTTAATATCGTGTACTAATAGATTTAAAAATTTAAAAGGGCTTATACATGGTCTGTCGCAAAAGAAACAGAACTTTTAAAATATAACTGTTTCTGGTGGCGCCACTTATTGGTTGGTATATGAAATAAAGAGTTTGATCTCTTGTTGACATTTCGTAAGAATTTTAAGACAATTGGATAACTACAATCGAATCGATCAAAAAGTGACTGCAGCTTTTGGTCATCCGTCGTAAAATGCATTTTGAACAAAGAGTAAATATTAAATTTTGTTTTAAACATTTAAAATTATGAAAAAAGTTTATAGTGATCAGTGCTTATCCGTACTAATGTGCATGAGTGGTTTAAGCGATTCCAAGAAGGTCGTGAGGACCTCTGTGATTATCAGAAGTCGGGCCAAAAAAAGTCGTCTTCAGAAGTCAAAAATAAAGACAATGCTGATTTGATTTTACGATTCCGAGGGTATTGTACACCGAGAGTTCGTCCCACCTGGCCAAACGATTAATGCTGTGTTTTACCTTGGTGTTATGAAGCGTATTTTGTTACGCATTCGTCGTGCTCGACCACAATACCGTGAGGCAGGGTCCTGGCGCCTGTTGCACGATAATGCCCTATGTCATCGGTCGACGCTTGTCACTGATTTTTTGACAAAAAACTCCATATTAACCATTAACCACTCACCCTACTCACTTGATCTGGCACCCTATGATTTTTACCTATTTGGAAAACTTCGTTTGCCCATGAAAGGACACTGGTTTCAGGACATTTCAGCTATCCAAAAGGCGACGACCGATATTCTCAAAGGCATTCCGAAAAATTACCTTAAATACTCATTTGAAATACTAATTGACCGGGCGAAACGCTGTATCGAAGCACAAGGAAACTAATTTGAATAAAAAAATATAACTTTTGAAAAATATTAATTTTTTGTTGTTTTTTTAACAGTCCTTTTTCTTTTGCGACAGACCTTGTATGTACCCATAATTTTAATAGTTATCATATTCTAAGCCAATTGATCTCCATAGGACCCAGGCTCCTTTGGATCCTTCTAGAAATAACATTAATAAACCGGTTAGTTTGTTTTCAAAGCCTTAGCAAGTATTATTTTGCGATTTGTGGAGTGTGATTTTACACTGCCGATTGGGATGGTTAGTTAGAGGCTACCTGTGACACGCAAAGATAGTTCGATGACTTTCGATTTCCGATTCTAAATTTCTTATAATGGTTGCCCTTCGGCAGGCATGGCTATCATATTAGCGAATTTTTTGCGACAAAAAAGCTTTTCAAAAATTGATTAGCTGTACAAACTATTGTTAAATTTATTGGAGAGCCCTAACATAATTAGAAGAATGAAAACAGGAGAGATAAAATCACAAGAAATTTAATAAAATAATTACTAGTAGTTTCGACCGCGCTAATATAACAAACTATTTATAATGCAGCGAAAATTTTATTATGCTTCCGTCATTCTTACATCACCTGGATAACGAATAATTTCACTGATAGGTTGGCGAATTACAAGCACATGCTCCCCCATAATGAAGTTATGAATTCCATTTTATTTTTTTTCATCAATGAATATATCGGTTATATTTGTTAGATATCTCAACAAATATGAGAGGGAGGGGGGCGGGGGGGGGGATATATTATAGTTTGATGCATAAAATGAGTGAACGAAATACTTCAGCTATGGGCAACCAATGCAAGACTTTCTAATTTAAATTTCACTGGAAACGTACACAATGTTGGAAAAGGCTTTCCGTGATAATTGTTTGTCGGCAGAAAGTGTTTTTGATTGGTACAAATTATTCAAAGAGGATCGAAAATGTGTAGACGCCGACCACATTCATAAAATAAATGTGCTTGATGGTCGACGATTAATAGTCATAGATCTTACTGGCGTCGTTGGATTTTCTGAAGGATCAGTTAAAACCTTTTTAAACGATCATTTGGGCCTTATAAAAATGAAAACACGATTGGTTACAAAATCACTAAACTTTTCCGAAAACCAGCCTCGAGTTAACGCCTGTGAAATAATACTTTCTGACTACCAGGATCTCATTAAAATAATTATTATTGGCGATGTGTCCTGGAGCTATGCTTACGAAGCCGAAAACACACATCAAAGCAGGTCAAAGATCAAGGTTATGTTGGCAGTTTTCTTTGATTATCGAGGAGTGGGGCACTCCGAATTCCTTTCGTCGCCCCAAACTGTAAACAAGTGGTATTATTTAAGTTTCATGTATCGTTTGCGTGAAGCTCTTGGTAAAAACAGGCGAAACTATGGGCCTACAACTTTTGGTGTTTGCACTACGATAATGCACCGTCACATACTGAATTGAATCTTCGTGAGCTTTTTGGCAAATTTTTGACCAATATTGGGCCACAACCACCGCCTTTGACCTGATTTAGCTCGATATGACTTCTGGCTATTCAGCAAACTCAAACGACCGCTCCGAAGAAACCGTTTTGAGTCAATTGGAGGCATTAAACGTGAATCGCTACGCGCATGGAAAGCTATTCCAGAAAATGATTTTAACAACTGTTTAAAGTATTGGAAAAAATATTGGCACAAATGGTTTGGACTACTTTGAGGGAGACGACATAGGTTTTAAAGAATAAATTAAGAATTTTAAAATTATGAACCAAGTCCTACTACTTGTATTTCTTACTCGCAGTAGTATGCACACTCAAATCTTATAATGGTGGAATATGAACGTGTCTCGTGGGTGACAACGCAGGCTTTTATTTAATTGCGACTGATTATGAGGAATTTGACATCAAAAGATAAATGCCACACAACAAAATGGGACATAAAGTGAAAAAAGTTGTTAACAACGTTAACAACAACCACTATGTATACGACAAAGTAACAACAAGTTTGAGTAGCATTAATAATAGCAAAAAGTAAATGTACAAAGCTAGAAATGTAATGAAGGGCAACAAATTTGAGATGCCCAACAACAGGCGAAGACAGAGGCAAGACACGTATAGTGTAGAATCACAGCCACAAGGGAACGTTGAATGACGAGTCGGTTAGTCAGCGGCTGAAGATGGAGTACGACTGTCTAGCGGAATAATTTAAGGCATAATATGCCAAAGCCACCACCCAAGCATTTAGCTAGCTATGCATGTATATGTGTGAACGTGGGAGTGTATGGGTGAAAGCCGTCAGCTGTAGGAGCAACAACAAGACAAAAAAAGTGTTACTACCATTCCAGAATCTGCTGTTTTATAGAAGCGTAGTGGCAAATAAGGAATGCTGGCAGCGACAAACTGAACAACAATAGCAATAACAACAGCATTACCATTCCTGACACTGTCACCGTCAACTACGCCGCTGGCGAATGTGTGTCGATTGGAGGGGCAAAGGCAAAGAAAGTGAAAAGAAAAGCGGGAAAACAAAATCAGAAATACCATTCGGACAACAACAAAGCGCCGGAAGGAAGAAGCGGCGAGCAGACAAGCGACTTATGTGAGACAAAGGAATAAGAATTGATACGTGCATACGTATGTATATAGATAGCCGAGAGCCGATTAGGTAGCAGTACCAGGCAGTAAGCGGCATTGTGCCCAGTAGGAGTAGGTGCCCTTCAGCGCACGCCTTGGTGGAACGTCGGTGGCATTGCTGATAGCAACAGTGGCAGCGTGGTAATAAGTCGGTTTAATTTATCAAAGTTTCTTTGTATTGTGACAATGACTACCGCCGAGATTGGAGCAGGCAGTCAGTCAGCAGGTGGAATACGCTGAGCCCTGTCCGGTTGGGTGGTATAAGCTTAAAAAATAAATTGCGAGAATTACATCAACATGCAAATATTTTTACGAACGTGTATATGTGTATAGTTATAAAGCGAAGAGCCCGTTTAGGGATATTAAAAAAAAATAAAAATATTTAGAAGTATTGTATTTTGAAGAAGCTACAAGAGAGCAAAAAGGATGTAACTTTGAAAATTGGAGATATGACTTTAAGTTCCCAATTATGTATAATTGTATAAAATAAATTTCTAAAGTGATTATTATCTGAATGATCAATCCCATTATTTTAACTTTGTGGATGGGAACACAGACTTTAAATATGTGGATACTGGAGTATGTAACTTAGCTTTACTCTACATATTGGATTATCTAAGAGTTCTAGTATGGAAAGTCGGAATCCTCTTGCCTAAAATGGATGAAATTAGCATAAGTCTTCCTCTCGTGTCCACATCTTAAACATACAGATTTTCAAACATCCGCTTTTGCTTTATGCCTTATATATGGTCAATCTGTAAGACTTCTTTATGAAATTTAAAAATATCTGGCAACACTAAAACTGGATAAAATCAGGTCTAAATATTCTTTATGAATGAAAGTATAATATTGAATATACTATAATTTAATCCTGAAAATCTGCAATCTTGAACCATAAATTACTGCCGATCCCATATACTATATATCGTTACCTAAAATGTAAAATAACGTATCATTAAAAAATTTGAACTTCAGTGTCTTATTGATTACGCTTCATTACTTCAAATTACATACATAAAATTACATATGTTCAATATTTTCAGATTTTGCGCTCAGATATATACCAGTTTCAACAAATATTAAAATTTTGTTTCACTTATGTTTCATTTTATTTCGTGTTTCATTCATGCCAATTTAAATTTCCGAAAATGTTGTTACATTATTTTGCATTTCAGGTAACGATATAATGATTATTATTAATTCAGAATGAAATTGAGATTTCCCATCATTTTCATGACGCCTTTCTCATATGTTTGAAATATCAAATTGATCTTTGATTGAGTTTATATTGCTCGGGTATACTTGAAAATGTATTATCAAGCAACTTTATAAATCTATTAATATAAACATATGCAAGTAATATTTTTATAACATATAATAGATTTTATAGAATAATATTTTTGTAACAAATAACAGCTTTTTATTAAATAATATTTTGGAACACAATCAACTAGAGCCTTACGAGTAGGATGATGAAATCTGAGTGAGGAGTAAAAAACGCGATTTAACAGACGGTGCCGCTTAATGTGTGGGACCGCTTTCAATGGCGAAAATGCTGAATGCACGTTGGCAATGTTGCATTCGATGCTTTTGTTGGCAAAAGTCTCCAATGCAATATTGGGATATGTCACTTGCATATGTACATACATATATAAAGAAAAGTCAGCCGGATATTTAAAAATTCTGAATAACAGTTATATTTGACTAAAGCAAAATTTTGCCCAATTTTATTCATTTGATCTGATATTCGAAATATACGCCCTTTCAATTCCATTAAGGTAACTTTCATATTTTTCGATATATATATGTGGTATAAAATCAACTAAAATTTCTAAAGCTTTATATTAGGTATATTGGGGTCCAACATGATCCGCTTTAACGCATATTTGATAGAAGGTAGTTTATTATCAAAGAAATAAGTTATCCGAATTGCAACTATAGTTCTCTTAGATTGTCCGATATTTCCGACAACAATTCAGCCATTCGCACTGAAGTTATTACGGTTGGAGCAAATTTATATTACAAACGCTAAAAATATTAGTTTGCTAGTAGTTTTGGTATATATTTTAGACAATGCGAAAAAAATTTAAAATTATTTGCGATATAATTAACGATGTTATTTATTACAGATCGTATGATGGTTTATTGTGAAAAATATATACATATGTGTGAAGTGAAATCGGTGTGGTATTGGTGAAAGCCTGCTCAGATTATGCATACCAACATAGCCTGAGTTCTGCATTTCAATGCCGCTTATTCGTCATGACGCACGCAAATGTCAAAGCAAATATTTCAAACTCATATCACTTGGTGATTATTTCGTCCATAGAAGCATGCAAAGTAACAGAGGAATAGTTAAAAGAAGCGGAAGCATACTCTGATATTAAAGAATTTCCGAAGCAACAACTCGGCTGGAAAGAACTCCATCAACGCAGCTTCATGCGACAACTCCAAAATCAACACTAATACCGACTATTATTTCGGAGCACTTCTATCTTTCTGTCTTGCCGCTACTCCCTGTCGCTCTTCCAGTTTTTTTGAAGAATCTGTTAAGATCAGCCATTATTTAGCGGTTGCGGTGAAGTTAAAGCTGTCTGTATTTGTTTTCGTATACTCATGTAAAATTACCATATACCTACCGAAATATATGCATTTAAACTGCAGTGTATTTCAACTTTCTATGTACGTTTATTTGAGCTAGTATGTGTATTTGCATGTGTGCGTACAATTTTTTAGATGCCGTGTCTGCGGCAAGGCAAATATCAATCCTACTATCAGCCTTTTATCTCTTAGTCTATCTTTCTATTGTCCTACCCTTCACTTTTCCAATTCTTCATTCGTCTATGCGGTACGCTCTTCTACATACCTTATCCCGTAAGGTGTTTGAAAGGAATTAGTGAAAAATTTGACTGTCAGAATTTGATTTTTCTTCCATCTACTCGTACATAAGATTGTGGTAGTGTATGGACAGTGGGCGAAACTTGAAAGGCGGTGTTTGCTGACCATAAAGTTCTTAAGGTGAAGGATGCGTTTGATTAAAAGGTTCGTGTATGATTTCACCACTTTGTGACCGGCCCTGACTGGAAATCGCTTTCCAACAATCTCAGTATGGCCAGGCTGTTTTGTTTTTATTTTTAACTTGAATATTAAACATTTTCAATAAGTAAGACAATCATAAAATATTACAAGTTCACTAAAAGTTGCAATTGGATAAAGATTTTGTGATAAAAAATTGCATAGTTTGTAAACGCTTTTGCGTATATCTTCCCATTATGAGATTGTAAACTTTCTGATTACAACGCAAAAAAAATTACGGATCATGACCTATTAAAAATGGCCGAAACAACATTTGAAAATCACATCAGCCCTATTGGAAACCCGGTATATACACACCTATCTTGTGAGATATTTTAAGAAAACCCCAAAAAGTTTCAGCTAAATGGGTTCAATGAATTCCTTTCTTTCTTGAATCAAATCATTGTCCTTTTATGAATGCTTTCACGCTTTGACGATAGCAAACAGCCAAGAACAGCCTGGAATCTAACTCCTTCATTAACCAAAAAAAAAAATACCGAAAAACCATATAATCAACGAAAATTTTTGGATTATTTGGATATTATATTTTATACTTTTAACGATTTTTGAATTTTCGGCTACTTTTTTTAAATCATACTACTCACTTTCTCTGAGCCACTTCACACCTCTGCACCTTTGAAATTCTACCTTCCACACCGTTAAGTAACGCCCTTCAAAAGTAATTGAATTTATGTGCAACTATTCCGCGTGCCAAATGTCAAAGCAAAGAAAATAGTGAAACTCAAATTAAATTAATCTGCAGCTTGCACAAAGTAAACCGTTTCAATTTCTCTAAACCATACATAAGTAGTTTTCGCGCTAAATAAACTGCCTTTAAAGCGCCCTTAGATGTGCAACGTTTCAGCAGCGGCGCTCAGTAACGCATTTCTATGCCGGCTTAGCGCCAGAAAACCGTAACTACAGCAGCAACAATAGCAAAGCCAATAGTAATAACAAAAATAGCAAGTAGAAAAATATTTTCCACTGCTACCGCTGCATTATCTGCCACTTAAGCCGCTGTTTGTTTGTGTGCTTGACACTTCAAAGTGCTGCAGTGGCGATGGCAATGCATTTTGGGTATGTGCTTAGTAAACTCAATTTGAATTTTTAGAGTTTTGTGAAATATTTTTTCTGTATGTGTTTGTGCGTGTGTATCGTGTAAACATTTAAAAATTGCTACACAATCGCACATTGCGGCTATTTTTAATGCCGAACTAAGCGAGCGAACCGGCGAGGGAACTAAGGTCGACATAAACTACTACAGCCAAATCCAACAAACCGAAATGGAATTAAAATAAAAGTAAGTAACTGAGCACTTGCAGCATGGCACAGTGAATTGAATGTGTATGTGTGTGCGACTCTATGTGCATGTGTGACTCTATGTGTAAGTAAGTATGTATGTTTTCAAACGGTTAACAGTGTCGGCATTTACGGAGACAAATCTGCGGTGACGCGACTGCCGCCACCAACGCCACAACTACCACCATTAGAACAATAACAAGAACGACTACTATTATTTTAGCCGTCGGTGCTTCGTTTGTTTCAGCGTGCAGATTGATACTGATTCCACGACATTTAAATGTCTCCTAAAATTTACTTCAAAACAATGTACAAATTCTACTCTACATAAAGCCCATTCGCAATTTAGTCAGCCCAAGTCGAGGTGAGCCTGTCTACGATACGGAATAGAAAAAAAGTAATAAAGCATCACGATAGGCAAGATAAACTCTTATTATTGTCACTGTAAAGACCGTTGTTCATTCAACCGGACAATTCAAATAACCTTTTTACTAACTATTATCTTTTCTGTTTTCGCTGACAATGCAATCCATTCGCAGCATTTCCATGATTTGTGGAGTAAGTAATCTGTTGCTAAGGCAGACTTAGACAGAGAATAGCACGGAGACAGTACGGCGTGTGTGTAGTCGGAAGAGCCCAAATTACGGCTCTCTGTTTATTTGACCGCAGCTAGCATGGTCTTCTTAAGATTTCGAAGTAAGGAATACTAACACAGAACAAAGTGTTGCTACATTCTTATTTAAGAAAATAAATTTGAAAGGAACTTATCATTTTAGCTGCGTTAAAAAGCCTAATATTATAGTACAAAGAAGCTTCGAAAAACTATCTTTCTTCCAGAAAGTTCCAATAATTTTTGCAAAGATCATGGGTTCAAAGCTAAGAAAAAAATCTTTAGATCCAAGAGTTATTTCCAGTAATAATACGTTTCATTACATCTTAGTAGTCGGAAAACATTGTTACCCAGATGATAACGCGACTCTGTTTTTCTAAAAAAATTAGTGGTTTCGGAACCAATCGTGCTTTCACTTTTCTTAAGCCTGAAGGATCTTTCAATGTGTTCTTGACCCCATTTTGAATAATTTGTACCAATCAAAAACATTTTAACGACACACAATAATCACCGAATGCCTTTTCCATCATTTTGAACGTTTCGGCAGCAAAAATGTAGTGGAACTCCTTTGTTTAATAATTTCACTCATCGTAAAATTCGCGGAATGGACTTATGTACTTTAAAAAGACAAGCGTACAATAAACACTAATTATTTATGTCACTGACAGTCATACCAACCTAGTTAAGGTATTTCGAAAAATGGGTTTTCCCGCGAAATTTGATATTCTAATATCTTTTCTTACAACAGTTTTAATGATTTTTTTTTTTAAATTCATGCATTAAATAACTAAAACAGATGATACAGATTCTGTGCTGATCGTACGACATGGTGCACAGTACAGTACATACAGTATATTTCATTCATAAATTTAACAGCGAAAATTTTTTTAAGAAATTAATATAGGAAAAAGCGGACACCTTAATGTTCAAACTGTATCCAAAAAATAAGGTGACATTTGAATTTAAACTGCGCGCGTCGAAGGATTTGGAGAATTGTTTCTTTTTTAGGTTGGTAGTACTGTCAGTCACATTTATGTCAAATTTCATGTCAAAATATTTATTAGTGTTTGAGATACGTGTCGTTCTGTGAGCTGCGAAAAGTGAGTTTTTCGTTTTTTGTGATGTCGAAATTTGGTGAGCAAAGAATTTGCATTAAATTTTGTTTACGGAATCAATTTTCTGCTACGGATAAGTTGAGGATGGTGCAAAAAGCCTTTGGTGATTAGACTATGTCTAAAAAAAATGTTTCCAAGTAGTGTAGTGAGTTCCAAGCCGGCCGTGAACGTGTCGAAGACGAAGAGCGTCCAGGGCGACCATCAACCTCACCCGACGAAACTCACGTTCAGCAAATCAAAGATTTGGTGTTGAAAAACCGTCGATTAACAATAAGAGACCTTGCTGATGAAGGATGTTTTGGGCCTCAAGCGCGTCAAATCTCGACTGGTACCGAAAACGTTGAATTTTTTGGAAAAAAGGCGTCGCGTTGAAGTGTGTGAAACGATGCCTTCCGACTACCAGGGTGTCATGAAATGCATTATAACTGGCGATGAGACTTGGATCTATGCTTACGACCCCGAAACAACCGATCAATCGAGCGAATATCGTGCCAAAAGAGAGCCGAGACCAAAAAAATCGCGCCGAAGTCGCTTCATAAATCAAGGTCATGTTGACTGTTTTCTTCGATTATCGTGGTGTTGTGCATTATGAATTCCTTCCAACCGGTCAAACAGTCAACAAGGAATATTATTTGAACGTTATGCGTCGTTTGCGTAACGCTATCCGCCTAAAAAGGCCGGAATTGTGGAAAGACTGACAGTACTACCAACCAAAAAAAAAATAATAATTCTCCAAATCCTTCGACGCGCGCAGTTTAAATTCAAATGTTCTTATTTTTTGGACACAGTAGTATAATATGAGTGTAGGTGCTTCAAAAAATTTTTTTGAATTTGTTTTTCAACTCTTACCCCCTCAAACGTTAATGATTGACAAACAAAAAATCCACCCTCAAGCCAGGCGCTGTAGTTTAACTCTAAGGGGTCGCAATACATTTAACATAGGAATTTTCGTTTTTTCATTCAAACTAAAATTTCACCAACTAATTTTCATTTCTCAAAAATATCCATCACATATTCAGAAAGTTCACTTTTCAAATTAAAAAAATAAATGGAAGCTAGATTCCATTATTGGAATCAATACATACATATTATTACTAGACCAAAATGTTTTCTGAGATTTATTAAAGTAACTTTTATTTATATACTTTTATATTGACCAATATAATTATATGGTATGAATAAATTTTTAAAAAGCTAAAATTAAGTATATGAAGGCTATTGAAAACAGGATTTTTTTATACCAGTATTATCAGAAATATACGTTCTTTAAGTAGCATTGTTATATCTCACAGAGTTCGGTAAAGAGTGAGCCGTTAGAACTGAGGTACACATATTTGGTATCTGCTGGCGTCATAAGTTAGGGTACAATGTCGATTATATATAGAGGAGAAATATTATAAAGTGAAAGAATCACATATAAGTTATATGGGAAGTTAAGCATGTTTTATGTATACATTTTTGCTGACCTAATTCATTCATTTAAACTGTATATATAAGTATTTACCTCACCAAGGTGATATTTAGCGTTTTCTGATCGAAGATGTGCATCAATTGTGGGTTGATGTGACGTTTTATGCTTTAATTTCAAGTGAAATGGTGTTTTATCAAGGAATAAGGGTGAAGTGTCTTTAAGTGGTATAATTGACTTACATTGTGTTCCATTTGATATGAAATGGTGGGAATTTATGTGATATGATTAAATATTTTGTGTTTACGTGATTTGTAGAAATGTTGTCAAATAACGCAATATTGTTTAATATCATATGATGTCACAATTTGAATTGATGTGATTTAAGGTCACATAAGATTAAATAATATGACGTTTTAAAAGGCTAAATTAATGTGATGTTAAATTAAGATGTCATTGTTATTAAAGTGGCGTGGCTTAAAGCCTTTTGTTTCAGCTTTCACTTTGATTTAGTATCAGTTATTAAACTTTTATTAGATATGAGGATGTCATAAGACATGTTATGATAGTGTGATTTGGTATGAATTATTGGTAATATCTGCGTAGTCTCAATTCACATGCTATTACGTAAAAGAAGTTTATCAGATTAGATGAGAATACAGAGTACAAGTTTTGTACGAAATAATATATGGAGAGAAACAGAATTAATGATGTACGGTAAATACGAGTGAAAATATTCTCAAAACATTTATACCAAGTGGCTGTAACGCTGCAACATCGGTGTACTTAGCCCCAATGTATATTTCCGCGAAAACTGACCTCAAACTCATATAATCTGGCTATTTAGATGACTACGAGACTGGACACTCTGGAATTCTCATTCCATAATATTTAGATTACTAGGTCGCCAAACCAAACTCTGGGTGTCGTTTCTCTGCTCACATATGTTAGAGAGACTCGCTGGAGCAGAGTGTCACCGTCACTTATTTCTTACAAATAGATCAAAGTTTACGAAGAGGGTTGGTGGAGGAGTAAACTGTCGGGAACTTTCCATCAGCTAAAGTGTACACGTAGTGTGGCGATTATTCACTCCGAAAGTTGGGCAGCAATATTAGTCCTGAGTCGTCATGACAAATGAAGAAATGTGTGGACTCTTATCTCTAGCGAAGAGTTATTATACGAGTATGATTATATTTGTTTGGGAAGCTAACAACAGCGGTATTGCAGAAAACTGTAAAGACAGGTACTCAACTCTCAAAAAATGCTAAATGAGAACAGGTAGGAACTACCTTACTGTTGGGGCTCAGACCAGCTCAGCTAGCATTGGTCAACTACCAGGATTTGTGCAGTCGCAAGGTCCTTATGTTCACAAGTGAATCGTAAGAGATCTAGTGATCTTGTTCTTTTAAGGTCCACTTTTCACAGGTTGTAAGCGTTAGTTGAGGTTAAGTATGCAGACTGAACATCTTACCGGGTGCCAGCTGCAACAGATGTTTCCAAGAAGATGAGATGGAATAATCTCAACGTTTCCACCTCGAATGACCAAATTTTGCCATAGTAAGGCAAAAAAAATCTTGGATCTCATACTATTAGACAAGCAGGCGAAATAACGGAAATATAAATAAAAAATATAAGCAAATTTGTAAAATATTCAGGTGTTTTGCCGATAGCTGACATCCAACTACAGAATTTTTCCGTCTGGCTTCACAAAGTCTGTGCCTTAAAGTCTAAATGGTGATCCCCTGCCATCCTGGAGAATGAGGAAATATTCGGGAAAAAATTAAAGTTATTTTTGAGATCATTTCGACAAATAACAAAAGAAGAACAAAGATATGAATTGATTGTATTTGCTTAATTAGGGTTAGTAATAAATATTTCGAAATCGGAAGTTTAAGGCATATAGTACCACCTTTAAAATCATGTTTTATAAATGTTTAAAAACATTTTTTTCCTCCATTTAATCCGGTCATTCATTCTCAAACTAAAAGAAGTCGCCAAGTAATAAGCTCACAAAATATTTCTACTATTCGTCGCATTCTTTCCAACTCACCGAAAGCTGATTCCTAACATTTCTTTCATAGCATGCTTTTTATTGCGCTTGTCGCTGCGCAACTTTTCACTATGGATTTTTTTTTTTTGGGGATGGTAAAGCGAGGTAAGAAAAAATCACTCAGCGCTTGTATATTTTAAAGGGCATGCGACTTAATGCTTTTGGAAATATACGAGATTGAGATCGGCAAAAGAGGAGGGAGAAAAGAAATAGATTCTAGAGGACGGCATATGTAAGCCTGGTCCAACTGCTTTTTATGCTGTCAACATTTGCGGTGTTTCTTTGTGCCATTGAAAACCAACTAAAGCGGTTGAGTTCTATATATTGGAGTTTCAATACAAGGACTGCGGAGAAGTTATGGAATACTAGTGTAGCAAACGGCGGACAAACCTCGCGCGGTTTTCGCAAAAACTCACACAAAAGATGGCAACGTCAATTACAAATTCAGCGCAATGTTCTTTGTTCATTTGTAAAATCCGAAAAAAAATTAAGGACAATGATGAAGTCCAACAGCGGTGAACAAACGGAGGCTACACCAACAGCAAACAGCCAACTCGCGTCCCGTTGAGTGCCTGTAATGGCGTTGAATTGCAAAAGCGCTGAAAGCGGAGTGTTAGACTCCTGAAAAAAATTTAAATGCATTTTAGAATTTAAATAAAGAACTAAAAGATAGCTGCATTTGCAGGTATAGTGGTTTTAATTTTTAATCTCTCTTTAAGAAAAATCATGATGAGTTAGCTGCAAACAATACGATAAATAGCGCACAATCAACTTTAGTGGAAATAGAAATGAGAAAAACAATAAAAAAAGAAGAAAATATTGGAAAACGCCCGGCGCTACATAGAGCTTGAGTAATAATCTGACAATCTGAAATGGATAGTTGGAGCTAACATCAATTTGCGCGCCACACAACATGCTCCAACGCTTGTTTAATAATAAAATTACAATCAAAAACAAGTAAGGAAGAGCTAAGTTCGGGTGTAACCGAACATTTTATACTCTCGCATGATAAAGTGATAATCGAGATTTCATTATCCGTCATTTACATATTTTTTTATCCCTTCCTAGTGCGATCCTTTGTACCAAATTTTACTTTCATATCTTTATTTATGGCTTAGTTATAGCTCTTCATAAGTTTTCGGTTATCGCCATTTTGTGGGCGTGGCAGTGCCCCAATTTCGCCCATTTTCGAACCTAACCTTCTTATGGTGCCACCAAATACGTGTACCAAGCTTCATCAAGATATCTCAATTTTTACTGAAGTTACAGCGTGCACGGACGGATAGACAGACATCCGGATTTCAACTCTACTCGTCACCCTGATCACTTTGGTATATATAACCCTATATCTAACTCTTTTAGTTTTAGGACTTACAAACAACCGTTATGTGAACAAAACTATAATACTCTCCTTAGCAACTTTGTTGCGAGAGTATAAAAAGCGAACAATGCAGACAAAAGTATGCAGCGATTTTTGAAAGTATTTTCCATGGTGTTGGGTGAAAAATGGGTAATGTTTTCATAACAAAAAGTTTTTCTTAAAAAAATGGGCTGAAATGTTAGCAATTTTTAGATAATCTTGTGGCAATCTTTTTTAATTCTTTTACGAATTTATTAAGCTAACAATTTTGAATAACACATCCACTGAAATTGAATTTCGAAGCCCTATTTAAAAGGATGGTGTTCACGATTTGATGTAGAGTTTAAACTTTTTTCTTATTATCAAGCTGATAAAATTTGTATAACTATAAACCGGTTATGCAGCAAAAGGCTAACTAAATTAGCTTTAGTTAAAATAGTAGTAGATACTGTTATATAACGGGTGAGTCGTGTTAAGATATCAATTTATTTATGTTCAGTATCTGTTGGCATTTCATCATGAAAAGACTTACGTCTGAACAACGTTTACAAAATGGTTAACTTTATTGCGGAAATTCACGTTTTGTAAAGAATATGTTTCGAAAGCTTTGCTTAACTTATGGTCAATATAATTGGCCTACTGAGCGTACTATTCGCAACACCATCACCCATCTTGAGACCCAGCATTCACTATTGGATAATATTCTACTCAGTTGACTACATTCACGACGCAGTGAAGAAAATAGACAATCGATTCGGAGCCGTTCGCAGCAACTTGGACAGTCGTATGCAACAATTTGGCGCATTTTACATCGAAAACTTAAATTGAGAGTGTAAAATATACTGCTTATGCAGGAACCGAAGCCGTTCGACCATCCCAAGCGACATCACTATACTCTATATGCTCTTTAATAGTTCCAAGAAGATCCGACATTTTCGAGCCAAATTTCGTTCAGCGGAGAGTCCTATTTCTGACTTAATGGGTATGTAAACAAGCAAAATTGGGACGAAAAGTAACCCGAAAAGATTCAAGAGCTGCCATTTCGTCAAGAAAAACAACAATTTGGTATGGTTTTAATGGATATTAATTCGAGAGCACTTTCTTTACAAAGCTATAATATTTGGAATCGATTTTTTTGCGGCACAAAATGCGACTCAATATAGCGAACTAATAACCTCAAATAGTGGTTATGAACAGAACAAATTCCCGTTTTAAGTAAATTATCCTATAAATGTTAAAGATATTGATGGTATTCTAGATTAGTGAAAAAGGACTTAAAAATATTTTTAAACAATTCTTTTTGACAGTTTCATAAACTTTGCAGCTTTTTTGGATTCCAGTAAAAAAATTGTAGACCTAAATAACTTCAATAATAATATATATTTTTACGAGCATCCTTGGTCGAATGTATGTACTTCAAGCTGTCCAGCGTCTGAAAGGTAAATTATTCCGTAAACCGTTGAAAAACATTGATTCCAGGTACGGTCAGACGTGCTTAGAAATATAGATATTAACACGGAAAAATATTTTTGATGTCGAGTCCTCTAGGACATCCTTCTAGGAGAGTTTAAGAACACCAATTAAGTACAAAAGCTTCATAAAATTAAAAATATGTTATATTATATTTGTTTCAATTTAAACATAGCAACGACAGACATAGTCCTTCGTCTCGAAACTTCAAAAAGTAATCTCTAAAATATGATAAATGCATACACATATTTCGTCTGGAGTCTCTAGGGAACTAATTTTAGAATATGCTCAATTACATATACAATTTTAACTCCAGAAAGCCCTTAAGTGCTAACAACATTTTTAATGTGTCTAAAGTGAGCCAACTTTTATTTATATACGAGTACATGCACCTTCGCCGGAGGTGAATAAACTAAATGTACGCCGATCGTTAACCTGCTAGTACCGCTTCCGTACGCTAAAAGGTGCACCGCGTAACTTTGTGTTGCGGCTGCGTTTTAAAAAATTTAAAGTTGGCACACTGCTGAATGCAACACATTGCGAGAACGGCTATTTACAGGTGAGTGTGGCATGAGAAGACTGGAAAATTGAACAATACATGTACAAGGAGCTTTCCAATGTAAACAGGACTAAAAAAACACAGAAGCAATGGTTTTTTCGGAAAATTTAAATTATTTTATTCAAAATATTCTCCTTCTGTTTCAATACAGCTTTCTGCACGGTCCAAATCAAGTCAAACGAGTGCAAGCCTTTTGAATGGCCTCTACGTCTGCATAACGCTTTCCTTCCATGGGAAAATGCATTTTTCCGAAAAGGAAGAAGTCACACGGTGCCACATCAGGTGAATACGGAGAGTGGTTAATGTTTAAAATATGATTTTTGGTCAAATAATCGGTCACAAGTGTCGATCGATGAGACGGCGCATTTTCGTGCAATTAACACTAACTTTCGTCTTCGCGATATTCCGGCCGAACATGTCGAATACGGCGCACCAAACATTTCAAAACTCTATAGTAGAATACCGCATTAACGTTTTAGCCGGGAGCCCTTGGAATTAGAAAAAGAAATCACCATTGCCTTCACTTTTGACTTCTCCATGCGCGATTTTTTGGGTTTCGGCTCGTTCGGTGCCTTCCATTCATATTTTCGGGATCATATTGGTAACACCACGTTTCGTCGCCAGTTACAATATTCCAAAGGAAGTTTTTGTTCTTTTTGACCTCCTTAATGATGACCTTCGAATGTTGGCTTCTTAGCAATTTTTGGTCGTCAGTTAATTCGTGCGGAACAAACTGTGCACACACCTCTCGTAAACCCAAATATTCGATCAAAATGCAAAAAATCGATATTTTGGAGATGTTCAATTCCATTTCCATGAATTTAAATGATGATTTCGGCTGATTTTTGTTGAATTCACGCACAGTTTTAATGGAATTTCCGGTAATTACGATTTTGATTGGCCCACATGTTGATCGCCATGTATGTTCTCACGAACACTTTGAAAACGTTGAAACCACTCATTAACTCAGCTATGGGATAGGCAATCATCGCCATAAACTTGCTTCGTCAATTGAAACGTTTCGGTAAAAGTTTTACCAATTTTATGTAAAACAAAAATTAATGTTGGCTCTTTATTAGAAGCTCATTTTCGCACCGATAATGAAATTCTCATCGGGCAATCGCTAAAGATAGCAGATTCTAACGCGTTATTCGACATGTAGACGGCGCCATCAGGCGACGTTAGATTCAAAAAGTCCTGTTTACTTTGGAAGGTTCCTTGCATAGTATGTACTACTCATATGTATAAAGAGTAATGGGGAGCGAAATAGCGGTAGTTAGACACGCTCGCGAGCACTCATCGCAATTTATGGTATACCTCTGCGTGGCGAGCCAATGTTAAAAGTGCCGTTAGCAAATATTTTCGCTCAAGTAAACAGATTGTTTGTGGGTCAAGTTGTCTAATCTGACGAGGTAAACCTTTGTCGTTGCGCTTATGAAAAGAATGTATTAATGGCTTATGATCCGTATAATTGCATGTTTGATTGCTTTCGATTAGGAATTGAAAATGTTTTATGGCGAGATAGATTGCAAGAAGTTCTCTATCGTAAACTGAGTAATGCTTTTCTCTTTCGGTGAGACGACGTGAAAAATATCCAAGGGGTTCTGCTCCGTTGTTTACTAATTGGTGCAGCTCCTACTGCTAAAGTTGCTGCGTCGGCCATATTTTGTTTACAATCTTCAAAAGCGTTGACTGCTTCATCTGTCCAATCGATACGAGTTTTATCGTTGCGTTTGTTTCCGTTGATAAGTTTTTGTAGAACGGCTTGACGTTTTGCGGCGTTAGGTAAAAATTTGCGGTAGAAATTGATAGATACTGAGAAACTTTTTAATTCGTTGGCTACTGTAGGTCGTTTAACTTTTAAAATAGCCTCAACTTCTTCTGGTAGCGGGCGAATACCTTTATTTTATTTCTTTTTTACCAAATTCACATTTCGACGGATTAATTGTTAGACCAGTAGCGCGCACTCGTTGGAATATCATGCGTATATGTTTCGCACGTTCCTCCATGATTGCTGAAGCTATGCGTATGTCATCAACATAAGGAAAGGCGAAGTCAAGTCATCATAAGGTTTCATGCATGAGGCGTTGAAAAGTTTGTGCTGCATTTCGTAGACCAAACGTCATATGAGTAAACTCATATAGACTAAATGGTGTTATTATGGCTGTTTTTTTATGTCTTCCGGTCGAACCCGGTCGAACGGGTATTTGATTGAATGCCGTTTGTGGATCGATTTTGCCAAAAACTGTTTTTCCTCGTAGAATTGTTAAGCAGTCATGAATAAACGGAATGAGATAACGATCTGGAACGGTGATTTTATTGAGCGCACGGTAATCTCCACATGGTCGCCAATTGCGGACCATGTGAAGCGGACTAGCCCAGTTGCTCTTCGAAGAGCGACACACGCCTATTTGCATCAGATATTCGAATTCAGTGCGTGCGGCTTTAAGTATTTTGTGGTCGAGCTTTCAAGCACGAGCTGTAATGGATTGACCTTGAGTTTCAATTACGTTACATACCTCCGTCTTTACTGGTTTTCGATCAAGATTAACTTCTGTGAGGTCCTTAAATTCCCTGAGTAGCTTTGCGAATGGACACTGTACGTCGAAAGCCTATATCTGCATATTCAACTCGTTGTGAATAGTGCGTGGCGCTTCGAGATTTGTCTTGTTGTCGATTAATTTGTTGCGTTTTAGATCGATATCAAGTCGTAGTGACGAATAAAATCACTGCCAATAATTGATGTACAGTGCAATCGCGATTGAGGGAACACGCGATTGAGGGAACACCTCGGTAGAGGGAACACGTAATTTTTTTCAATGACTACTCTGTAGAGGGAACTTTTCAGTTTCATTAGTACTCAGTTGAGGGAACTGGACCAAAAACAACTAAACAAAAACAAAAAAAAAATAAGAATGCATATGTTTTGTACCGTTTTTTTTTTTTTTTTGCTTTTTTCTATGCAATAAAAGCATGCGGTCGTGTAATGTTTGTGTTTAAATGCGTATACCAAATCAGTTGGTTTGAAATTTTTGACACGTGCGCTTCCAAAATGGCAAAGAAAACGAAGTTGTTTTTAACTTTTAACACAAAAACCGAAATTTTGGAGAAAATTTCAAAAGGGGCGGGATGTTCGCAATTAGCAAAAGAATATAAAGTCGCTAAGTCCACAATAACCCGAATAAAAAACAATAAGTCAAAGATTTTGAAAGCAGCATCCAAAATGCACCGCAAAAGAAAGTCTTTTAAGGCTGGAGAATATCCACGAATGGAAAAAAGCTGTATGATTGGTTTATTAAACAAAGAAGTAAGCATGTGCCAATAGGCGGTTCCTCTTTTAGAGTAAAGGCGAAGCAATTGTTCGAAGAAATGTACGGATCAAGCAACAGATTCAATGCAAGTTGCGGTTGGCTCAATGGATTTAAAAAAAGATTTGGAATTCGTCTGTTAAAAGTCTGTGGTGAAAAATTATCATCAAATCCCGATGGAGTCTCAGAGTTCAAAAATAGACTTAAAAACTAAAGGCTGAGCTTAGTTTATGCGATGACCAAATTTAAAATGCGGATGAATCCGGCTTGTTCTGGAAAACCTTACCCGATAAAACTTACGTAAGTTCTTCTGAAAAAACTGCTCCTGGCAGAAAAATTGAAAAAGCTCGAGTGACATTTTTGGCATGCACAAACGCAAGTGGAGTGCACAAGTTAAAACCGTTGGTAATTGGCAAGGCAAAAAAACCGCGACCATTTAAAAATTTAGAGCTACCGGTCGAGTATAAAAACTCTAAAAACGCTTGGATGACTGCATCAATTTTCAAAGAATGGTTTCATCACGCTTTTGTGCCACAGGTAATTTTATGGTTCTAACTTTTTGTCAATTTTGTAACACTTGAAATTTTTTTTAACATTTTACAGGTTACACATTTCTTGCAAAAACAAGGGCTGCCATTAAAAGCAGTTTTGATTTTAGACAATGCTCCTTGTCACCCTGGAGTAGAAGACTTAAAGTCAGATTGTGGATCAATTTTTACTATCTTCATGCCACCAAACGTCACGCCATTGATCCAACCGATGGACCAAAATGTAACTAGATTGACAAAGTTACATTACAAGACAAATTTATTGAGATCAGCGTTTGGAAAAGCGAACACAGATGAATATTTAAAGAATTTAAATTTAAAAGACGCTGTTTGTATGTTGGCACATGCATGGGAACAATTAAGCCCTGTCGTCGTGGAAAAATGCTGGCATCCGCTTTTAAAAGATGACGAAGATGACGACATCCCCTTGAGTGTCTTACGTTCAAATACAATTCAGCAACAATCAACAGAGTATGCGGAAATAAATAATTTGCTGGAGAGCATAGTTCCAGAAGTAAGCCCTCATTTTTTATATGTGAAAGTACTAAATTTAACAAAGAAATATTTTCCACAGGTTACGTTTAATACAGCAGATTTGGTTGCTTGGGTTTCAACGGATGACCCTATTGAAGACTTGAATATAGTGGATGACGTTGCTGTTTTAAGTTCAGAAGAAGACGAAGAACCAAATGAAAAATGCAATATAACCGCTTCAGAAGCCGTTTCAGTCTTTGACATGGCTATAGAGTGGGCCGAAGAATACACTAATTCTCTTCCTAATATAATGGTTCTTAAAAATTTTAGGGAGGAGGCTGTGAAGCAATGCCTTAAAGCGAAAAAAAAGCAAACAAAAATTGTTAATTTTTTTTCAGCAGAATAAAGTTTTGCTTTCTTATTTTGTGAATGTACAAAGATGATCTCAAGAATAAAATCTATTTAACTTTTTTGAAAAAATAATAAAAGAAAGTGTATAAAATCTTAATCTGAGTTGAAGCAACAATCTTGATTGAGGGAACAGGCCTTGCACGAATTAGTTCCCTCAATCGCGATTGCACTGTATTAACATCTGCAACCATGAATTTTCACATGAATTTGTGACGAAGACCACGATCCACGTGTTGGCGTACTATACTGTAAGTTTTTATTGGAGTACCGTTGGCTGCGTATAACGTGACGTTCGTTGGGCGAAGAGAATTAAAATTGTTTTTGTTTGGAAGAACACTGTAATCGGCACCAGTGTCTATGAAATATTTTACGTTAGATGACTGGTCCTTGATGAAAAGCTGATTTACTGCTGCATTGGGGTGATTGGCGTCAGCATCGCTGACTGAAACTTCTAGTCATTCATGCTGAGTGTTGGTACTTTGTCGACGTAGACATGGACTACGGCATCGGTTGGCGGAGTCTCCGAAAGTTTGATGGTACCAATATTTTTTCCTATTGCGTGAAGAAGATCTTCGCTCACTCGATTGACTATGTTGTCGAGGAAATCTGCAACTAATGCGTGCGCGACTGCGTTCTCGTGTGCGCATATTATCAAATTTGCGTTGCAATTCGTGAATCGCATTTAATAGTTGAGAAATCGTGTCTTGTTGAGTCTGAGCTGATGTAGTGGCGGCGTGATCCATTGATGAACAAATTTGACGCCTGGTTAACGTTTCCATAATAGCGTTGGCAACTGCAATTTGGACATCTATCGTACCTTCGCGTTCGATTACAGATGCTCTTATTAATTCCGGTAAGCGTTGGATCTACATGGCTCGAAGAGTTTCTTTCGTAAAGGAATTTCCTGCCATTCGTCTCAATAATCGCTGAATATTGCGTTGATAACTTTCACCAAAATATTTGAGAAGTTCAGTCTTGAGAAACTCATACATGCCAATGCCTGAGTTGGTAATATGAGTACGTTGTGTATTTTCAGCGTTTTTACTGAGTTTGCTAATGGTTGGTAGCGTAAGAGGATCTAAAGTAGCCATCACATCGTAACCTTGAGCGTCGCTGTTCATGTTGCATGCCTTAAACCAATAGTTCAGCGATGTGAACCATGTATCCATATCGTTTGGTGTTATGCGAGGCATCGGAATACGTGCATGTGCTTCAGGTGCAGTATACCGTTGAAGCGGTGCAAACTGTACACATTGATGATCTGGAAACGGGATCGCATCATTTGTTCGTTGTTGTGAAAACGGTACTATATTCGGCTGATGTGAATTCCTAAACGGTATGACGCGCAGGCTCACTCGCTGCCTCTAAATGTATGACCGCATGACTTTCATTTTAAGGTGTGAATGGCGCTCCAATTGCTTCCGTAGTGTCTAAATGCTTCTGGGTCTTCTGGAATTCCATCGCTGCCAGATATGGTTTCGCTTTCTACAGGTTGAAGATGTTCGTCCATTTTGAGTAAGCGCGGGGTTTAGAAAAATATTCAAAATTTTAGTCTTCTGATACTTCTGTGGTGATCTCCACATATACTTTTGCGAATATAATAACAACACCAAAAACCAGTATTTTTTGCTTCAATATTTCTTTTGTATTTTCGCTGTCTGAAAGCATGCAATAGTTCAAATGAACACAACTACCACCACTCGGGAAAATCTGATTTATGGATGCAAGCGCATTGAACGTCTGTTTGGAAAAAATACATCAAAGGCAATACTAGCCAACGCATTCTGTAAAGGAGTACTCAGCTTTGTGAGAGCGAAGCACATGTGGGTGATGCACTCTTATTCTAAAGAATTTTTCTCTTTTTGTGGCTTTACTTTGTCACTATGTGATACTTTGGGTTGAGTATTTAGTAGTGAGTAGTTGATAACATATTTTTACTTTTTCAATACTGATAGGTTTTCCACAACATGCACTCAATAGCAAAAGCAGAGCAATAAAAAATGGAGATAAATAATGCCCTTTCTTGAAACTCTTAAGGTTTTTGGGTCTGTAGTTTGAGAGACGCAGATTTTCTAAGGGTAGGGTTGACTTCATTTTTAAAAATATAGTGTTTTTTGTTTTTAATTTCACAACAGATTGTGGATGGCAATCCGAAGACAGATGTCTCCAATCGCCGTGAGCTCGGCATGTTTTGTGGCGAGGCCGAGCAGACGCAAACTTTCATCAATGAGACAAACTATGTCAAAGTTTACTTCCAAACGGATAATTTTATCGTTCAACACACCATACAACAGCAAAACAATGCATAAAAAAATCGGTATAAAAGTGTTCTAGTGGGAAATAAAATGTTTATTATGCTATTAACAAAACACGTTGAAAAAATTATTGAATTCACGAAAACGGGTTCAAAAAAAATGAAATATTACCGAAAAGAAAAATGTTAGTTGCAAGTACAAAATAATTACTCCCAAATATCGAAAAGAAAAAAGAGAAAAAATGCCAATACTAAGCATACCAATAATTCTTCTACTTCTCAATTGGCGAAGACACCGCCTACGCGATTATAGCCGAGTTAACAACCGCGCGCCAGTCGTTTATTCTTTTCGCTACCTGGCGCCAATTGGATATCTCAAGCGAAGTCAGGTCCTTCTCCACTTGGTCCTTCCAACGGAGTGGAGGTCTTCCTCTTCCTCTGCTTCCCCTGGCGGATACTGCGTCGAATACTTTCAGAGCTGGAGGGTTTTCGTCCATCCGAACAGCATGACCCAGCCAGCGTAGCCGCTGTCTTTTAAATCGCTGAACTATGTCAATGCCGTCGTATATCTCGAACAGCTCATCGTTCCATCGAATGCGATATTCGCAGTGGCCAACGCGCAAAGGACCATAAATCTTTCGCAGAACTTTTCTCTTGAAAACTCGCAACGTCGACTCGTCCGTTGACATCGTCCATGCCTCTGCACCATATATATATATATATATGTATATATATTTGTTTGTCGAGAGAGGACTTTGCTTCCCAATTGCCTACTCAGTCCGAAGTAGCACCTGTTGGCAAGAGTTATCCTGCGCTAGATTTCTAGGCTGACATTGTTGGTGGTGTTTACGCTGGTTCCAAGATAGACGAAATTATCTACAACTTCAAAGTTATGACTGTCAACAGTGACGTGAGTGCCAAGTCGCGAGTGCGACGACTGTTTGTTTGATGACAGGAGATATTTCGTCTTGCCCTCGTTAACTGCCAGACCCATTTGTTTTGCTTCCTTGTCCAGTCTGGAGAAAGCAGAACTAACGGCGCGGGTGTTGAGGCCGATGATATCAATATCATCGGCATACGCCAGCAGCTGTACACTCTTATAAAAGATTGTACCTGCTCGATTAAGTTCTGCAGCTCGAATAATTTTCTCCAGCAGCAGATTGAAAAAGTCACACGATAGGGAGTCGCCTTGTCTGAAACCTCGTTTGGTATCGAACGGCTCGGAGAGGTCCTTCCCGATCCTGACGGAGCTTTGAGTGTTGCTCAGCGTCAGTTTACACAGCCGTATTAGTTTTGCGGGGATACCAAATTCAGACATCGCGGCATAGAGGCAGCTCCTTTTCGTGCTGTCGAAAGCAGCTTTGAAATCGACGAATAGGTGGTTCATGTCAATTCTCCTTTCACAGGTTTTTCCAAGATTTGGCGCATAGTGAATATCTGGTCGGTTGTTGATTTGCCAGGTCTAAAGCCACACTGATAAGGTCCAATCAGTTTGTTGACGGTGGGCTTTAATCTTTCACACAATACGCTTGATAGAACCTTATACGCGATGTTGAGGAGGCTTATCCCACGGTAGTTGGCGCAGATTGTGGGGTCTTTTTTTTATGGATTGGGCATAGCACACTTAAATTCCAATCGTTGGGTATGCTTTCGTCCGACCATATATGAAACGAAGGAACTGGTAGTCTATTATTACCATTTCGAACCCTTCGCTCTCGTGAGGGATTGATATATTTATGATGAGATAGTGCTTTAGACAACTTTTCACATTTAAAACTTCATCTGAAGGCTCTCAAGCCTCAGACAAAAAACTGAGATGTAAAACCTCGCCGGCCCCAAAAGTCTTTTATTAAAATATATAACAGTAAAGTTATTAGTTAGTGGAATGAGTTGTGAAGTAAAAGTAGTAAGCATTGCAAAATATTGTACCATTTTAGTTGATTTTAAAATAGATGAATTTTGAATTGCGAAAAAGTAACAAATCGGCTGTTGTGTTTAAATAGTTTAACAAACCCTGTATGAAAAAGGATACAGTTGAATACGGTGAATCGCTTCGAATTGGTGTATTTGGGTTTTGCCGTAGAAAATATATGATTTTTCGCAGAGCTTTACAAATTTGACTAAATATGGAATGCTTCCAACTACCTGAGAAAGTATTTCGTTTGCTAATGCTTTTCAAAAGGGTTCTGTTCCGATGTTTTCATAAACTTAACCGTTTAACTGATATTAATAGTTGACATTTTTTGCTAATTTTATAACTCAATAAAAAATGTAATTTTAGATTGAAAAATTTGCAGTTTCAATATACATAAATAGCCAATAACCTATCAAAGCTAAGTAAGGGGGAAGCAAGCTAATAGACTTGAGTGGACAAATTTAATTATTTTCAAGTAAGAAATGGCTAAGTTCGAATGCAACCGAGCATTTTATACTCGAGTAACCTGCAGGAATCAAAGCCAAGGAAATACCTTAAGATGTAAAATGTCAACCAGATGATCGGCATCTAAACACTTTCATATGTACATACATGTACTTCATATGACCGACATATTCGACAAAAGGTTTGTTAGAATAATGAAAATCATATCTATTTTAACGAAGACTACATATAGCTAACGTATCACGGACCAATAAAGTGCACCTAAGGTTTCTTCAATCACAAGGGGATGTTCGAAAATACTGATATTAATTATATTAAAATTATCAAGTTCTCTTCCAAATTTACAGTCAAAGACAAATACAGATACTTAGGTTCACGTATTTGGAGCGTTGGACAGTTTTAATTGGATATGAGTAATAAGGAGGCATAATTTAAAGGACTAATTATTTACTTGTTGATTTTTACACTGAAAGTGAAAGAATTAAACGGAATTGTGGGGAAGGCATGGTTGTAGTCCAATTTTCCCCATCCTCGCACTGTGGCATAGAAATATAAGAAGAATGCTGCGTACTAATGCGGTTGATCAGGTCCCGAGATGTTGGATTTCACCAAAAAGTGGGCGGTGCCACGCCCGTCGTTCATATCTCTCATACCATCCCGGAGCTAAAATTTAATTTAATTGGTTATTAATTTATCTCACTTTAGTATATTTTAACAGTGTCGTAATATGGGGAGTGAGCGGGGTTATCTTCTGATTTAATCCATTTTCATAATGTCGGAGTTCCAAAAGTATTTGCACTGAGCAAATTTGGCTATTGTAGCTTTAGTTATTTTGGAGATATGTACATTCAACTTGTCAGAGGGGGGCTACACCCACTTTTTCAATTAATTTTGCTCACATGTTAAAGCTTCATACTTCAATTTAGTTCTCAGTTATGGCACAAAACGTATATTTTAGTTAATGGCGATTTGTGGGCGTGGCCCAAGCAAAAATTTTATTTACTTAGGAACCCAGATACTAAACTTCGTCGAGATATCTCAATTTTTACTCAAGTTATAGCTTGTCCGGTCGGACGGACAGATAGACAAACAGGCAGTCAGACATTCAACCGGATTTGAATTTTTCTCGTCATCCTGATCATTCATATATACAGAACCCTATACCTATCTCGCTTATTTTTAACCTGTAGCAACTGATTTCAGGAGTAAAAAAAGTTCAAGTCCAACGGCTTCGTTCTTATATTTAGTTAGCTAAATGGTTAATCATTCAGAAATTAATTAATGAATTCCATTAAAATCAGTAATAAATTACACTAAAATATTTAAATAAATTTAGCCCATAGATTCGTACTGATATGTACATATGTATGTGATATATTTAAGAGTAAATATCACCTCAACACATGTATAACTTATGCAAATTGTTAACGTATGAACAACAAATAACATAAAAGGCCTTGAGTAGTAGTAAGTACATTAAAATTGTTAAATTAAAAATGTTAGACAACTATAGTCCAGAAACCATCCTATTCAAGTATTTATAACATTATGCCACATACAGTAGATACCCTATAGCAAAACTTGAATTTTAATTAAAATGTGTCAAAAGGCAAAATTTTGCATAATAAACATATCGAAATTATTAAACGCCTAATGAATATTTAAACATTTCAGATGATGAGAAAAAATTTAACCTATAGTCATCACAAATCCAGAATCCTCGGTAGGGAGGTGATTTTTTTTTAACTTTTTTGATTTAAAGATTATTATTATTTCAGGTTGAAATAAAGAACTTAAGCGGATTCTTTAGTTAATCGGAAGCCATTGTTGGTTGAGATTAACTAATGAAAGACCAGTGAACTCTTAGTACTTCCTTAAAGGCGGTGTAATATCCGAAAAAATGCTTAACATACTTAGTTTTATTTGCCCAACCAGAATTTTCCAAAATTTAGTCGCTCTTATATGTACGTTGTTCGACTGTACTTCGCACGTAGTGGTATGAAGCAGAAAAACTATAAGTGTATTACTTCTGTTTCGAACCCTTCGTTCTGGTCTGGGTTTGATATTTTTATGCTAAGCTTTGATCAAATAGTCTTTTTGGCATCTGAAGGTTCTCGAACCTCATTTCAGCACAGCCTGGCTAGCCTTAAATGCATTTAATAAAAGATCTTATGATATAAAATTTGCGTTATTAGTTAATGGAATGGGTTATGGACAAAAAGTAACAAACGCCATAAAATGATAGTCTATTTTAAATAGCTTAAAAGATTTTAAAATAGACGTATGTTGAATTGTTAACAAGTAAAGAAATATAATAAATTTACAAAAAATCAGAAAAAACACCAAATCGACACTTATGTGTAAATAGTTTAACAAACCCATTTGGTGGTTCACTGTTGGAAGAAGTGAAAATAATGAAAGTATTATATTACGACCACAATGAATGAGTATAATGTACATATGTGTAAGTGTGTATATTTAAACATATAATTTTATATATTAAAATAAAGTTGCATCATTGCCAACAATCAGCGAGCAGTGTTGCACGTGCGCCACCAACCGCAATTGCATGAACGCGACCACCTGTGTGTCAGCTGAATGTTTAAAATCAATAATTCGAAATGATATCCGAAAATAAATGCTACAAAATAGTGCACACGTCGACTAACGTTAATCCGTGCGAAAGCGTGCCTCACATCCAGTCAGGACATTGGTACTGACGGCGAGGACCACAGCAAGTCGATTATGACTCAACGCGGATAAATAGCTGGTTGGTTGCATAAGCGCAACTAAGGTTTTTGCTGTTGCTGTTGTTATTGCTCGCTGTTCGGCTTGCTGGTTGGAGTGACTTGTTGGCTGCTGGTGGCTGATTCTTAATTTATTCGATGACATTCGACGGGAAATTAACAACGTAATGCAATGCGGCAAAACGGTAAGTAGCGTTGATGATGACATAAAACGTACACATACACAAGTGCATATGTATTTATACTTAAATATAAATGTGTACGTGTGTTGCAGGAGTAAGTTGCAAGCTGTACGTGTAGGGCGAAATGTAACCAATTGTGGGGTGTATGCAGCATGGCTTTATTGTTGACTTTGCGCACATTTCGCTGAAAATCAGGTAAGCTGACATAATGAGGTGTGATTGAGGCAGCCTGCGCTGATGTTGTGAGACCTGGAGTGTGCGAAGTGATAGAATAAAAATCATCAAGGCTCGGACACTTAAAGGGCTTGAATGAATTCGACGAAAGGAAGGCTGTGTAACCCTATCGGAACTTCCCCCAGTGAGAAGTCAGATTTTTCGCAAAAGTGCATCTAAGCCTTGAGCTTTCCTGATAGCCTTCTACACTTCCGCAGAAGGCTCTCTTGGCTTTCGTAAACTCGGTCTTGTTTCGCCTTATACATTGCCCTCTAAAGCCATTTCTACTGGCTTTGTTTAAGACTCTTCTGCTCGAAAATCTCTTCGTTAGCTCTGATGTCCATTTCCTTTACATATCTGAGTATTTGGAACAGGAGCTTTCAAAAGTAGTCCTACTCACAGAAGTGAAAACTTCGACGAGATCAGAAATCGCTCCCGTAAATAGGAAAAAGTCCATGATAATGGTATTCGAGCTTTGCTAGAAAGATGGGAAAAAGTAGTGACTTGCGATGAATAATTTTTAGAAAAATTCAATTGTAGCCATTTCCCAATAAAATTGCGTTTCATTAAAAAAAAACGGCGAGACCTAATATCTTAATCATTAATGAAGCTTCCTACATCGCATCTGTTCTTTTACTTTCCTACTAGTAATATCTCAATAAACTTATATGTTTAGTAATGATTGCATGACACAGTCGACTAATAAAATGATGTACAATAAAAAATAGACTACAGTTATGCATTTTTATTCCCAACATAATTTTCGTTTCGTATTATATCAGAACATAAAATGAAAATGCCGCTGTTGTGCAATGAAAACATGAAATATTTAAGCCACCGGATCAGTGTCTTGTTAACTACCACCGAAACCTAGACCCCGCGATTTCTCTTCCCACCGCCACATCGTTAAGCGCGAAATGCCATTTACGCAATCGACTTACTAAATATTGATGCGATGACCATCAATAAACGGGTGTTAAACAAATTCACCGTAAATAATATTAACAAACAAAGCCCGAAAAATATTTAAATGTTCCTCACAGCTTATATATACATATTTCTGTTGTTATGGCATTATATCAGACTCGACCTTCTTCTTTTCTTCTTTACTGGCGTAGACACCGCTTACGCGATTATAGCCGAGTCAACAACAGCGCGCCAGTCGTTTCTTCTCTTCGCTACGTGGCGCCAATTGGATATTCCAAGCGAAGTCAGGTCCTTCTCCACTTGGTTCTTCCAACGGAGTGGAGGCCTTCCTCTTCCTCTGCTTCCCGCGGCGGGTACTGCGTCGAATACTTTCAGAGCTGGAGCGTTTTCATCCATCCGGACAACATGACCTAGCTCACGTAGCCGCTGTCTTTTAATTCGCTGAACTATGTCAATGGCGTCGTATATCTCGTACAGCTCATCGTTCCATCGAATGCGATATTCGCCGTGGCCAACGCGCAAAGGACCATAAATCTTTCGCAGAAAATTTTTCTCGAAAACTCGCAAAGCGACTCATCCGTTGTTGACATCGTCCAAGCCTCTGCACCATATAGCAGGACGCGAATTATGAGTGACTCATAGAGTTTGGTTTTTGTTTGTCGAGAGAGGACTTTGCTTCTCAATTGCCTACTTAGTCCAAAGTAGCACCTGTTGGCAAGAGTTATCCTGCGTTGGATTTCTAGGCTGACATTGTTGGTGGTGTTTACGCTGGTTCCAAGATAGACGAAATTATCTACAACTTCAAAGTTTTGACTGTCAACAGTGACGTGAGTGCCAAGTCGCGAGTGCGACGACTGTTTGTTTGATGACAGGAGATATTTCGTCTTGCCCTCGTTCACTGCCAGACCCATTTCTTTTGCTTCCTTGTCCAGTCTGGAGAAAGCAGAACTAACGGCGCGGGTGTTGAGGCCGATGATATCAATATCATCGGCATACGCCAGCAGTTGTACACACTTATAGAAGATGGTACCTTCTCTGTTGAGTTCTGCAGCTCGAACTATTTTCTACAGGAGCAGGTTGAAAAAGTCCTATCGCCTTGTCTGAAACCTCGTTTGGTATCGAACGGCTCGGAGAGGTCCTTCCCGATTCTGACGGAGCTTTTCGTGTTGCTCAACGTCAGCTTACACAGCCGTATTAGTTTTGCGGGGATACCAAATTCAGACATCGCGGCATAAAGGCAGCTCCTTTTCGTGCTGTCGAAAGCAGCTTTGAAATCGACGAAGAGGTGGTGTTTGTCGATTCTCCTTTCACGGGTCTTTTCCAAGATTTGGCGCATCGTGAATATCTGGTCGGTTGTTGATTTACCAGGTCTAAAGCCACACTGATAAGGTCCAATCAGTTTGTTGACGGTGGGCTTTAATCTTTCACACAATACGCTCGACAGAACCTTATATGCGATGTTGAGGAGGCTAATCCCACGGTAGTTGGCGCAGATTGTGGGGTCTCCTTTTTTATGGATTGGGCATAGCACACTTAAATTCCAATCGTTGGGCATACTTTCGTCCGACCATATTTTGCAAAGAAGCTGATGCATGCACCTTATCAGCTCTTCGCCGCCGTGTTTGAATAACTCGGCCGGCAATCCATCGGCCCCTGCCGCTTTGTTGTTCTTCAGACGGGCAATTGCTATTCGAACTTTTTCATGGTCGGGCAATGGAACGTCTGCTCCATCGTCATCGATTGGGGTATCGGGTTCGCTTTCTCCTGGTGTTGTGCGTGCACTGCCATTCAGCAGGCTGGAGAAGTGTTCCCTCCATAATTTAAGTATGCTCTGGGCATCGGTGGCTAGATCACCTTGGGGGTTCTACAAGAGTATGCTCCGGTCTTGAAACCTTCTGCAAGCCGCCGCATCTTTTCGTAGAATTTTCGAGCATTCCCTGTCGGCCAGCTTATCAAGCTCTTCGTACTCACGCATTTCGGCCTCTTTCTTTTCTGTCTACAAATGCGTCTCGCTTCCTCTTCAACTCTCGGTATCTATCCCATCCCGCACGTGTTGTGGTCGATCGTAACGTTGCGAGGTAGGCAGCCTGTTTTCTCTCCGCTGCGACACGGCACTCCTCGTCGTACCAGCTGTTCTTTTGCGCTTTCCGAAAACTAATGGTTTCGGTTGCAGCTGTACGTAAGGAGTTTGAAATGCCGTCCCACAGTTCCCTTATACCGAGTTGTTGACGAGTGCTCTCAGAGAGCAGGAGTGCAAGCCGAGTAGAAAAACGTTCGGCTGTCTGTTGTGTTTGTAGCTTCTCGACGTCGAACCTTCCTTGTGTTTGTTGGCGTGCGTTTTTTGCTGCACAGAGGCGGGTGCGAATCTTGGCTGCAACAATATAGTGGTCCGAGTCGATGTTAGGACCTCGGAGCGCACGCACATCTAAAACACTGGAGATGTGTCTTCCGTCTGTCACAACGCCATCGATCTGGTTTGTGGCTTTTCGATCCGGAGACAGCCAGGTAGTTTGATGAATATTCTTATGCTGGAATCTATTACTACAGATAACCATATTTCGGGCCCCGGCGAAGTCGATCAGCCTCAACCCATTTGGGGATGTTTCCTCGAGGAGGCTGAATTTACCGACCGTAGTGCCAAAGCTACCTTCTTTGCCTACCCTGGCATTGAAGTCGCCAAGCACGATTTTGACATAGTGGCGGGGGCATCTCTCATAAGTGCGCTCCAAGCACTCATAAAAGGCATCTTTGGTCACATCGTCCTTCTCTTCCGTCGGGGCGTGGGCGCAAATCAGCGGTATGTTGAAGAACCTCGCTTTGATGCGGATTGTGGCTAGACGTTCATTCTCCGGAGTGAATGAAAGTACTCGACGACGGAGTCTCTCTCCCACCACGAATCCAACACCAAACTTGCGCTCCTTTATATCGCCACTGTAGTAAATGTCACCAGGACCTACTCGTCTCTGTCCTTGTCCCGTCCATCGCATTTCTTGGACGACGGTGATGTCAGCTTTTATCTTTACGAGGACATCTACCAGCTGGGCAGCGGCACCTTCCCAATTAAGGGACCGGACATTCCAGGTGCACGCCCTCAAATCATAGTCCTTATTTCGTTTGCCATGGTCGTCATCAAAAGGGGGGTCTCTCATCCGAGGCTGTCTAAACTTTTGCATTGGGGGTGATTTTTTTACGTGGCGGGTCCCAAACCAAGCGCACAACCCCATGCAGGGGGTGTTTCGCCTTCTCACTTTAGCTCGCCTTCAAACGGATGTTCTTAGGCTACCCAGAGGATACTTGGTCAAAGACCGGAAGTCGTGAGCTGCTTGAGTCATATGTAAAAGAATCGTTTCTGGCCACTCCCAAGTGAATGGCGATCAGAGAACTTTCCTCACTTGCGTGAACTTCTACACATGACTCCATCCTCCCTACACATGACTCCATCGACCAGCTCCTACTATTTTTAGTCTTCGTTTTTTCAGAACCACAGTTGAGCGATCGTTTTTTCACACCAACATGTCCGAAGCTTCGCAGCAGAATAAGCGAAAACAAATCAGTTGCTGTCTGAATTTCGAACAAGCAACACCTTACTCGTTCGCTAAAGCAAATCAGACACTCGCTACGGCAAAATTTGTTCTTGCACTGAGCAAAAAAATTGATCAATTTTTTATGTATGAAAATGAAAATGATCTTGCGCAATGTATGTTGTGCAAGAGTACTTTTAAGAGTAAGCGTCTTTTCAATTTAGAAAAGCATTTTTTTAATTCTCATTAAAGATATTTCTTATCTTGAAATTTCCGAAAGAGAAAGCAAATTTGCGAATTTAAAAAAAGGAACATTTACAAAGCAGTTGATACTGAAGAAAAGGGTAAACAAAAGAAAAAGGCGTCGTTTATAGTTGCTCTTTATTTAGCGAAAAAAGGATGCCCATTTGATGATGGGGGGGTTTTTTTAAATTTGGGCTCTGAATTTTTTAGTTGTTTTGGAAACAAAGGTTATGATGCCTGTCGGATATTAGAATCTGTCCCTTTGTCCCGCCCCACGCTAGTCCGTCGAACAGAACAAATAAGTTCATATATTTTTAGATGTTCAATAGATAGACTTAGAAATTGTATGTTTTTTTCCTTATCATTTGACGAAACCACAGATGCAAATAATATATGTCAGCTTATTGTTTGTGCAAAATCAGTGGGAAGCAATTTCAAAACAGTAGAAGAAGCTTTAATTGTGATATCTCTCCACAAAAATGTCACAGGGGAAATAATTTATAAGGCTATCGAGGAAAATGTTTTAAATTTGTTAGACATTGAAAAACTGAGCAGTATTTGTACTGATGGGGCAAGAGTTATGTTGGGAAAAAACAAAGAACTTGTGGGATATTTTTATAAAAAAAAATATCAACATACTCACATTCCATTGTAACGGGTGATTTTTTTGAGGTTAGGATTTTCATGCAGTAGTATTTGACAGATCACGTGGGATGTCAGACATGGTGTCAAAGAGAAAGATGCTCAGTATGCTTTGACATTTCATCATGAATAGACTTACTAACGAGCAACGCTTGCAAATCATTGAATTTTATTACCAAAATCAGTGTTCGGTTCGAAATGTGTTTCGCGTCCGTGTCCGATGAGCGATGAGGCTCATTTCTGGTTGAATGGCTACGTAAATAAGCAAAATTGCCGCATTTGGGGTGAAGAGCAACCAGAAGCCGTTCAAGAACTGCCCATGCATCCCGAAAAATGCACTGTTTGGTGTGGTTTGTACGCTGGTGGAATCATTGGACCGTATTTTTTCAAAGATGCTGTTGGACGCAACGTTACGGTGAATGGCGATCGCTATCGTTCGATGCTAACAAACTTTTTGTTGCCAAAAATGGAAGAACTGAACTTGGTTGACATGTGGTTTCAACAAGATGGCGCTACATGCCACACAGCTCGCGATTCTATGGCCATTTTGAGGGAAAACTTCGGACAACAATTCATCTCAAGAAATGGACCCGTAAGTTGGCCACCAAGATCATGCGATTTAACGCCTTTAGACTATTTTTTGTGGGGCTACGTCAAGTCTAAAGTCTACAGAAATAAGCCAGCAACTATTCCAGCTTTGGAAGACAACATTTCCGAAGAAATTCGGGCTATTCCGGCCGAAATGCTCGAAAAAGTTGCCCAAAATTGGACTTTCCGAATGGACCACCTAAGACGCAGCCGCGGTCAACATTTAAATGAAATTATCTTCAAAAAGTAAATGTCATGAACCAATCTAACGTTTCAAATAAAGAACCGATGAGATTTTGCAAATTTTATGCGTTTTTTTTTTTTAAAAAGTTATCAAGCTCTTAAAAAATCACCCTTTATAATCCATCAGCAGGCGTTATTTGCTAAAAAATTAAATATTGTTAAAGCCATGGAAGTTTCCATCAAAATAATTAATAAAATAAGAGGCGGACACCACGCTCTGAGCCACTGAAAGTTTAAACTTTTTCTTGAAGAACTATCTTCGGATTATCAAGACCTGCTTCTATATACCGAAGTTAGATGGCTCAGTTGTGGGAAAAGTATACAAAGATTGTTTAATCTCAAAGATGAAGTTCAACTTTTCCTTCAAGAGCTCAATTGTGAGGAATCTTTAAGCTTAGCGAACATAATGTCCAACACAGATTTCCAACTAGACCTTGCCTTTCTGAGTGATATTACCAGCTTTATAAATGAATTAAATCGCGCTTTACAAGGCAAAAATAAATTTTGTTGAAGTTGTAATCTTAATATAATAACAAGTCCGTTCTTTTCGAATGTAACTTTATTAATTAATTCCAATTTCCAATCCTTACAGCTAGGAAGTTAACATAATGTATGTGAGCTTAAAACTAATGAGTGCAAATGTTTATTGTTGTTGTTATTATTATTTAAAGAAAGAGAGAATTTAGGTTAAGAAAGATCAACTAGCAAGCATGGAAATTATGAAATGAGAAAAAGAGATATGAGAGGATAAGTAAGACAGGTAAAGAAAGAATGAAGAGAGAAGTGTGTGTTGTTGGTAGTGGGAGTATCGGTATATGACTCCTCCCCACTTAAGATATTTGCGACCTCGCAAATTAAAATTACATTTTTACTTAATAAATAATATAAATATTTCTAAATTAGTAATTATTTATTCTTGAAACTTATATCGTCTTTTTAATTGTGTCTTATAATATTTTGTTTTCCGATTGTTTGAAATGTCGGTAACATAATTTCCATTTCTATTATATTCAACCAGTTTTTTGTATTTAGGTTTATTTTTAGGAATTTGCCTATTAAGTACAATATTATTTACCAATTCCTTTGGTTCATGATCTCTATTTCTATTTAATTTCTCAATCCTTTCAACTTTCTGTTTTTCGTACAATTTACTTAGCTCTTCAATGGACTCTTTATCAAAATTTTTTATTACAAAATCAATGGGTCTCATTTTTGTTGTTGTATGAACTGTATTATTATAGCAGTTAAAAATTTTAAAAAGTTTATCTTCTAAAGTTAAATCTCTATTTTTTTGCAAGCCTCCATTAATCTTAGATGTTCATTTAAAGTTCCATGTAGTCGTTCTACGTCAGAGTTTCCAGTTTTTAAATACGCTGTGGTAGTATGCATTTGAATATCTTGTTCCTTTAAAAACAAACGTACTGCACTGTGTAGAATGCACCTATCGTTGTCAAACACAATTTTATTCATTTTACCTAAATATTGAATTCTCTCTTTTATAGCTGCTAAAATTGCTATCCAATTTCTATCATTAAGCTTATGAAAAGTGGCATACTTAGAAAATTTGTCGATAGTTGTAAGGTACATTATATTTCTGCTTGGAAACCAAATGTCTATATGTACTATGTCATTAAAATGAGTGGGCATTTCTGTAACTTGATATGGCATTTTAACTGGTTTTCTATCAAATTTAGCTATTTGGCAAATTGAGCAATTATTTATTACGTGAGTTATTAATTTATATAATTTAGGATAAAAGTATTTATTTTTCAATTCAAGGAAAACTTCTTGTATACCCCTATGATTATTACGGAGATGCTCATTTTCTATGATTGTTAATATTTCATTCTTATCGGTAATTTCATTTAATTTAATATTCGATTTATACAGTTTAAGATTGCTATTTTCAAAGAAATTTACATACAAATATTGGAATTTTACAAAAAGTTCATTATTTTCACAAAAAATACATACAACGCCCTTATTCATGAGACATTTCTGTAGAATACTTTTTAGGTCAGAATGTTGAGTCACTGTTATGTGAGTTTGGCACTTTTTATTTACGATTTTTAAATATATTTTTTCCTCTTGGCCATATTTCAAGTAGATTTGGTTCTTGTAGCAATTGATACTCCTTTCCGTTATAAATATATATTTTAAATTATCTTCTAACGCGCTGTGTACAGTTGCATCTAATGACGTAGGACTATGGTATGCTACTTTTTTACTTTCAATTTTACTATCTCCAAAATTATTGTATATATCTCTATCTAAGAAATTTTCATTATTTGAAACAATGTATCTGCTTAAAGTATCAGCAACAGTATTATCCTTTCCTTTAATATACGTAATTTCAAAATCATATTCATTTAGTAGAATTTTCCACCTTTGTAGCTTCATATTAGGTTCTTTAATATTGTGCAACCAAGTTAAAGGCTTATGGTCAGTTTGTATTATGAACTTTCGACCATATAAATAAGTTCGAAAATGTTTCACAGACCATACCATGGCTAAGGCTTCTTTCTCAATAGTAGAGTAACGAATTTCGTGATCCGACAAGGTACGAGAAGCGTAGCATATTGGGTGACTATTTTGACTCAAAACAGAGCCAACAGCGAATTGCGAAGCATCGGTGGTAAGTATGAACTTTTTACTAAAATCTGGCGGTTGTAAGACAGGTTCACTGGTTATAAGTTTTTTCAAGTTATTAAAAGAGTTTAAAAAATCAATATTTTGAAAATTTAAAACAGCATTTTTCTTTAAAAGTCTCACCATAGGATAAGCTACTTTTGCGTAGTCCCGTATAAATTTACGATAATATCCTGTCATGCCTAGGAATTGTTTTATTTCTTTAATACTAGTTGGCGGTTTCATATTTTCGATGGATTTTATCTTTGAGGGATCCGGCTTTATGCCGTCTCTGGACACGACATGTCCCAAAAATTTTGTTGATAATTCAGCGAATTGGCATTTGTTAAATTGAATTTTTAAATTAGAAGCTCGTAAGGTATTGAAAACCTTTTTAATGGAAAGAATATGTTCTTCAAAGCTTGTAGAGAATATTAAAATGTCATCTAAATATACGACACAAATCTTGTTTATATGTTCTCTTAAAACATAGTTAATGAGCCTCTGAAATGTTGCAGGTGCTGTTTTGAGACCAAACGGCATTCTTGTGAATTCATAATGACCACCTGCCGTTGAAAAAGCTGTTTTGGCTCTATCATTAGGGTGTACCTCAATCTGGTGAAATCCCTTCGCCAGATCGATGGTGCTAAAATAACAACATTTTCCCAATTTGTCAAATATGTCCTGCATATTTGGAATTGGGAACTTATCATCGATTGTTTGCTCATTAAGTTTTCGATAATCAATAACTACACGCCATTGCGGTTTTCCGTTTTTATCTGCCTTTTTGGGTACAACCCATAATGGCGAATTGTAGGGACTATTACTCGGAACGATTATTTCTTGCGCTAACATATCTTTTATCTGCCTATCTACCTCTGCGCGATGTACCACTGGATATCTATAAAGTCGACTGTAAATTGGAGTATCGCTTTTCGTTATTATTCTATGTTTAATTTCCGTGGTAAAAGGCAAATTTTCTCCTTCTTTGTAAAAAATGTCCTGATAGTTATTTAAAACCGTCTTTAAAACTTCCTCATCTTTTGGGTTTAAATGTTTGGCAAACTTTACCACTGAGTTTGCTTCTATTTCCTCTTCGCAACTAAGTACCTGTAAGCTTTGATTTCTTATATAGTCTTCTAGAGAATTTTCTTCTTCTTCACTAAAGTATATAGGCATTGTTGCATCGTCTGTTGTTATTTTCCTATTTTTGTAATCAATTATTGTATTTAAATCAAATAAAATATTATTCCCTATAATGCCGTCAAAATAATTATGAAACGGGTATTCTATAAAATTCACAAAATAGTTAGTTTTATTAAATTCTTTAAAAAGTGGTACACGAAATTGATTTTTTGTTAAAATATATCTTCCCAAAACTTTTAATGAACTTATTGTTGGTTTTACTGCATATTGGGGTCTACATAACTTCGGATTTATTACACTAAATTCCGCTCCTGTATCTACAATGAATCTTAGTTTCCTTATATGCGTGTTTACAATTATATAGGGTAGTTTTCTTCGGCTACTAATTGAAAATTTCCTATTTCCATTGGTTCGACCGATGACTGGTGAGGAATATCATTATTCGAAGAAATATTATTATTTGTAGCAAATTGATATTGATTTTGTGAAAAAATTTTTCGTCCACTATTTCGAGTATTAGATGTAAACCTCGACTGTACCGAAGGGTTTGGGTATAAGTTATTATTATTCTGCTGTTCATATTGCTGTCCATACTGCTGTTGATATCGTTCATTATTGGTGTTATTGTTGTAGTAGCGTCCCCTGCTAACGCTATTGTTGCATGGTTCACCACAGTTTTTGTATTTGTAATTTTGTCCAGTACTATTACCATTGTTGTAAAACCGATCTGCATTCGAATATCTATTTATTTTTATGCTATTTTCTTGTTCATACTTATGAAAATTAGTACAAAAATTTAATCGATTATTATATTTTAAATACCCATTTGATTTTATAATATCATAAGCATCTTTTAAATCTTTAGGATTTCGACTAACTATTATACTTTTAACTGGCTGGTCTGGTAAACCGTATTTGAAAGAATTGAGAGCTATTCTACCATTAATTTCACAATTAATTCCATTTATCTTATTTTCACTAAAATATAATGCATTATTTAAACGACATAGTAAAGTATTAAGTTTATTATAAAAATTTTCTATTGTTGAATCGCAACGACAAGACCTTATTTTATCGATTAATTCATCAACCGAATTTTTTTCTCCGTGGTTATCAATTAATACTTTTTTAATCAAAGGCCAAGTATCAACATTACCATTGATTAGTAATGATTGTCTTGCTTTGCCAACGATTTTATCTTTTATATTTCCCAATAGTAAAATTTTAAAATCTACTGGAAAAGGCTCTAATATTGGGATCATAGAATCAATTCGTTCTATAAACCCTAACAATGAATTTTCATTACCATCATATGGTAGTATGCTAGAAAGATTAGTAGAAATAAGTTTAAATTTAGCATTCATATCTAAGTTGTCCATTTTGACTGTGAGTTTTTGTACAGTGTTCAAAAGTATTCCGGTGCGTTGTTGTTGCAATATTTATATTACAGCTGCTTTTTCTTCTTCTTGTTGGCGTTTAGTTGTTGCAGTTGGATATGCAATTTTGTTGTTGAAATGTTGTTTTTATAAATACCTGTAGTAACGATGTTTTTTGTAGTCGAATGTTCTGGTCTATCCAAAACGGCTTTTTTCCTTTTTCAAGGTGACCTTTTAGGTATTCACCAAAGAGAAAATGTTGTTGTAAAATGTTTCTTATTAGACCGCTATCGCTTAACTTCTTTCCAGTATGCTTGATGTATGTAAATGTTTTTGTAAAACTTTTCTAATTAGAACCGTTTTCGCTCAACTTCTTTCGCTTGTCCTTAAGGTGACCTTTATACAATTTGAAGGTGACCTTAACCTTAATAATTGTTATTTTTACTTATTTGTTTTTTTTTTTTTTTTGTAATACAAAAAATTAACTTGACAGTTTTTTTTTTTTAATTTAATTGAATATCTCTGTTTTTGTTGCTTCTACGCACTTTAAGTATTCAGAAATGTTTATAATTTTTATAAAACGGGTTTTCTGTAAAAGTCTTCACACTTTTTGTTTTTAAATTTCTGTGTGTATTTTTTTATTATTCATAGCACTTTTCGCACTGTTTAAAGTATTTAACTACTTTACATAAAAATAAAAAAAATAACTTTTTATTTTCTAGCGTTTTAAGTTCGCGTCCGACTGCGCCAATAACAAGTCCGTTCTTTTCGAATGTAACTTTATTAATTAATTCCAATTTCCAATCCTTACAGCTAGGAAGTTAACATAATGTATGTGAGCTTAAAACTAATGAGTGCAAATGTTTATTGTTGTTGTTATTATTATTTAAAGAAAGAGAGAATTTAGGTTAAGAAAGATCAACTAGCAAGCATGGAAATTATGAAATGAGAAAAAGAGATATGAGAGGATAAGTAAGACAGGTAAAGAAAGAATGAAGAGAGAAGTGTGTGTTGTTGGTAGTGGGAGTATCGGTATATGACTATATTATTAATATGGCAACCTTCTAAATGACATTATCTGTATCATAGATTCCTAGCTGTAACCGTAAATTACTTATTGCATTGTACATTCAATTCAGCACAGTTCTTATTAAACCTTCAAACCATCAACACTGCGTTTTACATATTATCAGCGGATCTCTGCAACAATGATTATGGGCCCAGGTCAAAACGCATAGGGCACCATTTTTTGTAACGGCAAATATTAACTCAAGTGAATTTTTCAATTTCGTGTGTGCGCGGTTTTTAAATAAGTTTTTAAAATGAGTTTGCCTCTGCAAATAGAAAAACTTGCAGAAGATAATTATGACGTCTGGTCGGTATCTGTGCGCAGTGTGCTAATTACCACAGATTTGTGGTACGTTATTAGTGATAAAAGACCAGAGAAGGCAACGCCTCAAGAAGTGCAAAAATGGAACACAGCAGACCAAAAGGCGTTGGCATGCTTGTTCCTTAATGTGAAACCGACGCAATTATTGCATATAAAATCATGCAAAACGGCGTCAGAAGCATGGCAAAAATTGAAGCAAATTCATATGCCAGTTGGTCCAATAAGAAAAGTGCAGTTATATCAAAATTTGTTGCGTTTGAATATGCTGCAAAATGATAGCGTGATTCAATATGTACAGTTGTTTGTCGAAGCGGTCGACAAACTAGCGGAATTAAACATACAAATAGCGGATGATTTGAAAGTCATAATGTTGTTGTCAAGTCTTCCTAGTTCGTGGGAAACTTTTGTTGTAGCAATTGAGACTCGCGACGAATTGCCAACTTTTGACACAGTCAAAGCTAAAATTCTTGAAGAAGGTACGCGTAGGCAAGAACGAAATGAAAGAGAGGACATACAAGCAGTGTATACATGCGCAAACAAGAGCACATATGCAGCGCAAAAGCAACTAAGCAGCGTTAGAACACACGATTGGCAAAGCGGCGCAACGAAAGAAGTGAAGAAGCAAAAGAAATTCAAATTTAAGGGGAAATGCTTCAATTGTCAACGATCGGGTCATCAGGCAAGTGAATGCCGAAGTTCAAACAAAGTAAGCAACGAACAGAATGCATATAAAGAAACATCAAACTGCTTAATGTTTGGAAGCATTGACGAAAAGCAGAAGAAAAACATTTGGTGCATCGACAGTGGCGCTACTTCTCATATGTGTTGTAATAAAAGTTTGTTTATTTCCTTTACTAAAAAAGAAGCAAAAATAATGTTAGCAGCTGATCAATATGTTGAATCATACGGTATAGGTACTGTATTACTGCAAAGTGAAAAACGAAAAATAGAATTACAAAACGTTTTATAACAGTGGTCGGCATGAGAGGATCTGTCACTGTGTTGGTGAGCACGAAAAAAAAGTAGCCCAGTGAGAAATTGGAATTGGAATTCTCGCAGGGCATATTTGGTTTTGCGCTATAGTCTTGCGTGATGTTAATTCGTTGATGGCTCGACAACGACTGAACGATAGAGCGTAAGCGTATGTGTGAAGTTGGTTTGCAAAATTTTGCTATGAAATGCCGACCACTGTTTTATATGTACCAGCGCTACGCATGAATTTTTTGTCAGTGAGTAAAGCAGCGCAGTTTGGAAATTACACTATGTTCGAAAAAGAAACGGCTTTAGTGAGAAATAAAGAAAAACAATTAGTGTTAAAAGCAAAACGAACAAATAACTTATATTTATATATTGATAAAAGAGTTGTTGGTGTTGTAAATATGTTAACTAACTCGCAAATTACAATGTGGCACAACAGATACGGTCACTTGAATTTTAAAAATTTACGCGAACTCAGTGAAAAAGAATTAGTTCATGGTATGAAATTAAAGGGTGTACCAAAACAAGTGAATTGCGATACGTGCAATAAAGCGAAAATTTGTGCATTACCATTTGTACAAAAGACTGAACGTTCAACGAAGAAAGTACTTGAACTTGTGCATACAGATGTGTGTGGGCCTATGAATGTTAAATCGTTAGGTGGTAATCGACTTTTTGTTACATTTATAGACGATTTTTCTAGAAAGACATTTGTATACTTTATGAAAGCCAAAAGTGAAGTTCTTGAAAAATTTAGAAATTTTAAAAGTTTTGTTGAATACCAAATGGACTGTAAGATAAAAGCCATACGAAGTGATAATGGTAAAGAATACATTAACATTGAATTTGATAATTTTTTGAAAAGTTGTGGTATAAGGAGGGAGTTGACTGTCCCGTATACACCCCAGCAAAATGGTGTTGCGGAGCGAGCCAACCGAGCCATAGTCGAAATGGCCAAAAGTTTATTAATTCACGCAAATCTTGATCAATTTTTGTGTGCTGAAGCGGTACAAACCGCACTGTATTTACGAAATAGATGCCCAACGAAGGCATTGAATTCTCGTACTCCATTTGAGGTGTGGAAGAAGCGTAAACCATCAGTAAAGCATCTACGTATTTTCGGGTCACGTGCATTTGCACTAGACAAAACAAACAAAGGCAAATTCGATGCGAGAGGCAAGGAGTATATTTTTGTTGGTTACTCCAATACAGCAAAAGCATATCGTTTATATGATCAACAGCGGCGTATTATAGTAGAAAGGCGCGACGTTAAATTCATTGAAGGCGAGTTTAATACGAGCATCACTTCAGAAATTAGTTCATCACAATACAATGGTGACTTGGCGACAAACATCATTCGCCTTAAGTCTCCAGAAAGTGAGCAGTTAGCAACTGAAAATGTAGGTGAGCGTGAAATGAAAGACGACTTCGACGAAGAGGAGGACGAGTTTGCCACAGCAAGTGATTCTGAAGCAGAGCAGAGTGCGCCAAGTTCAGAACGAGATGAGTTACCAAAACGTGGGCGTGGTAGACCAAAACATATTCGAACAGGTCAACCAGGCAGGCCAAAGAAGCAGTTTCAACTTTTAAATGTAAACTCTACAGAAGATGATGAAACGCCTCAAAGTCCAACGGAAGCATTGAGTGGTCAACATGCAGTTGAATGGCAAAAATCCATGCAGTTGGAATATGAAGCTCTCATAGCCAATAATACATGGTTGTTAGTTGATTTACCGAAGGGACAAAAAGTCATTGGTTCTAAATGGGTTTATCGAATCAAGAGAGACGCCAGCGGAAATATCGATAAGTTTAAATCAAGATTAGTTGCAAAAGGTTGTGGGCAACAATTAGGTGTCAACTACTGGGAGACGTTCTCTCCAGTTATACGTTACGAGACGATACGCATGCTTTTTGCGATAGCTGCAGAAAAACAGCTGTACATGCATCATATTGACATATCGAACGCGTATTTGAGCAGCAAACTTGAAGAAAATATTTTCATGAAACAACCAGAGGGCTTTATCAGCAAGAAGTATCCAGAAAAGGTGTTAAAGCTACAGAAAGCAATTTATGGATTGAAACAATCCGGCCGTGTTTGGAATAGCACTTTAGACGCAGTTTTAACCAGCATCGGGTTCAAAAGGTGTAGACATGAGCCATGTGTGTACGTGAACAACAACAATCAGCAGTATAGTTATATAGCAGTCTACGTTGATGATTTGATCATCATATGTCCCAGCGAAAATGAAATAGCAGGAATTAAGAAGAAGATAGCAGCAAAGTTCCAGATGCACGATTACGGTACTGTAAGTTATTTCCTAGGGTTGGAATACAACGAAAAGGCGAAAAAGGCGCCATTTCTTTGCACCAGAAGAAGTACATCAGAGCAGTTCTCGATTCATTTGGTATGCAAAATTGCAGGGCAGTAGCAACACCACTTGATCCTGGGTTCCAAGTTGAATGCACAGACAAAAATTGTGTGAAGGTAAATGCTACTGAATATCAATCACTAATCGGTTCTCTCATGTATTTAGCGGTCTTGAGTCGGCCAGATATTTTGCATGCAGTAAGCAAACTTTCCAGGCACAATTCAGATCCGCACATTGAACAGGAGACAGCAGCTAAGCATATACTACGTTATTTATCGGGCACCATCGACATGTCCATTGAATATTGCAAGACTGGTGAAGACGTAAAGGGGTTCGCCGACGCTGATTGGGCAAACGATTCGTCTGACAGAAAGTCGTACACAGGGTACGCTTTTTACTTAGGAGGTAGTTCTTTTTCGTGGTCCTCAACGAAGCAGAACATCACAGCTTTAAGCAGCACTGAGACTGAATATGTAGCCTTAGCAATGGCAGCAAAAGAGGCAATATACCTTAGCAGACTATTAAGTGAGATAGGCTGGTCAAGCTCAACACCAATAACGCTATATGGTGACAACATAAGCGCACAACATATCGCTCTCAATCCAATTCACCACAAGCGTACAAAACACATAGATATTAAGTATCATTTCATTCGTGGAAAAGTTGAAAATAATGAAATCAATTTGAAATATGTATCCACAGGTAAGAATGTTGCCGATATCTTAACAAAGTCTTTGTCTAGGCAAAAGTACTGTAATTTTGTAAAAATGCTTCGATTAAATTAAAGTTTTGTTAAAAAGTAAATATATAAGATTAAGAAGAAGTGTTGAAGTTGTAATCTTAATATTATTAATATGGCAACCTTTTAAATGACATTATCTGTATCATAGATTCCTAGCTGTAACCGTAAATTACTTATTGCATTGTACATTCAATTCAGCACAGTTCTTATTAAACCTTCAAACCATCAACACTGCGTTTTACATATTATCAGCGGATCTCTGCAACAAATTTAAATAAATATTTTGATTAGCGAACTTAAGGAGAAAAAAGTCACAAGTTTACCACGTACAGAAGAAATAATATTGGAAACAGCAAACGTGAGTAAATTGGATGAATATGTGGAAGTATTGGAATCAATTGTTATTGATTTCAATAAGATATTCAAGGATTTTGATAAAATTAGCAACATTATTATTCTCCACGATAGCCCACTTACATGTGACATAAGTCAGCAAAAATAACCTCTTCAAACTGAACTAAGGAGTCTGCAAAGGAGCGTAACTGTGCCATTGGGGAGCGGTTTGGAGTTTTGGAAGAATCTATATTCAACTTTATATAAGAACACAATAAACGAGATCTACAAGCTTTATACTATGTTTGGTTCAACCTACAACTGTGAAGCTACCTTTTCCAATCTTAAGATAATCCAAAATAAATATAGAAACCACCTAACGGACAAACATGCGATTTAATGAGAGTCAAAAATTATGAATATGAAATTGACCTTAATAAAATAATTGAATAAACTAAAATAAACATATTTTTTAATTATGAAAACTTGTTTCGGTGTAGCTGCTTTGTTTACTTTTTATTTCGCTACTTGCTTCGCTTCTTGTTCTTCTTAACTAACATTTGTATAATTTTGTGCGTGCGGTAGTTTGGTCGAGACTGCATTATAAAGATACAGATATGTGAAATGATTTGTAAACTTTTGCTGTATTTTTTTATTTTCTTTATTTTTTGCTTTTTCAGCGAATTTAATTTTTTAACCGGTCTTCTCATTAAAACCCTGTCCATAATATCATGTCAGCTGCAAAATATTTCTTTCCTCTGATTCCAATGGTACACTCGTATAAAATAGCTGGACCAGAGACGATTCAAAAAAAGCAGAAGTACTTTCGGATTATTTAGCCAAAAGATTCTCCCCATATGAAACATACGTACATTATCCTACTACTTCCAGTCAAGAATAGGAAGAAATCTCAAGTTGCACAAGCAGTGAGCTAAGTGAGGAAATCAAAAATCTGAAAAACAAAAACTCCCCCGGTTACGACGTAATTACTGCCGAGGTCCTAAAACTGCTTCCTCAAATAAGTATAGTAAAAATTACCAACATTATTAACTCGGCTTTTCATCTTAGATACGTGCCAACTTATTGGAAAATTGCTGAAATTATCATGATTCCAAAGCCAGGAAAACCAGGATCTTCTTAAAAGCTCATATGACTTTTACCAATAATATCGAAGCTTTTTGAGAAAATTCTCATAAAACGTATCAATGAAATCATTCAATGAAAATCCATAATTCCAGCGCATCAGTTTGGGTTTCCAGCCAACCACAATTTCGAAACAAAGTACTAAGACTAATTGTCAAAGCGGTGTTTTAAATGTCCTGTTGGTAACAAACAGACTCAAACTAAGAGACTCATTGAGGTAAATGAGCTTATAGATTTCCATTGCTTATAAAGGCATACTTCTAAGAGCTCAATTATTAAATATTAAGTAAAGGCAACGGAAGCTGTTGGTGAAGGTGATTACGTAAATGGGTACATAGTATTTTTTTATAAATAAATTTGAGGTAATTTTCATTCTAACCCTATATTAATTCTATAGTCTTCTACTCATCTAGGCTATTTATGTAAATATTAGAAAAAGCTAGAAAATGCATATAATGTATGAAAGCTTGACAATATTTCTAGAAAAAATAATGATTTTTAACTCACTAGAATAAAAGTTTCGTAGTTATATTTGTTACCATCCTCTGTAAGTCACTCATAATTCACGTCCTGCTATATGGTGCAGAGGCATGGACGATGACAACATCTGATGATTCGACGTTACGAGTGTTTGAGAGAAAGGTTCTGCGGAAGATTTATGGTCTTTGGTCTATCGCATTCGATGCGTAGTTGTACACAGCTATACGAGATAAACGACGACATTGACATATGTAGCTCAGCGAATTAAGATACACCGGCTAAGCTAGCTCTTGGCGAAAATGCGAAAACAAAAAATGACTGTTTAAAACAAGATGACTTTTATAAGAAAATACGACAAAAATGTTTTATTTAAATAAAAATTAAACGATGTGAATTTTTATTTATTTATTTTATTTTTTTTATTTTTAAGAAATTTGTACAATAATAAATTATTTAACAAATAAATATTTAGCAGCGCTAGCAACAAGGGCCTTCGGCTGTCTGTAATCTAATATAACATTAATGGTTAAGGTGTTAGTAGAGCTAACTACGATTTATTCTTAAATTAAATATGCTTTAACAAGTCAGTCTCTTTCAACAATTTGTACATCTTTAGAACGTTTGTGATGTTAGCCTCTCTCAAAAGGTCGAAGGGATCCGTTGTACTCAGGATCTCTTTTCGGGTTGAGTCGATAATTGGACAATGTAGTAAATGCCGAATTGATGCCGGCTCTTCACAAAATGGACACTTACTGGGTGGGGTACGTTGTAGAAGATGTGCGTGCGGGATAATTGTGTGCCCCAGGCGTAGGCGAATAAATGGCTTAATTGTTGAGAGAGCTATGTCGGCAGCGATAGTTCCTTGCTTTCTGTTAGGATTGATAGCAGAGTAGTGATGAGCATAGGTGTTCCAATCGCTAATTTGAGTCTGGCGTCTTTCGTTTGCGACTTCAGTCAAAAAGTCTTTTTTAGACATATAGTTAAACATTATGGATGGTGTTTTTGCAACGTTTTTTGCAGCGGCGTCAGCGTTTTCGTTGCCAATGATTCCTGTGTGGCCTGGTATCCACATTAGTTTGATTTTTCGAGGTGTGGCTATTAAAGGGTTGCGTATCGCAACTACCTCATTTTGACCATTGGAGGGGAATTCGATGGCGTCAAGGCATGAGTACCTGTCGGTGCAAATAATGAACTTGCCTCGGTGAAGCTTAGCATATGTGATGGCTTCTAGAACAGCGGAGACTTCAGCGGTAAACACGGAGCAAATTGGGTGGAGTAGGCCGTGCCGAATAATTTCTCCATTTTCTTTGTTACTGCAAATGATGTGTTGTCGCGGGATTTAGAGCCATCCGTAAATAAGAAGTTCCATCCATTTTGGCTGTAAAAGTGCTTTTCTTTCGCATAAATTGCTCTGTATTTCTCTTGTGGTGTATTTGTTTTTGGAAATTGGAGCGTTTTAATTGTGTGAGGAATGTTGTTAATCAACCACTGTGGGCGGATAGGGGATACTCTAGGCCTTGAAGTATGCGGTATCTGAAGGTGTTTAAGGAATTTCAGTGATCGACTGATTGCTGGCAAGAATCTAGGCTCCCGTTTTCTTGACATCGCGTTTTTTACGTCTTGTTTTAAAAGATTGTTTGGAGTAAATAGCAGTTTAGGGAGTAAACGACGGCAGCTATCGATTGTTCTTTCAGCGATTGTAGGCAAGCCAGTTTCTGCAAAGAGGTTTTTTAGGGGTGTCGCAGAGAATGCACTTATGCTTCTCCGTATTGCTACGTGATAGGGCGTGGATATTTTGTTGATTTCAGATGCTGGACAGTTTCCATAGAGTGGTAGTGCGTATTCAACCTTGGAGGGTATTAAGGCTCTGGTAGCTTTGACAAGAGTGGCCGGGTGAATATGGCTTTTCTTAGATGTTAGATATTTTATTATATTTAATCTTGTCACAAGACAGTCTCTAACATATTTACAATGTGACTTAAAGCTATATTTAGAGTCTATTATTAATCCTAAAACTTTAAGTTCATTAACAATGCTAATATTAAGGTTAGTACAGAAGTTAGTTAGATTAGAGCAGTTCACTTTTTTGCAAACGTGTAAAATTTTTGTTTTTTCTATTGATATTGTGGTACCAGCAGTCAGGGACCATGAAGTTAACTCTGCTAGGACATTTTCGAAAATTTGAGTGACTTGAGCTAGATTGTTACACTTTGTGTAGAAGACTACATCATCGGCGTAGAGCTGACATTGGATGCCGCGGATATTTGTTGTTCGGAGAACAATTTCATCAAACGCGTTTATGAAATCCGTTTATTTTGACTCTACACTTTCTATGCTGGAGAAAATTTTTAACAAATTTTTTTAATTTTTTGGCCCACTTTCCAAGCGTCATGTTGTTCCAAAACTATGTGTATGCCGATTCTATCGAATGCTTTTTGAAAGTCTATCGCTAATAAAGACATGTGGTTTTTGGAGGATAAAGCGTTTGAAATAAAGTAGTCTAGATGTATGAGTGCATCCATGGTGCCAAATCCCTTTCTGTATGCAACTTGATTAGGGCTTATAAGGTTTTTCACTTCAGCATACCACGCTAAGCGATTGACAATAATTTTTTCTAATAATTTTCCAAAACATGATAGGAGCGAAATTGGTCTATATTTGTTTACATCTGAAGGGGGTTTGTTGGGTTTTAGTATTGGAACAATACATGCAGTTTTCCAAAATTGTGGGTAGGGTCCACTATCAAAAATGCAATTGTAAAGCTTGAGTAGTCTACTCCTGACTGAGTTTGGCAGGTTTTGAATTATGGGATATGTAATCTTGTCCAGGCCTGGTGAACTTCCTTCGACTGAGGAGAGGGCAAATTCGAGTTCTGATGGGAGGATTTTGGACTCAAGTTGCTTGGCTGCGATTGATAAAGGGTAAGAGATTGGTGGTTCCTGGTTTAGTCGTCTTGCTTTTAAGTTGCGGAAAGTGTTTGAAAATGATGTATCGGAGGAGGAAAGGGAGAACTGAAAAGCAAAATTGTTGGCAATAGCATGTGGATCAGAGAGTGGTCCATTAGCGGAATTAATGTACGTAAAGGACATTTGTCTTGGGGAGCGAGTAAGTATTCGTATGTCATTCCATATTTTTTTAGGTTTTGTTGATGGGTTTATGCTGGAGGTGAGTTCTTCAAATGCTTTGCGCCTTGCTAATTTGGCGTTTCGCTTAAATTGTGCGTTTGCTTTTTTGTATCTCAATAGATTTTCTGTTGAGCGAATGGTTTTGTATTGGTGCCACAAGTTCTGCTTGGAAATTTGGAGTGTGGATAGTTCGGAGCTCCACCAAGGAACGGTTTTATTGGATCTATTTAGTTTAATTTGTGGTATGGTGAGGTGAGCTGCTGATCGTATAACTCTAAAGATTTTAGCTGCTTCTTGGTTTATGTTATTAGCAATTGGAGAGGCTGCACTGATTTCTTCGCACATTTGACCGAATTTCTTCCAGTCGGCTTGGTTAGTTTTAAATATGGGTGTGAATTTTACTAAGGATTTGTTGCAGACTGAGGTTATTTGGGTAAGGATAGGGAAGTGGTCGCTTCCATGCAATGAGTTAAGGACTTTCCACTGTCAGTTTGAGGCTAGAGTTGCGGAACAAAGTGTAGTGTCAACTGTAGAAAAGGTGTGGTGAGTCGAAAAGTGGGTGGGAGCACCATTATTTAGTGATATAAAATTGGATGAGATTAACGCGTCTTAAATTTTTTATCCTCTAGAGTTTGTGTAATCAGATCCCCAGATAGTACTCCAGGCGTTGAAGTCGCCTCCAATGATGCATTGCGTACTGAATTGGTTCAGAAGTAGTGAAATATCAGATGTAGAAAAAGTATCTTTGGGAGGAATGTATATGCAAACAGCCACTATCTTGGTTGTTGTATTGATGTCGATCGCTAGTGCTGAAAAACTTGTTTGAACAGGTGATAGCTTGTGTTGAATATTCCTTTTGACTAATATTGCAATTCCTTGCTTTTTACTAGTGATCTGAGGTAGATTGTAGAAATACCCTATGTAATTTTTGGGAGTGTAGGCAGTTTGGTTTTGGGGTAAGTGAGTTTCGGTTAAAAGAATGATGGGTGGGGAATAGTATTTAATCAGAATTTCAAGTTCGTGATAGTTATTGAGGTAACCATTCATATTCCATTGCAAAATTGATAGCATGATGAATAGCAAATGTTATGGAGGTAAAGCGAAAAGTTATGGGAGAACGAATATATGCATACACACACGCATGTAACTGCTTTTGACACTCTGCGAGCAGAGCGCCGGTAGCCACATGCAGTGAGAGATGCATTACATTTCGAAGTCACTGTTATGATCAGCAACGCTCTTTGGCTCAGCTTGTACTGAGTCGAAGAGCATTAGACCACCACAGTCGTTATTTCTGGGCGAGGGGAAGATATAATTGTTACTTGAGGTGGGGTTGATTGTTGAAGAATTGGTGAGAGAGAAGGGTTTGGTCAAAGTAGAATTAAAAGGTGAATTGGTGATTGAAGTTTTGTTGTTTGTTGGCGTGGTCGTGCCATGAATGGGCGATAGATTTGTTGGAGTTTGGTAACCTAGTGTTAGTTGAAGTGTTATTTGAAGAGGTGGAAATTTTTTTTGAAGCTTGAGGTGAATTTTTTGTTTTGTCGTTTTCGGAAGGTTTTGATGTTGTGGAGGCTGAAGTGGGAATGTTTGTAGTGGTTATTTGTGCAGGTAGAGAAATTATTGTTGAAAAGGGTGTAAAAGAAGAGGTGGAGGAGTGCTGAGATCTGTATTTAGTTGCTGCTTCACGCATGCTGCATTTGTCGATGGATTTTATTTTTAAAATTTCTTTAGCCTGTATAAACTTGGGACAAGTGTTTGCGGAGGAAGGGTGTTCGCCTGAGCAATTCACACACATGGTTCTTGAGCATTCGCTGTCATTGTGAGGGGGGAGACTGCAGTTGACGCATGTAGGAAGGCCTTTGCATTTTTTTATTGTGTGTCCGAGTTTTTGACAGGTTTTGCAGCGCATCGGATTGGGATAGTAGGGACGGACTGAAATTTTTCGCCAGGCTACATCAATTTCCTCAGGTAGCTTGTAGGCATCAAAAGTGAGGAGCATTGCACCTGTTGGGACTATGACACCTTCAAGCTTCTTCTGGAATTTATACACTGCACTTACTCCACAATCTTCAAGGCCTTCAATAATTTCTTTTTCAGGCAAATGGTTAAGCAATGGCGCGAAAATCGTGCCTTTTACGGAGTTAAGGTGTTCATGGTAATTGGCTGAAATTTTTCAGATGTTCGAAAGTCTTATCGTGTTTGTGAATTTTTCAGCAGTTTTTTTATTTTTAACTAGTAAGAGAAGACTTCCGTCGCGCAATTCTGAAATGAATTTAACATCTTTGCCAATGCCTAAAATGGCTTTATGCACCGCAAAGCATGAAAAACATGACAGTGGTTTATTGTCTTCTAATGATTTAAGAACTATGTATTTTGGGTCGTCGTTTTTAGAGATGTTAATGGGGGGGAGCTCAGGAAAAGTCTCTTGAGATTTGTTGGCTTTTTTTCGTTTTGTATGAGGACTAGAGGAAAGTAGGGCGAACCTATTTTCCCCTGGATTGTAGGCCCCAGGGGGCATTATGAAATCACCTTACACAACCACTTATAACTATTTATGCACTTTTCTTTTTTTTTTTTTTTTTTTTATAAAGAGATCAATTGATACACAGAGAGCGTCACAGAGTAACGAAACGGTATACCGAAAACAGACAAATAAGCGAATACTGATAACACACGAAAAGAGTGAACGTCCGCACGCGTCAAAGGTTAGTCGGTGACTGATGTGAATTTTTATTGTCACAAGCAGCTGTTACATAAAGAGCAATGAGGACAGTCTAAATTAGCGAATAGAATAAGTGGTTATATTATTGTTTTTTATTTACTATTATGTACTATATGTTTAAAAATGTAAACAGAAAATTGCATATCGTTTCTGTGAATATAATCGAAATTATACGCAAATTTGAAGTACAAGGCAAACTTTCAACGCGTTTTTCTCAAAGTGATGTGTTCAAAGTCGGTGACACCGATTAGTCTCAAATTTTAGCATGAACTTTTCAAACATATTTTTTAGTTATTATTAATAGAAGAATTTTAGTCACCGATAAAGATTTTTTTATATACGAAATTTTGTTCGAAATTCGAGTTAGTGTACCGGCTATATTTTCTTACCAACTAAATATTTTTATTAAGACTAAGTCTTAAATGCAATTAAAAGATACCATAATATGTGTAAAAATTTCTAGATCAATAAATTTTAAGGTTTTTTCAAAAAAATTCTGTAAAATTCGCATTTTTCCGGCATTCTAACTGTATAAGTATAATCTTTGAAATGTAATGTGATATATTAAAAGATATCATAATATGTGTAAAAATTTTTAGATCAATAAATTTAGGGTTTTTAAAAAAAAAAATTACGTAAAATTCGAATTTTTCCGGCCTTCTAACTGTATATAACCTTTGAAATGTAATCTGATCACATGGTCGGAGCATGGCATAAGGGTAACAATGAAATTTAGAGGCTTTAAAATCTCATTAAATTTTTTTTGAATACAGAATATTTTAAAACATTTATTTTATATCATTAAACAAATCCATAAAATTTTGTCCGATCGTGTTTGTACGTAACTTAATTAAAAAGTGAAAATTCAAGGCAATAACATTTTTTTTAAATCTTATAAATAAAGTTCCATTCTAAGATAAAAGCTTTTTTAGCTTAATTGTTTAAAAATATATCCTAGAAGTAAGAGATAACCAAAAATATAAAGGATCTATAAAACTGAAGCTTATAGGGCATATTATATAGTCCCTCATTATCATAAAAAAGTTGAAGTTTCAAGACTGGTACTGGACAGTAGCTTCAATCTAACTTACAGTCAGAAACAATTAAGGTGAGAATCTTTAGGTAATAACTAAAGCAACTTAGGAAATGATAGCTTCAATATTTTTTTTATTTGTTAACTCCAAAAATGTGCAAAGAAGCTTAATAATTTAAGAGCTCAGAGGAACTTTACCGAAAAGGGTTAAAAGCAATTTAAGTGAGAATCAAACAAAACAGTTATGGAAAAAAATAATTCATATTGACAATTTTTGCAATTATATTTAAAGCTTTAAAATTTTTAAATAATTAAACAGACTATTATTCAGCGTGCATACGCATATGCGAATAATTTAATACTGACTTGCTTCGTAAAGCTTACACAAGTACATCAGTATGCGTGAGTGAAGAATTCACACTGAAATGTACGTCGCCGGCAACACAAATATATACATACATACATATGTATATGAGCATTTAAGTTCTTTGGATTATAACACTCACCTGGCAAGTTCAATGACTTGACGCCTGTGGCTTCCTTCCGGCTTTGCTGCATGGTCTACTTCACTCCCTACCAGGCTTTTTGTACTGTCTGCTTAGCAAACAATACGCTTAGAATTTTCCACACACACATATCGACTAAAACTTTAATGTGTGGAAGTATGTGTGCAAATGTAGCAGCATCCGTGTTGTTGTGCTCATGGTAAAAATACATAAAAAATTGGTCGAAAGCATAACCAGACAGTGCACAACAACTATAAAGGTTAAAAAAGAGTGCTATATGAATAGAAGCAACTAAATAAAAGGAGAAAAAATGATGAAAACAAAGCTGAGTAAAAAGCTAACAACAAAATTTAAAACTAAAATCGCTCTTAGTTTTGTTAAACGTCGGCCTAAAGAATTTAGAGATCCACTTACCACAAAAATTATTTTTACATCTCTGGTGAGGCCTATATTAGAGTATGCTTCTGTGGTTTGGAACCTTAGTTACCAAGTCCATTCGGATAAGTTAGAGTTCATTCACAAACAATTTTTACTTTTTGCCTTAAATCATTTGCATTGGGATTCCAGTTTAAATCTTTCCCCTTACACTAACTGTTTAAAACTTATGAATCTCCCGACACTCGCTTGTCGAAGAGAGACGCTTGGTATAATATTTCTTATAAGACTCATGAATGGGTCTGTCTGTAGCCCATCTCTCTTATCTGATATTAATTTTAACGTTCCCGCTCGCTCTACCAGGCAGTTCAGACCCTTACTTTTAAAATTGTCTAGAACAAATTTTGAATTAAACGAACCATTCCGCCGTATATGTCATGATTTCAATTCTCATTTCAGCACATTTGATCCAACAGATTCACTCTTTACTATTAAGAAAATAATTTTGTCTACTCTTAGCAAGTAACATTTAAAAATTATAAACTTTAATCTAATCTAATTCTTAATTTTGACTGTTGAAATTTTTGTTTCTGTAGCTGAGCAGCTTAAGATCGCAACGCTTAAAATTATCTTGCCTTTTATGACTCGTCTAATTTCGCTCGTTTGAGGATTGCGCCCCTCGCGTCGCACAGTGATCGATTTGAAGTATTTATGCTGCCAAAAGTCAAAATCTTAAATACGTAGTAGGCACAAAATATTGACGTCTACGTATAGTAAACACTTCCGCGAATTACCCCCCACCCTTTTTTTCAACAACCATACGTCACCGCTTCGTACAGTTAGACGCAATTTGATCGTTGACTTGATACGTATTTCTATTTGGGTGCCCAAACTATATCAAATTTCGCAAAACGCATGTATGTTTATTTTAAGTTGTGTAGTGAAGTGAAAGTGAAAGTGATTCCCTTAGCTCAGGTAAGCTTCTATTAAATAAAGAATAGTTTTAACTTTTATTTTTAACTTTCGTTATATTTTTCGGTAGTTGAACATACCCTCTTTTTCACATAAAAAATGTAATTTTTTAATTTCAAAAGCAATTTTGTTATGGATCAGGGTTCGTCCGGATCATATTTTTTTGTTTATTGAATACGTTACTCATTCAGCTTTTCTATAAAAAAAACAAGAGCCGCAGAATCCCGCTTACTCCTTAAAGACAGAAGTTCAAAGTATTTTGTTAAAAAAAATTTAAGAAACCATTTTTTTTAATTTTATGTTTTTTTTTTCAGTATGGAGATACCTAGTTCGTCGGGGGTGAAAATAGTGACCCGTAAATGTATGTTTGAGCAAATCCAACTACAAAATTTGCTAGAAAACCACTTGCTATTGTCTTGCGGAGACACTGTGGAAAGAAAAATGAGCCTTAAGCATAAATTTTCCTACATCAAACACGAATTTAAACAGAGATGCCTAAAAGCTCATAAAGTTGAAGAAGTTTTTATGAAAAACAACCAGAAGTGGCTGGAAGGCACTTTTGAAACACCAGTGCATTCGCTTAATCAACCCGGTCGTCCGAGCAAATCATTTTCGGATTCGAGTGAACGAAGCAAGAGAAGAAAAACTGAGGGAATTCGATCAAATGTTGATGATGAAATGATTATACATGCCGCACAAGTAATATTGCAAACGAAGGGAAAAAGAAATGCCTCAAAAGTGCTCAAAGATATACGAAATTCACCAACAAAGGCTAGTAAATATAGAAAAGCCTATTCCAAGACCAATGAAACAATTGCTCCTTTGATCCCGTTCCAAGCACTCAAAATGTTCGTAGAAGCTGACCTAACAAGACGACAATATGAAATAATAAGGGCAACTAACCCATTACCCTTGTTACGACCTTTTGTTGAAAGCAAAACAAGAATGCTACCCATCAACGACGGCATTGCGAGTAACGGCTACCTGCGCAGAAATTAGTTTACAATGCTTAATGGATCATACTATTCAACGATTATCAATCTACCTTTAAGAAGTGTTATCAACCCTTAACGAAATTGAAAGAAAGTCATTAACGGTCATTTATAAATGGGGGTGTGACGGGTCAACAACAAGCGCGGTACAAACAAAAATTCTCGGAAGACGCCGAATCCGATGCTAGTATATTTTTGAGTTTTTTTGTCCCACTTCAAATTATTTGTGGTAAAGAAAAAAATAAAGTGTTTTGGCAAAACCCAACACCATCATCACTACGATTTTGCCGCCCCATCAGATTTCGGTAAACCAATACCAATATATACTACAATTTAAATACCTACAACTTGCAAGCGAAGGTATACTGCACACCAAAAGGGACATGGTGAAAACGGTACTTACCAAAAGTACATATGAATTTATCATTTTTCTCGCAACCACTTTTTCGCTTATTGCCACGCCCCCGGCTGGGGCTCAGGATCGAATTATTCCTTATCGGAAAGGTTGTAAAATTACCTAACCGGTGCAATTTATTTCATCCACCTAGGTCAAATACTTTAGCCGCTAGAGCGTTCCAAAGGGTCAGAAAAACGCGAAAATTTTTTTTTGCAATTTTTAAATTTTTTTGTGAACGCTTATTCCAAGCCCCTGGTGGGGCTAGAGGGGAGATTGAGGGCTTTTCTGAAAGCCCCAGATGTGAACTAACTCGCAAGTTGGTTCTGATCCTGTTGCCAATCGGCCAATTGTCGGAGGAGGCTGCAGAAGCGCGAAATAAACATTTTCGGTCATACAGACAGAATTTTTCAAGAAAATTTTCAAGGGAAGAATGCAACCGTGATATTTATCAAAGATTGCTTCTTACCTCAGATCCACTCGTAAGTAGTGAAAGATCGTTAAAGAAAACTTCACACAACATTTTTTCCAGTGAAGATATATAACTATTAGAACCTGCCGAGCCCCACAGACAATCAAGTATTGAGCACGAAGAAGTCGAGATAGAAACATCTTTTAATAAGACAATTTAATGCATTTTTATTTATTTATGATTTATGAGAATAAAATGTGTTTTTATTATAAAATATATGTTTTTCTTATTTATTTTTTAAAATAAATAGACAGTTTTTTAAAATACAGTCTTTCGAAGCCATTAACGTCCAAAAATAGTTTTGGCCGCCTAAATATTTTAAATCGACCACTGTGCGTCGGTTGGACGGCAGGAGGGTAATCGTTGGGTATTATTATTAAAAGCAATACCATATCAGGCATCAGCACATAAATAAAAACCAAACATACACACATTTTTGTGAACTTCTCAGCGCACGCATTATACCCGAGACAGACATGTAGTAACAATACCATATATGGTACAAATACCACATGTGTGTCACCAAATACTAACAAACTACCATATAAGCAATTTAGTATTTTGCTGGTTACAAACTATGATGTTTCATTGTGGTATTTGTATAAAAACAGCTAAAAAACAGGTAACAAACTTTGCTAAAAGCTTTTACACAAAAGCTCTTCGAAATATTCTGTCAAAATGACTTAAAAAATTAATTAATGAAATAGAAAACAAAACATTTTTCACAATTTTTGTTCCGGAAAAGCAGCAAATGCCTCATTTTATATGAGGATTTTAGACAAACTGTAACCAAATCGCTTATTTTCAATGAAAAGATATTAACTTTAGAGCATTTTAAATAATTGAACTTATTTTCTCCATAACGCACAACAACATATTTATTGTTTACAATTTTTTTTTAAATATTTAATGCCTATGAAACAAAGCTTGTACTTGAGTTTATTACATTGCCATGTGTGTCACCAACGTAGTAAACAGAATACCATGATACCTTTACTATGGTTTTGTTACTACATGTCTGTCTTAGGTATTACGTGAATCGATGCACTATATTCACACTTTTATGAAAAAAGCTTTTTAATACTATAAACACACATACACATACTGAAGGTGTACAGAGCCACTCACCTGAACGTTTATATATTTTAAAATAAGCAAATGGAAGTGTGGCAGAGACGGCTAAGCAGAAGTCTAAAATACTTCAGAGTAAAGTTGGTAACGAAAATATTATCTTAATAGCTTTCAGGTACATATATATGTTGGCGAAAATATATGTGTCCGTTATTTCCCACGTTGATTGTTGTAATTTTTATTTTTTTTGCCAACGGTCGCCGAAATTTAACTTTTTGTCTTACTATTTATTTTCAATTAAAATCTTGAGCCATATATATAACATAGCACTTTTTGATATCCTACAGTAAGCAAGTAAATGTAACACTTCGGTAAACGATATTGTTATAAAAAACTTTGCTGCTATACAAAACAAGTCTTAAGAATTTTTTCTTAAAAATATTTCTTTAAAAATTATACGTAATTAAACAATACGCCAAATAACCTGAGCATTCATACCAGTGATTTATACATTATGTGTTACTCATACGGCATGGTGTACTGTATATTTGATGCATAAATTTGACAGCATATAACTTTTGAAAAAAGTTTTACGCAAAAAAATGTCTTAACCTTTTTTATAGAGTGGAAGATTTCTTATTAAGATATAAGTTTTTAAAAGTTGTAGACTTATTTGCTTTGGAGATAAAAAATTATGGCAAAAAAACAAATAATCCCATTCAAAATATAGTAAAATATTTTAGACAAGGTCGCATATGCGTTTGCAAAACGAATAAATTGGAGTTGAAGCTGGAGCTGGAGTGCAAGCAATAACGCATAGTTTTCTCAAAACAAAAACTTTTCTCGATACCTCGATAAATCTGAAACAAGCTTCCGTAAAACTCACCATTTGCCGTAATTTTTTTCAACCCTTGCCAGAATGTATGAGCTCATGTTCATATTAGAAAAAAAGCAAACGGTACAGCTATCGAAGGTTCTACCTCGCAGATCGGTCTGACTTTAAGTCGTTTCCCCTAGTATAGTCTTCTTTATTTAAAGTCACTTTTGTTCGTGGAACTTAACTTGGTGGTATTTCTGCTGAAAGCTGTACACACTCAAATAATCAGAGCAGGGCTTGGGTTCGGGCTGAGTTTGTTCGAGAACTTAACCTTTATCCGACGCTATTGCATAGAATCGGAATAATGATATCACGTTACGGGTTAAGTCAACCGAATATCATTATGGTAAGGAATATTAGAGAAACTATTTTGTGGTAAATCGTCCTTATTTTCATACTCCCTCAATGGTTTCAGAACCCTGCCAGACTGACGTCATCCACTACATTAAATAAGTTTCCTATAAACAACTACTTTTTGTACGGTAAATGTATGAACACAATCAACACCGCTTATTTAAATAGCATGATTCATGAGTATAATCGAATGCTTCATCAACAAATTATTACTTCCACAGAATTTCTGAATCTCTTTGTTCTGTAGCAAAAGCGTAAAGTAAAGTCTCTCGGTTAATTTAATTCACCTGAAACCTGTTTTGAAACATTGAAGGCACGTATTGATTTCGACTCGTTTTATTTGCTCATCTTATCGGTTCTTACCGCTTTTCCCACAAGTTAACCCCCAAGGCTACAATCAGTGGATGCACTTTTCTCTACAAAGGTTGGATTCTTAGAATACTTTTTGCAAAATTAAACAAGGTGCTATCCAAGGCAAAAAGAACTTTTTGAATATAGCGCCCCCTGGTGGGACTGGTGCGTTAGAATCCGCTATCTTCATCGTTTGTCCAGTGAGAATTTCATGACATTTCATTGATTGGAGGTGAAGTTATTGCGTTTTAAGTGTCAGTATGTTTGTGTTACCGGTTCGAAAATTAGCTTCGAACAAAAAGCCAACATTAAATTTTGCTTTAAAATTGGTAAAACTTTTACCGAAACATTTCAATTGCTTAAACAAATTTATGGCAATGATTGCCTATCTCGTAGCAGAGTGAACGAGTGGTTTCAACGTTTTCAAAGTGATGGTGAGGATATAAATGACGATCAATATGTGGTTAAACCAAAATCCATTATCACCGGAAATTCAATCGAAACTGTGCGTGAATTCATCAAAAATCATCTGAAATCATAATTGAAATTCATGGAAATGGAATTGAACATCTCCAAAACATCGATCTTTTGTATTTTGATCGAATATTTGGGTTTACGAAAGGTGTGGGCACAAATTGACTGACGGCCAAAAATTTCTCAGAATCCAACATTCGAAGGACACCATTAAAGAGGTCAAAAAAGACAAAATCGAATTTTAATTATTAACCGCTCCCCGTATTCACCCGATATGGCACCGTGTGGCTTCTTCCTTTTCGAAAAAATTAAAACATGCATTTGCTCATGAAAGGAAAGCGTGTGCGGGTTTTCTATGCCCCAAATGCGACAATTCTGCTTGTTAACGTAACCATCGAGGTGGAAATGAGCCTCGTCCGAAAAGATGATTTTTCGGTAAAATTGACCATCCTCGGTCAAACGAACTTTGGAAAAAAGTTTTCAATATTTTCCAGTTTTCTTCTAGTAAATAGTAAATAATTTTAGACTTTTTACTGAATATCTGTCATTTTCCGAATGGTATTTGACGTTTCCAATGTCGAAATATAGATAATTCAAATTTAAAACGTTAGATGACCTACCATATACTTTAAATAACATGTCGAATTTCTATTATTTATCAAAACTAAGTAATCGATTTTTATACATATGAATAAGTTATCAACTAAGTACAGGAAATAAATTTATACAGTATATAAAAAAGTGTTTGCAACCAAAATGAAATGTTCAGTTTCGGGATATTTAATAATGATTACCCAATTTTTCGAAAATTTCTGAGTGCAATATTGGTGAGTAAGATTTTTTTATTGAAGTTTAACAAAAATACCAATTGATAATTGCTAACTGCGTTTTTAAGATGATAAAATAAGCCATTGATATTATGAACAGTAAAAACTTCTAAGAAAAAGGGTATCATTAAAATTTTGTTTTATTTGCGAGATATCGAGATTATTTATAAAAGATATCTGGTTATAAGTTAATTAACTCATTTTAACAGGTTTTAGAGCTAATTAGACGCAAAGTTATAACAGGTTGTCAAAAAAGTCTTGCAGTATTTTTATTGAATCAATTCGTGTGGCACCCATACATCGAGCTTCTTAGCGACTCCAAGCTTCTTGAAATGGTTTATAACGGTTTGATGACTACTATGCCGGTCTATTTCGACCAATTCAGCGATTTTATCGCAATTTTCGACGACAGGCCTTCCGGAGCGTGACGCATCTTCGACCACCTCGTTGAAACCATCGTTGTGCGGTGGAAATGGAAACTGTATCGGGTCCATAAACTTCAAAAATTTTATTGGCAGCTTGAGATGCATTTTTGCCTTTATCGTAGTAGTACTGTAAAATATGCCGTATTTTCTCTTCATTTTGCTCCATGTTTGCGACGCTATAACTCACGAACGACAATCAATCAAGCACGTGTTAGAGCGTGAAATGAGCTTTCCAAAAAGGTATAGCATGACCCGATGCGGCGAATAAAACTAGAGCTACGCGCTTTCAGCGCCAACTAGCGGAAATACCGCAAGACTTTTTTGACAACCAAATATTAATTTTTCGGAATTTTGAAATTTTTTTAATACAATGTTTATATATTTACGTAAATTGTCTCCACATACTTTTTTGACTGTAATATTTGTTTGTTTTTTTAACTCCTTGCAGTTTCCATAATTTCTAGTTCGCCCACTATTATATAATCACATGTGGGTATTAGCGGACGCTGTTTAGCGGTTGCCCTAATCTGCTTGAAGTATTTTTTATAAACAAATAAATATGTTTATAAAGCCCCCATCCAATGAACAGAGAAGTACAGAAAATAATGAAGCAGAAATGTTTCTACATACAAAAGTGCTACGTTATGGGACTAATACAAAATTTTCAATTTACGTTTTATTAACATAAGCAGATAGTCATTGAAGTACGGTTAGGTGGTGTTTGTATTATATGTAGAATTCATATGCAAACTGTAATTAAATAATGAAAAATCAACTAATGTGAATAAAATATAAAATATGGCTTACACAAGTATATAGAAGCACCTGAAAATATATAAAATAAAGGGTGATTTTTTAAGAGCTTGATAACTTTTTTAAAAAAAAAAACGCATAAAATTTGCAAAATCTCATCGGTTCTTTATTTGAAACGTTAGATTGGTTCATGACATTTACTTTTTGAAGATAATTTCATTTAAATGTTGACCGCGGCTGCGTCTTAGGTGGTCCATTCGGAAAGTCCAATTTTGGGCAACTTTTTCGAGCATTTCGGCCGGAATAGCCCGAATTTCTTCGGAAATGTTGTCTTCCAAAGCTGGAATAGTTGCTGGCTTATTTCTGTAGACTTTAGACTTGACGTAGCCCCACAAAAAATAGTCTAAAGGCGTTAAATCGCATGATCTTGGTGGCCAACTTACGGGTCCATTTCTTGAGATGAATTGTTGTCCGAAGTTTTCCCTCAAAATGGCCATAGAATCGCGAGCTGTGTGGCATGTAGCGCCATCTTGTTGAAACCACATGTCAACCAAGTTCAGTTCTTCCATTTTTGGCAACAAAAAGTTTGTTAGCATCGAACGATAGCGATCGCCATTCACCGTAACGTTGCGTCCAACAGCATCTTTGAAAAAATACGGTCCAATGATTCCACCAGCGTACAAACCACACCAAACAGTGCATTTTTCGGGATGCATGGGCAGTTCTTGAACGGCTTCTGGTTGCTCTTCGCCCCAAATGCGGCAATTTTGCTTATTTACGTAGCCATTCAACCAGAAATGAGCCTCATCGCTCATCGGACACGGACGCGAAACACATTTCGAACCGAACACTGATTTTGGTAATAAAATTCAATGATTTGCAAGCGTTGCTCGTTAGTAAGTCTATTCATGATGAAATGTCAAAGCATACTGAGCATCTTTCTCTTTGACACCATGTCTGACATCCCACGTGATCTGTCAAATACTACTGCATGAAAATCCTAACCTCAAAAAAATCACCCGTTACTTTTATATTATATTAACATGAGCCCAATACAAAACGGCTGTGTTCGATAAACTTTTACTACTCAATTGCAATTAACTTCGCAACCCCATAAACAAAAGTATAAAAAAAAACAAACGCAAGTTTATTTACGTTAAGGCTTCCATACGGAAATAAGTATATCCCTATCGCCACGGCGAAGTGGTGCAATGGTAAGTTCCATCAACCACACTCATATCCACGTATAAACAAACGACATCTGTAAAATTATATTTGCTTTACTCATATATTTATTATATACGTACTCGTAGAGACACCTGCGTCACCATTTAGTTAAGTATTGCGTTTCACCATTAAATGTTACGTACGCGCCACCGGTGTGCTGCCTTTCACCACAAAATAAGCAGCGCAAACACAAAAAATAACTGCGTATCAGAAAGCTGCAACGATCACAATTTTTTCAATCATATCATTGACTCAGATTTTTTGTGACGGAAAACTTTGCTTCAGCTAAAATAAATGATCGTAAGCGAACGTGCTCAAAGCGAACATTCAGTTCCAATCACTGTTGCTTGTTTTATAATGATTTTTCTTGATCGAACGCCTTGTGGCGAGAATGCTGCTTGCATTCAGCTCGATCACAATCATACTGTTTGGTTATACCGGGTGATTCGTGCCAGCAGCGCAGCCCCTGAGCGTTCTTTTTCTTTAGCTGAAAATATTATAACTGAAAAAAGAAATAGGCTCGGACCATGTTCAGTTGATAGCTTATTGTTTTTAAATTCATTTTATAAAAGTTTTAGTGATTAAGATTGAAACCAGAAAATAAATCTTCTTTTAATTTTAAGTTTTGTTGATCTCAATGAAGGAGTGATTAAAATTCGAAATTTGTGTTCCCTAATATTTTAAGCATTACCTTTGTTTATTAATTTTAAGCATTAATTGAATTTTAGTTTTAAGCGTTAAAAATGAAGAAATATATGCAGTAATGTTTTGTTTAATTTTATGAATTGCATCTTGTTTCCGTTAAAACACACAAATATGTACATACAAACTATGCACATACATACATATTAGAAGGGCAATTCTCGATCTGATTGGTTCAATCACAATCAATTCAAACGCACAGTTGATCCAGAGAACACAAAACATATCACTATCTATTCATCACTGCTAATGACCGAAAAGTCTTCACCTTCAGCAAAAGACTCCAAGATATTAGCAATTGTTTTGCGATCTGTTGGTTTTGACATAATTAGTCTGTACAAAAGTTATAAAATTATTAATTAATATAAAAGATTGCCAATAAAAGGGTGCGTCGGATCCTGACTGGGACATTTTTAGCCCAACAAGAATACTGATGGGACACATATATCCCACAAACTTATACATACCAACTTCACAATATGTTAAGAACACTAACACAACTATTTATTAAGGTTTCAGCCGATTTAGAAACAGTAAACATACAATAATCACAAAATTCACTGCGAATTATGAAATACGCGTCCAACATTCGCTCTATTTTGGCAAATGAACACGTGTTTACTACTTAGAATACTATGAATGCAAACAAATAGCGTTAAGAATATTATAAGCTACGAAATGGGTCCAATTTAAACCATTTTAAATACTTTTTTTTTACGCTAGGTATCTTTGAAAATACACCGGGACACATACGCCCTGTTCTGATCGAAAGGATTAAAAAGTGAGTGACTAATGCTAAAAAAGCACCCAAAATCCCCTATTCCTTTTAATAATTAACCGGACGGCTTATGTCACGCTTCAACTACTAACTTAGAGCATTTAAAGCATATTTTTCGATTTTCGATTTTAGACCGGCTTTCCGATAGTATTGTCTTGAAAATCATAGTAAGATATTATCGGCTGATTTGGATAAGTTATAGCTATATAATATGAAAATGGTTGATTGCACTGTGGAACATTTTTGGGATTATTGTCTGGGGGGTGAGAAATTCTAAGTCAGGGTGATAGTACTAGGTCAGTATAGTAAAACCCTCAAAGGGTTTGGCGTTCGTATGTGTCAGTTTTGTTTTCATGACCTTTTAAACTTTTTACAATTTCTATTTGTTTTTATTCTTTGTCATTTATTGCCTTTTTTATAAATTTTCCCCAATAACTCCAGACTTCTGGCCATAAACTACTAAAAAAATGAAGTAAAAATTTTTCTTTTAATATTTAAATTTTTAGGAAAAAAATACTTTTTTCCCTTCATACATTCATTTTTAACTTTGAAATTGTTGCACATATAGGAAAACGGTATAGAAACAGATTTGAGAAACTGTAATTCTTAATTTTTCTAAATTTGTTTCATCAAAATCGGACAAGTGGTTCGCGAGTTATGTTAAACTACGTTTTTGCCAAAATGTTACTAAGCGAAGAAACATCAAAATAAGGAAAAAATTTAAAAGGTCTTAAAAAAAAACTGACACATACGAACGCCAAGCCCTCTGAGGGTTTTACTATACTGACCTAGTACCATCACTCTGACTTGGAATTTCTCACCCCCAGATTAGCTGTTGTACTGTGTGGTAAGCAGGAAATGTCAAGCCATAAATTCGTAAAAATTTACCAAAGAATGCAACAGTAGATTAGAGACAACTTAAAACTCTTAATTTTCTTTACTGGAATAACATGAAATGTATTTATAAGTGTGTTATAATAAATTCCCTCATAAATTGCTCATATTAATCAAAGAGAGCTTTATAAGTGTTAGTTGTTATTTGTCTTGAGAAAGTTTCGGTTTCCATTTCCTTTCCTAATCTTAAACAAGAATGTAGTATAGAGGGATCAGTATTGGATTCTCATATCTACTATCTGTATACACCTTCTACCCAAAAAATCTCCTTCATCAATAAGTTCCGGAGTTTGATAACGACGGTTCTTGTTTTTCTTGTTTTGACATTCTTTGCCATTACGATTACCAGAAAAAATGTTATTCTTGGACAACATTTCTCATGAGCTTGCTAGACAGTGTTCTTTGGAGCTCTTGCAATTTGGACGTTAGAATTTGCAAATTTATTTACTTTCAGATTGATAGCTAGTTTCGCAAGCGTAACCACTTAGTCTAGGTTTAGTATCGAATTTATCTGGTGGATGAGTAAAATATGGATTCAAATTTATTTGTAATCGCAAGGCAGCTATAAATTACATACATAGGTTAATTTTAGTTACTTTTGGGCTTTTCTTTAAGAACCTTTTGGAGTTTTCAAATCCATTCAAATTGAAGCCTGCTTGTGATAACTACAATCAATACTAAACGAAAATGTTATTAGTATTAAATTTATATAATAAATAAATTATAAACTAAACTTACAGTATTTTATTTTTAAAAGATAATAATTTCAAGAATTGTCTTGCTCCGTTCTTCAAGTTCCAGTTCTGCCAGTGCCTAACTAGTTTATCATTATCCGTAAACATTTTAAAATTCCGCTCAACTTAGCAACTTCTTTGTAAAAATAGGGACACTCATATACTTACATAAATACGCACATATCTCAACTTGTTCTCAGTGCACTTCACCATATTCAAACTAAGCAAACTTTGCCTTCATATAAATTTTATATATACTCGTACATAGTTATTTCTCTCCGGTAATTCAAATAAAGTTCAATTACCATTCGAGTTGATAAGCATCAATGAATTTGCATTCCATCAGATTATACTTATCTTAATATTAATATCTATTTTCTACATCAGTACAACGGGAACATCTCAGTCATTTCCAATGATTGGTTTGAGCAAAGAAGGAGCATTTCCAAGTAAGTCAGGCAACGACTGGCGGCTTAAATGCGAGCGCTATATACACAGACACAGTTGCTGTTGTTGCATTTGTTTCCTTACAATGGCCTGATAAAGGATATTAAATGGGTTTCTTTACTTTACTGCGGGCAAAATTTTATATTCGAAAACTAATCACTGCTTTTCTGACAATTTCTGACAACAAAACAAATCTAATAGAAGTCGTAAAAAATAGGATAATGAAAGAGATAGTACACACGTACGAGTATGTGTGTTTATGCAAAGGAATTTATTCATGTTTTTTCGAGCGGTCGACAATAATTTGATAATTTTTGGTTTTGTACAGTGTTTACTTATGTTTTACCATAAAACCATAAAATTCCTCTATTAGAGAATTAATTAAATTTAATTCAGTATACTTATCGTAGCTTTACAGTCCGGAATAAAATTGTTATGAAATATTATATAAGTTATTACTATTTTTCATTTATTTTATATTTTCCAAGCAGAGAAACTCATTTTTCGGATTTCATATATTGAACTGCAAATGATACTGTATGGCAAGAGATATACCAAATAATATTCCAACAATATTTTAAAAAGAGAAAACTTAGAAACTTCAAACTTAACATTTATTATCATTCTAAGAGCTTTGGCATTGTTTTGGCTACGGCTCCGTTTTGGATGTTTAATCTGTTTAGTCCAATTTCCGATGACTCGCTTGAGCACTTCGACTGGTAACTGGCGAATGACACGCGTGATGTTTTGCTCCAAGACGTGCATCGAAGCGGGCTTGTCTTCATATACTTCACACTTTATATATCCCCACATGACAATGTCTAATGGTGTGATATCACACGATCTTGGTGGCCAATCGACCGGTCCAAAACGTGAAATTATGTTCTCAAGTTTTTTTTCTATAAACCCATTGATTGATGAGATGTATGGGAAGTTTCGCCGTCTTGCTGAAACCAAATATCGCTGACATCAGATCACACCAAAGCTTTTTATTTCTAGATAAAATGGCAGCTCTTGAATCTCCTCATGTTGCTCTTCGTCACAAATGCGGCAACTTTACCTAATTACATACCCATTGGATCAGAAATGGGCCCTCATTGCTGAACAAAAATTGGCTCTAAAACGTTGGATCTTCTAGGAAATTTTCAGAAGCCGGTAGAGCAGTGGCGCTCATTTAATGAACAACGCAATAAAAATCCAAACACGCGTGTTTGACTGATAATTCTGCTACTGAGAAAAATATCACACGCACACGAAAGCGGCTGAACATGTACGCTAGGTACGTACGAAAATCTATAGCAATGTTTGTGCAGCGTAAACGTAAAATGTAATAGTATTGAGGCGTGCGCACCACTGCGGTAGAGAGAAGCGAAGACACTTGGGAAGGGCAGCTGCTTCGTTTCTAGAATAAGATGTATTTTCTACGTTTTTAATTTAAGATCTCGACAATCGATGTGCCATACGTTTTAAGAGCGGTAGGGGGGCAAAAAATTCAATATCTTTGGAATAGTATGAATGAACAAATTTTTTTTACAGATTATTAAAGGTGAATATTTTTCGTGTTGTGTTACTTCTCAATTTTTTTTAGCGTGAAGAATACTAAAAAATTTCAACTGTTTAACAAAATATTGTGTTAAATATTATTATTTAAACAAAAGGACCTTAAAAAAATATTTGTAATATAGCACGAACATTTTTCTTTGACTTCACAAAATTTCATCGATTTATCTCCAGTAGTTTATGAGAAAATCATTTTACAATTTTATCATTCTTTAAATTTCAACCTTCAATAACTTTAACAAAAAAGAATTTTGACGAAATATTTATATCATGAGGTATGCGTCTGGTTCCCTTCCCAATGAACTGCTAATTTTCAAAATCGGGAATTATACAAATTCTTGTTCTTTTTTTAAACGCACCAACAGAACAGTGACAGTTTAAATGAAACTTTTTTACTTCCGCGAATATGTACATACTTGCATAAATTGCATGTTTTTGAGGAAATGGAAATGGTTAAAAAAAAACTGGCTCATCAACATTATTTCTTCTTCTCATAATTTGAAAGCGTTTTTGGTATTGTCTAAAGTCATCAATATTCGTATATACTAAGTGTCTCTCGATATATGGTTATATTTTCTAGAACTCTTTCCTGTACTCTAAGTACTTCAGATATTGTTTATGAATTTCACATTTTCGCCCACATTAAAAAAAATTTGTTTAAAATGTTCGCTGAAAAGTTTCCTTAAATTATGCACTTTCAAGTGAAATTGCTTTTTCGTGTGATGTAAGACATGGCGAAAGCAAAATTAAGGAAAACGTGCGTACGTCCTAATATATGCAACGCTTTACTGCTTACCTGAAGCAGTTTATCCGCAGTTGTTTTTCCTTTTGCCGAGCGCGGCTAACGCAGGCTGTTTTTATACTTTTCGCCTGTCTTTTGTTGCGCGTACTCCTTCTAGGTGCTTTCAATAGTTTTTTTCCTTTAATTCAAGTTGAGTGAATTTTGTGACACTTTTAACCCCTTCTTCTAAAGCTTCAAGTATTTTGAAATTTTTTGGCATATACATATATGTATATGTTATATATTTAATTCACCATTTGTGTGTCATCTGCTTTTGTAATATGATTCCCCTCAAAATCATAAGCTTCTACATAAAATAACGGGTGTTTAATGTTTATTAGACTTGTGGTTTTCATTCACGCAATGGTTTTTCGATGTTTGTGATTTTGACAGCTGTTACTTGATTTCTGCTTAGTTTGGTTTATTATTTTATAATAAACACATTTACGCTTGCAAATTGTACAAAGTTATTGCCAAAATATAGGATAATAAAATAATGTTACAGTCTATGTGGAATATATAGAGCAATTCCGGAAATGGAAGATGTTGATGTGGACGACCTGTCATTCCAACAAGATGTCGCCACATTCAATGCAGTCAACGGAACAATCATTTCATTGAAGTAAACTATGGAAAATTTTTTGTTCACATACTTTAGCAATTGCTACAAAAAGTGGTCGAAAACTGAGCCCTTCAGCTGGAATTTATTCGAACCAGTTGCCACAGTCACTTGTCTGATATCCATCTTCATTTTTCTTGAAATTTAAATATCTATAAGAACACTTTTTGTAGTATTTTACATTTTCTAAATATAAATATTCAAAAATGCAGAATACTTCACAAGAATCGTAAGAGCGTAATGGGCTCGTGGCAGTTTTCACCAAAATTTTCCGGAACCTTAGTAGACTTTCAATTACCAAGAATATCTTATTAGAAAATTGTATTTAAACATAGTACGTTTAGAAAGTATTATCGACTGTATATGTCTTTCATTATAACGGAAAAGCTAATCTCAACTAACGTTTCCCATGAAAAACATACCTCTAAGTAAGCCTTTAACATAATTTTGCTGGCCTGATCTTGAAAAGGATTCTCCCTATCACTACAATAAGTACCCATTATTTGATGCAAAGCCAATCACTTTTCCTAAAGATTATAATCGCAAACACATTACTGGAACACCGAAAATTAAAAAAAAGTTATCAGTAGGGCGACAATATCTTACCGGTACATAGGAAAGGAGAAAATGTTTTGTAATAATATTTTATACAGTAGGATAACTAGCCCAAAATAACCTGTCTGAATAACGATGTCTTAATATTTCAAAACATAAACACTTTACTTTCTCCAAATTTACTAAAGAAGCACAGATTCAAACAAAAATTAATAAAAATATGGGTTTAAACTACAAGTATTACTGAAGTGCAAGGTCTCACCATACTTCAAGATATAAGCTATTTTATTTCATTAATGTCATGAAACTACCTTCCAAAAGAACATGAACTAGTCCTAAAGTAATGCCTGAGTAGTACCCATCTTGTACTAAGGCTTTAAAGAACTTTTATAATATAAAATAAAGTTTTTATAATAATTTATACTTATAGAGGGATGCGCTAGGTCTGAACTACTTTCAAATGTGTACTTAACTGTGATAGGTTGGTCTCTATATTCCTATCTTTTCTAGTGTATGGACCACTTTACAGGTTTCCACGACCCTTCTGCCACCAAATCAAGCAAAATCAATTTGCTTTGTTGCTCTAAGAGCCACGAGAAGTGAAACGCAATTATTTGAAAAAAGTTCACTGTCGACCTGTCACCATTTGTCGAAAAGCCGGCAGCGACTGCTGAAAAGTTGCACAGACAAGGAAAGAGTTAGTCTGTATGTTTGACATACATACACATTGGGTTTGGAAGAGCACTATACATTAACTATTTGCATAAACTTACAGTTTTATGTATATATATTGTTAAGAACTGTATGCTACTGTTCAGATTTAGAAGGCCAATTTGACATCTAAAGAAAGATTTGTCGTTTAATCGTTTAAGCAAGCAACTGAGCGTACAAGGTCTGTCGCAAAAGAAACAGGACTGTTAAAAAAAACAACAAACAATTATTATTTTTCAAAAGTTATATTTTTTTATTTTATTTATTTATTTATTTATACAAAGCTTACATAATAATTAATTAATATATAAACTAAAGCAAACGCAGCGCTAGCAGCAGAGGCTTTCAGCTGTATATTTCTTTATTCAAAGTAGTTTCCTTGTACTTCGATACAGCATTTAGTCCGGTCAATTAGCATTTCAAATGAGTTTTTAAAGTAATTTTTCTTGAGAACATCGGTCGTCGCCTTTTGCATAGCTGAAATGTTCTGAAACCAGTGTCCTTTCATGGGCAAATGAAGTTTTGCAAATAGGTTAAAATCCCAGGTTGCCAGATCAGGTGAGTAAGGTGAGTGATTAATGGTTAATATGGAGTTTTGTGTCAAAAAATCAGTGACAAGCGTCAACCGATGACACGGCGTATTATCGTGCAACAGGCGCCAGGACCCTGCCTCACGGTATTGTGGTCGAGCACGACGAATGCGTGACAAAAGACGCTTCATAACACCAAGGTAAAACACAGCAATTCGTTTGGCCAGGTGGGATGAACTCTCGGTGAACAATACCCTCGGAATCGTAAAAACAAATCAGCATTGTCTTTATTTTTGACTTCTGAAGACGACTTTTATCGGTGACTTCTTATCATCACAGAGGTCCTCACGACCTTCCTGGAATCGCTTAAACCACTCATGCACATTGCTACGGGATAGGCACTGACCGCCATAAACTTTTTTTATCATTTGAAATGTTTCAGAAAAAGTTTTTCCAAGTTTAAAACAAAATTTAATATTTGCTCTTTGTTCAAAATGCATTTTACGACCGATGACCAAAAGCTGCTGTCACTTTTTGATCGATAACATCGATTGTAGATATCCAATTGTCTTAAAATTTTTACGAAATGTCAACAAGAGATCAAACTCTTTATTTCATATACCAACCAATAAGTGGCGCCACCAGAAACAGTTATATTTTAAAAGCTCTGTTTCTTTTGCGACAGACCTTGTAAATAACGGGTCTTTCAATAGGAACGCTACAGAAGTAAACGAATAGGGACAGCAAACGCCGCCATATTATTTCTTCTTCTTTTAACATTTCTCTTCACTTAAGTTTGTCATTTTCTTATGGAAAGACATACGATCCAATAACGAGTCGAAATTATTAAAATTTACTACCGAAATTCGGAGTCAGTGGACTCAACTTTAAGAGTGCTACTTCCAATATATGGTCGTCATAATCATCCTGTGAGCCTAACAATTGAGCGTCTGGTGGACAAATTTTAACTCGCAGACACAGTACAAAATGTTCCCATGCCAGTGAGACAAAGATTGCACGTAGTCTCGAGAATATTTCTGCCGCTAGCGCATAAATTTAGGAAGACCGTAATTAGTATCTCACACGTCGTTCTCAAGCGTTGGACATCTCTGTGACGTCGTTGTGGCGAATTTCAAAAAAAAGATCCTACGTCCTTACAAGAATTAGCGCAAGAACTGAAGCCGCTTAACTACAATAACCGCCGTATGTTCATGAATTGGACTTGAAAATGATCCGGATTTTCATAAAAAACTCATCTTCAAGCAATGAGGCTCATTTCTAGCTGAACGGCTTCGTCAATAAGCAAAATATGCATTGTTGGTCAGCCAGGAATCTACACATTCTCCATGAGTCACCGTTGTATCCTTAAAAAATTACGGTTTGGTCTGGTTTATGGGCTGGCGGCATGGGCTGTACTTCTTCCATGATGATCAAGACCTGCATGTTACTGTTGAATGGGAATCGCTAACGCACAATGGTAACCGAATATTTTTTACCCAACATTGACTTGGACAATTCGTGGTTCCAACAGGACGGCGCCACAAGCCAATAGGCGAATTTCACAATAGATTTATTTAAAACCAAGTTTGGTGAACGTGTTATCTCACGAAATGGCTCAGTCAATTGGCCAATTGGTTATTGAATAACCTTCTTATTGAATAAATAAGTATACATTATAAAGTACTGAACTATAATTTTTACATACTACAGTTTGTATCAGATTTATTATGAAAACTGTACAAATTTGTTGAATCAAAGCTCAAATAAACCTTATCTCAAAAATATCTTTCAAAACACCACCTCCCATGCTTTACCAACTTTAAAATTGCCCATAATTCTTAACAAGTAAATATAACGATAAATATTTATTTTACACATTGTTTATAAAGTTTTTTCTGTTAATTTTATATTCATATGTTCAATAAAATAAAAACTTTACACATTTTTGTTTTTTATATTTCTAAAATTAGTTAATACGTTAACTCTGTTTTAGTTAAATATGTCATGTAAATTAATGAATATAAATTCGTTTAAACTAAGAAATTTGAATAATTCATTGCTTTTTCTTTTTCTTTTTCTTTTTAAACTCATTTTTATATTTTCTGACTTCTCATTTTTAAATTTGACTATATAGTGTTCCCCATCTTCTTTTTTTTTAACAGTTTTACTTGTCTATATGGATTACATACCTTATCTAATCGTTTTCTTACATTTTCCGCATTTATAAAATTTGTGTCATATTCTTCTTCATCTTTGTATTTATTAATGTTTTCAATTCGTTTTTCCTTAATTATTTTGGAATAAATTTTTGGTGTTTCTGTATTGAAAAATATATTGTGTGGAAATTCTTGTGTATTCGAGTGAATAATTGTATGTTAATAGGTATGAATTTCCAAATATTTCAATTCTTTGTCTTCCGATGTATGTATTAATCTTAACTTTTCATTGAGTATTATATAAAGTCGTTTAATATCACCTATACCTGTTTATGCTGTTGTTAATATTCATTTCATCACACCATCCTTTGATAATTGTGTTATTTAAACCCTGTTCTTGGTCAATTTTCATAACTTTCAGAGGTCCCATAGCATTAAATATTTTTAGTTAAATAATGAAAATAAATCAACATACTATATGTCAAATTATTTTCGCTTTCCCACTTCCAAAAGTCTGAAACAATTTTTTCTGTGACTTTGTATATCGGAGGTGTAACTTTAAACGGACTTTTCTTTGCGATGTGGTCACTTTTACAATGGTTACAAAGCTCACAAATATTAGTAATATTCGAAATTTCTTTCAAATAATTTGGATAATAATATTTTTTTTTTAAACATTTCGCAAATTTTTCAATCCCTTGTTGAAGTCCACGCAAGTGAATTTCTGTACAATCGATTTAAACTCAGAAATAAACCAAAATATTTTTTTAATTTTTTACTTGTTCTACCAACCCTATTTTTTATTACTAATCAAACCTTTATAAATCTTGTAGATACAAAAAATCATTGTCGTTCGACATGTATTATATAAAGGTTTTCTTTTTAAGAAGATAACATTTTACTAATTTAAATCAAACTTATTAAGGAGAATCTTCCGCCTTTGCAGCTTTGCATTTAGTTTTCTTATGTGATGTAGCCATTGAAGTCGCTTTTTATTATAAACTTTCTACTAAATAAATATGGTCTAAAATATTTTGTGGCCCACACTATTGCTAATAACTTCTTTCCCATCGTTAAAAGTTTGTTTAAAGTTCGATTCGCGAAGCAAATGGGATGGTTGTGTTGGCTTGACACTGTCCCTAAGGCGACGTTAGAAGCGTCTATAGCTATAGTAAATGGCTTTTCATAATTTGGATACACTAATATAGGATTTTCTGTAATCAATATTTGTATAGCTTCTATGGCTTTAAGGTATTATTATTTCCCTTTTTTAAACAATTCGTTAGGGGTTTGGTATCATTAGCAAAACTTTATGGGTAATCGTTTTAAATTTACTCGGATTTAGTTTAATACCTGTCGATGTTACTACGTGCCCTAAAAACTGTGCTTCGGGGTTTAGAAATTCTCACTTAGCTAGCTGTACTTTAAGGTTAGCATCGAACAACCTTTGGAAAACTTTCTGAACGTTTCGATCGGCTCCTGAAGTGGCGCGCTAAAAACAAAAATTTCGTCTAAATACACCAAACAATTCTCACAAATTAGTCCTCCCAAAACTGTGTTCATCAGCCTTTGGAATGTGACTGGGGCATTTTTCAGCCCAATTGGCATACGTAGAAATTCACAACCTTCTTGGGTAGAAAATGCAGTATTATTCCTGTCATCAGAATCCATTTCACTTTGATGGAATCCCTTTGTCAAACCTAAGGTCGAAAAGTACACATATTTTCCCAACTTATCTAAAATTTCATCCATAATTGGGAATGGATACCTATTATCCGCGGTAATGGTATTTAACTTAGCACTTGTAAGGGAAGTTATTGCGTTTTAAGTGTCAGTATGTTTGTGTTATCGGTGCGAAAATGAGCTTCGAGCAAAGAGCAAACATTAAATTTTGTTTTAAAATTGGTAAAACTTTTACCGAAATATTTTAATTCATTAATTCATTAAACAAGCAGAGTGCACGAATGGTTTCAACATTTCCAAAGTGGTCGTGAGGACATAAATGACGATCAACATGTGGGCCCATCAAAATCCGTGATCACCAGAAATTTCATCGAAACTGTGCGTGAATTCATCAAAAATCAGTCGAAATCATCATTGAATCTCATGAAAATAGAATTGAGTATCTGCAAAACACCGATTTATTGCATTTGGACCGATCATTAGGCTTACGAAAGGTGTGTGCACGGTTTGTTCCACACAAATTGACGACGACCAAAAATTGCTCAGAATCCAACATTCGAAGGACGATCATTTGACCAAAAATCACATTTTAACCATTAACCATTCTCGTATTCACCTGATATGGCACCCTGCGACTTCTTCCTTTTCGGAAAAATGCATTTGCCCATGAAGGGAAAGCGTTATGCACACGTAGAGGCCATTCAAATGGCTTGCACGGCAGACTGGCGGCCATACCGGCCAACGAGCTAAAACACTCATTTGACACGATTTTGAACCGTGCAAAAAGTTTTCTTGGAGCAGAAATAGACTATCTTGAATAAAATAAATTGATTTTGCCGAAAAAATCCATTTGTTCTGTTTTCTTTTAAGGTCCTGTTTACTTTGGAACGCACCTTGTATTCTTTTTTTTCACAGAGGGATCTGGCTATTTAGGCACATCCTATAGCACTACAGAGTTTGGATAATAGCTATGGCAAATAATTTTCTGCTTTATCATTTTCTTTATTATTTGCTTAGCTACTTCCGGATATCAGTATGATTCAACAAAGATAGTGACTTAACAGATTTTTTTAACTCGGTGTTTAATTTTGTTGGTGTGGATTTTGAGGCTTTTACATTCCCTTTTATTTATGTCGATGGTTTAATCTGAATTGAGTTTCGTCGTCGTCGTATTTATAATAATCAGAAGCCTATCGTGGTCCCCTAATGAGTTCGTGGTAGTTTAAAAGTTATTAAGTGTTTCAGATTTGTTTTCGAATTTAATTTATTAAGTATATTCTACCTACCTTCCACCATAATTAATAGAAAAATCATGCTCATATAATTTTAATTTATTGCTTTCATATTTATTGCTTCGTTGCTGAATACATCTGTTTTAATTAAACTAACAGATGAACCCTACCACATCTACCAAAAATTTTATTTCTTTGTTCTTATGTGCAAATTCAATTGAGTGTAGTTTTCCGAGACTTTTATTTGAAAATATGTAATCTCTTGATTTTTTGGTTCTGGTTGACCGTATATACGAATTCTCGACTGATTTGATTCAGCGGGGTTAATATTTCTAGTTTACAATGAATTCGTTTCCGGGACATTGAATGAAGTACAGTTAATAGGGTTATCATGACTCATTTACCTGCCTGGAATGATTACACAGTACAACAGCTAATCGGGGGGGTGAGAAATTCCAAGTCAGGGTGATGGTACTAGGTCAGTATAGGAAAACCCTCAAAGGGTTTGGCGTTCGTATGTGTCAGTTTTTTTTTATGACCTTTTAAATTTTTTCCTTATCTTGATGTTTTTTCGCTTAGTTGTAACATTTTGACAAAAACATAGTTTAACATAACTCGCGAACCACTTGTTTTATTGTTTTAATATTATTATTTTTATTGGTTGTACAGTTTATTTCAGACTGACGGATAAATTCGAATGTATACAGATATATATGTAAGAGAAACTAGTTGCTCGCAGGCAACGGGATTTTACAGTTACGAATATTGCGTTGTATTTACATACATATGTATGTATGTAAATGTCTTGAGTATTTCTAACACTCTTCTCAACGCAATATGTCATTAGACAATTAAAAGTTAACATTTTCATTTTAACATATACACATCATGTTAATACATTTCTTATGCTTAATTTTACAAAGGTTCTTGGTCAAGACATAAGATATCATATTTGCAGTTGATACATACTTTATTTCAATTACATTGTCTTTGACCATTTGCCTGACAGGATGATACTTAATATCTATATGCTTACTGCGCGCATGGTACTTCGAATCTTTTGCTAAATATTGCGCACTTTGGTTGTCGCTAAATATTTTTGTTGTATGACCATCACTCAAACCCATCTCATTCATGAGTTTGCGGACATACGCTGCTTCCCGACTTTGCTTTATGCCGTATAAAGATTTTTGAAGCTTGAGCACACACACTGTCTCATGTACACCACATTTCGCAGTTCATTGTTGAGATAAGCAGATGACACATCTATTTGGTGCATATACGTATCTTTCTCAACCGCTATGGCAATTGCTTAACGTATTGTTGAATACCGTGCCACAGGAGAGAACGTTTCAGTGCAGTTGACACCGAATCTCTGGCCAAAGCCTTTGGCCACTAGACGAGACTTAAAACGAGCGATGTTGCCATGCTTGTCACGCTTTACTGCAAATACCCATTCACAACCGATCACCTTTTCGCCCTCAGGAAGATTCACCAATGACCACGTTTTATTGGCCTTTAGACTGTACATCTCCTTCTGCATCGATATCTTTCACTGACTGGCATGATCAGAACTTAAGGCCGAGGTTACTGTTTCTGGCACTGCCACATCATCTGTTGTCATAACATTAAAAATTTGATACTGCTTGCTTGGACGCCCAGGATTTCCTGTACGGATCAGACTGACTCCAGGTTGACCAGCAGCACCTCACACATAGTCGCCGATTCATTACGATTTACACTGTCATCTGCAAAGAATATTTCAAGAAAAATTACGTCACGTGCTACTGTCACCTTTCCTGTAATCGGATCGTATAAACGGTATGCCTTTGCTGACTCTGAGTAGCCAACCATCACACGCGCCTCGCCTTTTGGGAGAAACTTCTTGCTATGCTTCTTGCTCAAAACTATTGCTTTGATCCCGAATTCTCTCAGATGGCTCACTGTTGGCTTTTTGCCAGACCACGACTCGACCGATTTCTTAGGTATGCAGCCGTTTTAATAGCTTCTGCCCAGAAATCCTCATTCAGACCAGCATGTAGAATCATACTGCGGGCCATCTCCACCAATGTTCTGTTCGCGCGCTCAGCTACACCATTTTGTTGAGGTGTGTGCGGTACAGTAAGCTGTCTTTTAATACCATTGTTTGCCAGGAGTTGGCCAAACGCGCCACTCAAATACTCCCGACCGTTGTTACTTGTCAGACACTTTATTTTTTTCCAGTCTGCTTCTCTGCGAACGCTTCGAACACTTTAAATTTTTCCAATACTTCGTCGCGAGATTTCAAGAAACTTACATACGTATATCGCGATTTATCATCAATGAATATTACAAAATACCGCACTCCTCCTCGTGAGGATTTATTCATTGGTCCACAATGAATGCACCAGATCCAATACGTCTTTCGAGCGATTTTCAGTTTTCTTTGGAAATGGTTTTACGCATATTTTACACTTTGCACAGGTTTCACATATATGATTATTTAAATCACTGTAAACTTTTGATGTTTCCAAACCATGTATTTTTATTAATAATTTTGTTCAGACTACCAAAGTTCAAATGTCCAAACCTATTGTGCCATTGCATTATAGCAGTCAGATCAGACTGTGCACCAAAACACCTATTGTCGTTTGTATCTAATAAAAACAAATCTAGCGTTCTTTAGCCATTAAAATTACTTCACCGTCTTAATTTTGAATGTTCACACTTTCGTGTTCAAACTTAACTCTGAACCCCTTCTGTATTATTTTTGCTACAGATATGAAATTGCATTGAAGGTTCTGCACATATAATACGTTTACCAAATCAATTGTACTTTCACGCCAATTCAACCGCACTGTACCGCGACCTCTTGCTACAATATAATCGTTTCCACCTAACACTATTTTCTCAGTATGCGGTTCGAATTTTATGAAACTTGATTTATCACAACACAAATGTGCCGTTGCACCACTGCCCAAGCAGCAAACGTTTTTTGCAAAGCTACCGTTAGAACACGCAAACACTGAGTACGACTTTTTTCGATCTTTGTCGTCATTCTCATTTTCGTTGTCTTTGACGCTCTCGTTTTTTTCGCTAACTTTTGTTTGGCAATTCTTTGAAATATGTCCACGGGGACCACACGACCAGAAACTTACATTTTTTCGTTTTTGTTGTCCATCTTTTACATACTGTTTATTTTCGTTTCGCGAAGAAAACATTTTTTGCTCTTCTTGTTGTTCTCTTTGCTCCTTACGCCTTTCACTCTCTTCGAGCAATTTAATTTTTAACGCACTTAATGCCGGCAAAGAATCACGCGATTCCATTGCTACCACGAAATTATCAAAGGTGTCAGTCAAGCTTGACAACAACAGTATACACAAACACTCTTCGGAAAATGAAAAACCAATTTCACACAAATTTTCAATCAGATCTGTGAATTTCTCTAAATGCTTAGACATATTTTTAGATTCTGACGATTTTATATGCAATAATTGTCTTAACAATGTAACGCGGCGTGCAGGTCCTTTACTCATATGTACATATTTCTCTTAACCTTTCCCACGCACTAGCTGACGTTTGGCAATTTTTTACATTATTTATTTGTGAACGCTTTCATCTTTTGCATCAAGCACAGTATCTTTTTCGTTTTTTACGATACGACCGCAAACTACGCCCCATAACTCTGCATGACCCACGCGCTGTAATTGGTGTCGTCCAGCTTTTCAATCGAGTGCATAACAGAATTCATTTTGCCTTCTAACACGAAATTTCACTTAATCACTTTAAGTTATTAGTTTTTTGTTTTTTTTTCGTTTAATTTTGCTCGAGCGTAACAAAACTGAAAATTTATTTTTTGCAAATCAAAATTAACTCTTAACACCGCGCACAAAATCTTATACGCAAACTTTTTCACTTGTACTATATTAAAATTTTTTTCCTTTGCCACACGATTTTTTCGAGACTAGCCTGAGCCCATAACCTATTGGTCAGGGATAATGGAATGCCCAACTTATTCCAGTGTGAGAGCGCCTCAAAATAAGCGTTTTTTTATAACATTTTCCATTATGGCCAGATCGAACAAAATAAGAATTTTGGCATTTTAAATTAAAACACCCAACATTTATTACGATTGCAAATTATTTTATATTGAACTTGTAATATATGGCGAAACTACTTAAGTCCTTTTTTATGATTTTATGGTATATTAACACAACTGACTTTCGATCTTTCAGTACTTAATAAGGTGAATTAAACCTGTTTTTAATTATTTTTAATTGAAAATTAATTCTAATGTGCATCAAATTACAAAACGCTTCATGAAATATATTTAAATTTCACATTTTCTTTGATTTTCATTGTTTTAAATTTTTATTAGTGCTCTTGAACGGCGGCAACAAATTCCTCCGTTCACATATATTTTTGGTATAATTTCAATCTGGCCGTTCCAGTCATTCCAATTACAAAACGTCAAAACCTCCCCAATCCAGTCAACTGTTAAAGTTTAGGAGGTTTTGACGTTTAGCAATTGTTCTCTCACTTCCAGTGAGAGAAGAGTTGGACATCTCTTTATCTCTGCTATTGGTTGTACAGTTTATTTCAGACTGACCGATAAATTCGAATGTATACATATACATATATAGAGAAATTATTTGCTCGTAGGCAACAGGATTTAACAGTTACGAATATTGCGTTGTATATATGTACATATGTAAATATCTTGAGTATTTCTAACAATTTTTGTTTTCTTAAATATTTCAGCTGAAAGCTACTTTTGCTTAATAATGTCTCTTTTATTTCAAGATTTCAAATAACAACTCTTAACTTGTATGTACAATAATATTCAAAGTTCTTGGTTCTTTTTTTTTAACATAAGTTTTTAATATTAGGTATGCTTTGAGCCCCATTTAATTTAAATATTCAATATTCTACGACCTTAAGCTAAATACAGATAGAAAGTAAACAGAAGAATGTATCATTCTTCATATGCCCAGTTCTCATATTGATATCAAAGGCTTTTCTTAGAAAAAACAATTCGTGCTTTGCTAAAACTGCCCAAGAACGATGAAAGTTGTGAAAAACCAACCAAACTGGTATTATGTATAATAGCCTAGACTAGGTAAAGTTTTGTGGTTGATTGTGAGTTGATTCTACCTTCCTTCCTTCCGAACTACTTCGTCTGTAAGGATTAGGTAAATGTTGTTGTTTTAGTTAGAATAACTTGTAGTAAAGACTACTATTTGGTAACATTCGTTGGCCAAACTTAAATCCGGCATCCTGTTACGGAACCGTAACCTAACTCTTCTGTGAATTGTTGTTCCCGCATTTTCAAGGACTGTCTAATTGAAGGATGGTAAATTTTATACCAAAAATATATTCCTGGTTTATTTATTTAAAACACCAGCGCAAATATAAGCCATTTGCTTATGATTTAATAATTTTACGATTCCGCTGCCGAAACTTTTCATAAGTTTAAGCGTTTCTCAAATCAATCGTTGCATTAGCGCATTACTGCGAGGAATACGCAAAGACGAAAATGTAAATTTTCACAATGAAACCTACACATACACACGCAAATGACGATGACATTCTTATACCATTGATTTCGCTGCCAAATACTAGATAATAATTCATGCGAAATCGGTGCCAACAAGTAACAAAAAATATATCTACATGTGTGATTATGTGCACGATAATTACAATTGTTGCAGGCGAACAGCGCACAACGCCAAAACGTATGCTGCCGTTGCATGTTTCTGTAAAGGAGAAATTTTCAGTTCTCACAAAAGTCAGTTCGAACGGTTCAATTCGCATTACAATAAATTGCATCAATGAACGTGTGTGCGTGTGGTAGTGAAAGTATTTGCTTAGCACAGCGAGAAACGCGCGAAAGTTTCGCATAAGCTGAGTATCGATAGAGTCGTAATGAGATGCGAAATGGTAACATAAAAAGTTTTATTATACTTGCGGTCATATCATGATACAGTAATATAACTCATTGATAATAAATAGCGGAAGAAAACTTTGTCTATTTTGTTAGCCAAAGAGCGAGAGAGTTGGGAAGTAAACTATGAATAGAGTTGCAAAACGAGTGCGAGTTAATAGCAGCTTTGCAGCGGCTGGCGCTGTGAGGAAAAACTTTTTATCGTCTACCTAAAGTCACTTTTGTTGTTATTGTTGTCAACAGCGCAAAAAATCGCTATATACATGAGTTTCGCTCGAATTTCGCATAATTTGCATTGCTGCCATGTAACGCGCTCAAGTGCTAAGTACAAAGCAAAACGAGTTTTGAAATACAACTTACACACATACATTCATATGAACACATATCTTCTTCTTTACTGGCGTAGGCACCGCTTACGCGATTATAGCCGAGTCAACAACAGCGCGCCAGTCGCTTCTTCTCTTCGCTACTTGGCGCCAATTGGATATTCCAAGCGAAGCCAGGTCCTTCTCCACTTGGTCCTTCCAACGGAGTGGAGGTCTTCCTCTTCCTCTGCTTCCCGCGGCGGGTACTGCGTCGAATACTTTCAGAGCTGGAGCGTTTTCATCCATCCGGACAACATGACCTAGCCAGCGTAGCCGCTGTCTTTTAATTCGCTGAACTATGTCAATGTCGTCGTATATCTCGTACAGCTCATCGTTCCATCGAATGCGATATTCGCCGTGGCCAACGCGCAAAGGACCATAAATCTTTCGCAGAACTTTTCTCTCGAAAACTCTTAAGGTCGACTCATCGGTTGTTGTCATCGTCCAAGCCTCTGCACCGTATAGCAGGACGGGAATTATGAGCGACTTATAGAGTTTGGCTTTGTTCGTCGAGAGAGGACTTTACTTTTCAATTGCCTACTCAGTCCAAAGTAGCACCTGTTGGCAAGAGTAATCCTGCGTTGGATTTCCAGGCTGACATTGTTGGTGGTGTTTACGCTGGTTCCAAGATAGACGAAATTATCTACAACTTCAAAGTTATGACTGTCAACAGTGACGTGAGTGCCAAGTCGCGAGTGCGACGACTGTTTGTTTGATGACAGGAGATATTTCGTCTTGCCCTCGTTCACTGCCAGACCCATTTCTTTTGCTTCCTTATCCAGTCTGGAGAAAGCAGAACTAACGGCGCGGGTGTTGAGGCCGATGATATCAATATCATCGGCATACGCCAGCAGTTGTACACTCTTATAGAAGATGGTACCTTCTCTGTTGAGTTCTGCAGCTCGAATTATTTTCTCCAGAAGCAGGTTGAAAAAGTCGCACGATAGGGAGTCGCCTTGTCTGAAACCTCGTTTGGTATCGAACGGCTCGGAGAGGTCCTTGCCGATCCTGACGGAGCTTTGAGTGTTGCTCAGCGTCAGTTTACACAGCCGTATTAGTTTTGCGGGGATACCAAATTCAGACATCGCGGCATAGAGGCAGCTCCTTTTCGTGCTGTCGAAAGCAGCTTTGAAATCGACGAAGAGGTGGTGTGTGTCGATTCTCCTTTCACGGGTCTTTTCCAAGATTTGGCGCATGGTGAATATCTGGTCGGTGGTTGATTTACCAGGTCTAAAGCCACACTGATAAGGTCCAATCAGTTTGTTGACGGTGGGCTTTAATCTTTCACACAATACGCTCGACAGAACCTTATATGCTATGTTGAGGAGACTAATCCCACGGTAGTTGGCGCAGATTGTGGGGTCTCCTTTTTTATGGATTGGGCATAGCACACTTAAATTCCAATCGTTGGGCATGCTTTCGTCCGACCATATTTTACAAAGAAGCTGATGCATGCTCCTTACCAGTTCTTCGCCGCCGTGTTTGAATAGCTCGGCCGGCAATCCATCGGCCCCTGCCGCTTTGTTGTTTTTCAGGCGGGCAATTGCTATTCGAACTTCTTCATGGTCGGGCAATGGAACGTCTGCTCCATCGTCATCGATTGGGGAATCGGGTTCGCCTTCTCCTGGTGTTATGTGTTCACTGCCATTCAGCAGGCTGGAGAAGTGTTCCCTCCATAATTTAAGTATGCTTTGGGCATCAGTGACTAGATCACCTTCGGGGGTTCTACAAGAGTATGCTCCGGTCTTGAAACCTTCTGTAAGCCGCCGCATCTTTTCGTAGAATTTTCGAGCATTACCCCTGTCGGCCAGCTTATCAAGCTCTTCGTACTCACGCATTTCGGCCTCTTTCTTTTTCTGTCTACAAATGCGCCTTGCTTCCCTCTTCAACTCTCGGTATCTATCCCATCCCGCACGTGTTGTGGTCGATCGTAACGTTGCGAGGTAGGCAGCCTGTTTTCTCTCCGCTGCGGCACGGCACTCCTCGTCGTACCAGCTGTTTTTTTGCGCTTTCCGAAAACCAATGGTTTCGGTTGCAGCTGTACGTAAGGAGTTTGAAATGCCGTCCCACAGTTCCCTTATACCGAGTTGTTGACGAGTGCTCTCAGAGAGCAGGAGTGCAAGCCGAGTAGAAAAACGTTCGGCTGTCTGTTGTGATTGCAGCTTCTCGACGTCGAACCTTCCTTGTGTTTGTTGGCGTGCGTTTTTTGCTGCACAGAGGCGGGTGCGAATTTTGGCTGCAACAATATAGTGGTCCGAGTCGATGTTAGGACCTCGGAGCGCACGCACATCTAAAACACTGGAGACGTGTCTTCCGTCTATCACAACATGATCGATCTGGTTGGTGGTTTTTCGATCCGGAGACAGCCAGGTAGCTTGATGTATCTTCTTATGCTGGAATCTAGTACTACAAATAACCATATTTCGGGCCCCGGCGAAGTCGATCAGCCTCAACCCATTTGGGGATGTTTCCTCGTGGAGGCTGAATTTACCGACCGTAGTGCCAAAGATACCTTCTTTGCCCACCCTGGCGTTGAAGTCGCCAAGCACGATTTTGACATCGTGGCGGGGGCATCTCTCATAAGTGCGCTCCAAGCACTCATAAAAGGCATCTTTGGTCACATCGTCCTTCTCTTCCGTCGGGGCGTGGGCGCAAATCAGCGATATGTTGAAGAACCTCGCTTTGATGCGGATTGTGGCTAGACGTTCATTCTCCGGAGTGAATGATAGTACTCGGCGACGGAGTCTCTCTCCCACCACGAATCCAACACCAAACTTGCGCTCCTTTATATGGCCACTGTAGTAGATGTCACAAGGACCTACTCGTCTCTGTCCTTGTCCCGTCCATCGCATTTCTTGGACGGCGGTGATGTCAGCCTTTATCTTTACGAGGACATCAACCAGCTGGGCAGCGGCACCTTCCCAATTAAGGGACCGGACATTCCAGGTGCATGCCCTCAAATCGTAGTCCTTATTTCGCTTGCCATGGTCGTCATCAAAAGGGGGGTCTCTCATCCGAGGCTGTTTGGTTGTTTCCATTGGTGCATTTTTTTACGTGGCGGGTCCCAAACCCAGCGCACAACCCTAAGTAGGGGATATTTCGCCTTCTCACTTTAGCTCGCCTTCAAACGGATGTTCTTAGGCTACCCAGAGGATACTTGGTCAGAGACCGGAAGTCGTGAGCTGCTTGAGTCATATGTAAAAGAATCGTTTCTGGCCACTCCCTAGTGAATGGCGATCAGAGAACTTTCCTCACTTGCGTGAACTTCTACACATGACTCCATCCTCCATGAACACATATAGATTCCAGTATTAAAGCAATGAAGCTGCCAATGGCAACCGAAAAAATAAAATATTCGCCAGTATTTTGTAAAATATTAAAAAAACTTATTTTTGTAATGAGCACATGTGCTATGCAGCTGTAGTATCTACTAACATACGTATGTAAAGGGTGATTTTTTAAGAGCTTGATAACTTTTTAAAAAAAAAAAACGCATAAAATTTGCAAAATCTCATCGGTTCTTTATTTGAAACGTTAGATTGGTTCATGACATTTACTTTTTGAAGATAATTTCATTTAAATGTTGACCGCGGCTGCGTCTTAGGTGGTCCATTCGGAAAGTCCAATTTTGGGCAACTTTTTCGAGCATTTCGGCCGGAATAGCCCGAATTTCTTCGGAAATGTTGTCTTCCAAAGCTGGAATAGTTGCTGGCTTATTTCTGTAGACTTTAGACTTGACGTAGCCCCACAAAAAATAGTCTAAAGGCGTTAAATCGCATGATCTTGGTGGCCAACTGACGGGTCCATTTCTTGAGATGAATTGTTGTCCGAAGTTTTCCCTCAAAATGGCCATAGAATCGCGAGCTGTGTGGCATGTAGCGCCATCTTGTTGAAACCACATGTCAACCAAGTTCAGTTCTTCCATTTTTGGCAACAAAAAGTTTGTTAGCATCGAACGATAGCGATCGCCATTCACCGTAACGTTGCGTCCAACAGCATCTTTGAAAAATACGGTCCAATGATTCCACCAGCGTACAAACCACACCAAACAGTGCATTTTTCGGGATGCATGGGCAGTTCTTGAACGGCTTCTGGTTGCTCTTCACCCCAAATGCGGCAATTTTGCTTATTTACGTAGCCATTCAACCAGAAATGAGCCTCATCGCTCATCGGACACGGACGCGAAACACATTTCAAACCGAACACTGATTTTGGTAATAAAATTCAATGATTTGCAAGCGTTGCTCGTTAGTAAGTCTATTCATGATGAAATGTCAAAGCATACTGAGCATCTTTCTCTTTGACACCATGTCTGACATCCCACGTGATCTGTCAAATACTACTGCATGAAAATCCTAACCTCAAAAAAATCACCCGTTACATATGTGTACTTAATGTAAAAGTTTTGTATATTTGCACTGAAATTTATTTGTTTGCATTTTCTGACTGGCAAAAGTTAGTTAATTTTGCGTGGAAAGTTTAACAATGCTGGGGAAAAATATTTTTATTAAAAACAGATAAAAAAAGGAAGGAAAACATTAACTTCGGTTGCTCTGAAACTGACATACCCCGGAATAAGGTTCTGTATTCCATAAAAGTTCGACTTAAAAATTAAATACCTAACCGGCCAACGGATAGTAGCTAACAAATAATTTTTTTCTAGTTCTTTTGTTTACGTTGTTTTGTATACGAGGGTTGACGTTTATATTTCAGGATTAGATTTCATTATTTTTCAAAATATACCACATTAAGGTCTATACACTTTTGCTAGCGTTTGAATTTTCGTTTCGAAATAATTTTCAGAATAAAAAGAAGTCACTAGGTGCCAAGTTAGGACTATATTTAGGGTAGCATATCAAATCGATGTCTTGATTTTTCAAAAAATACGGTTTGTTCAGTCGATGTAAGAGAGTTCGCATTCATAATTTTTTGAAATATATTTGGCAAAAAAATAGTTGTGTACAATTCAGAACTTAATGTTATTCGTTGTTTTATGAGTATGGTTGCGAGATATTCAGTTTTGCCAAAAAAAACAAGCCCTCATGTCTCACCTCGAAACACCCATACAGTGGCTACTGTTCACTTTTGGGCTCACACGCGAGTTAAGGAACGTATTCCTTTTAATAGTAACAAACAACAAAACAACCTATTCAGTAAACCAGCAACGCTAAAGAAAAATCATCAAAACAACCTTAACTTGGAAAAATAGAAGTGCACTATCATTACAAAAAAAAAAAAAAAAAAAATAGCAACCCAAATAGTTATTTACTAGTAAACAACCAGCATCTCAATGGTGTAAGTAGCACTAAGATTTATGTAAACAAACCTAAACAAACAATGTGTGGTACTATATCTAAACAAACTATCAACTAGTAATAAGTAAACATACTAGTTAGTATAAATAGAAGTAAGAACCATATAATAAGTTAGTCTTAAGAATATAAATAAGGAAAATATTTTGAGCTGCACCGAAATGTGTATTCTTTTATTTTGACTCATTTTTACTTAATGTAAAAATTAAGTCATAATGTCATAGACGGATTTCGAAGCATCGCTATTTTATTTTTTTAATATCCCTCTCGACCATTCGACAAGAGCCTTGTTTGAAGCAATTCCCACAACAGCTGGCTCTATGCACCAGAATCGACCCGTATTTCATCCGACCAAGGACTGTTATTTCAGTCATCTAACCCCGTTTAGATCGGTAAGTATTAGTTTAAGTTTATCGCCATTGGGGCAATGTCATGCAGCAAGATTGCTCCGTATCCTCGTGGTGGCAGTGAGTCCAACCCGGACCTGGAAAGAATTTTTCTGTTGCGTCTGCGCTAAAAGGCTCCATCCAAACCTCGGTCAGGTGTTATGTATGCAATGGATGGAGCCATTTTTAAGACTTGCTGAGGCCTTGAGCCACACAAGGAGTGGAACTAACGCAACTACTGCGACCTTAGCCTCTACGGCTGTGCAACCTGCACATAGTTCCATAGGAGCTTCAACGCACCACTTTCACCGATGAGGAGGTTCAAAATGTAATAAATAAGACTTTCGCCTTTAAATCCATTGACCCTAATGGAATAAACATGCTTATGCTAAAGCACAAAGGCTCGACGGAGGTAAGGTACCCTACCAACGTCCTCAACCTGTCGCTGATGACTCTTCAAATATCCGATGTGTGGAAAGTCGGAATAGTGGTCCCACTACTTAAACCTGGGAAATCCGCCAAATAAGCGGAGTGCTATCGTCCGATAACTCTAATCTCACCAGTAATGAACACACTTGAGGCCTCCACTCACCTCCTAGCTCACCACCATCATGGATTCCGAAAAGTGCACAGTACCACCAGTGCACTTAACGTCATAAGCGCTCAGTTCGTATCCTTAACCAGAAACCGCCCTGTGAGAGAACGATCTTCGTAGCGTTGGACTTGTCAAAAGCCTTTGACACAATCATTCACAACGCTACTGCAGGACATAGAACAAACTGCGCTGCCTTCAGGACTGAAGAGGTGACTATGAACTACCTGAGGTAGTTTCCATAACCTCGTACGCTGATGGTCGATGGCATGGGTTCATAGGTAAACTGCTATCTTCCTACCTTTCTCGCTTTTTCTACGCACGGAACTTAACATTTTCTCCCCCGCCAAATCCACAGCGATCTACAAAATATAAAAGATTACCTAGGTATTGAATTATATTCGAGATGATCTCGCTTCGAAAATGCCTAGTTGGAATCTACACAACAAAGGAAATACGTACATTGTTGAGGGCGGTGAGTTCAATGTACAAATACAAACTAACTTCCACGTATTAAAATTTTGTTTCGTGTTTCCAAATTATTATTTTATTTTATTCTTCCAAATGGAAGTTGTCATACCTGTTGCCTGTTCATGGACCAATTTTCCATTGCAATAAAAAATATCAAAAAAAACGTATTCTTTATTTCTGCATTTATTTCTTTTTATGTTTCCTTTGTCTCTGCGCTCTTGCTACTTAATTCACTTTTTCACTCCAATAATCATTGTGATTGGCCTATGCAGTGTCGCCAGTAGCGCGGGACTTGGGTTAAATGGGTCAAAAAGACGAATACTTTTTACACATGATACTCTGAAAAACCTTTATCTTTACCTTTACTTTTTTGAAAGCTCTAAGAAAGTCTCCCCAAATATGAGCTCTTAATTTTACTGGGAAGATCTTCCTCTTACAATTTTATTTTCATCAGATATAAAAAAAACGTTTCTCCCTTCCAACTTCTTAAAAAAATATTTCTTTTCATAGATTTTGAAGGAAAATTAACGTTCTACAAAACTGGTTCGTAGGATTTTTACTTAAGCTTAACCGTTTGAAGATATTAAAGGTTGAAGTTTGATTATTTTAAGATAAAATTTAACAGTCAAGACCTCATACCTAGAGATGCTTTCTTATAGGCATCTAATAACTTATTTTTTAGAGTATCAAGCGAAAGAAAATAAGCGTTGTTTCTCACCCACCCTAGCACACAGGTAGATATAGCATTGGATCTCCTTATGTATGTATATAGCTGACCTTGTTCCTGTCTGTCTACGTACGAGGTTTGTCTTTTGTTTCTCAGTCTGTCTGCCATTTCTCTCTCTCTCCGGCTCGTCTTCTCCCCTCCTCCGTCCACTGCCCATGCTCCACTGTCTGTCATGTCTGGCTGTTGTGCTATTCTTCTCCCCTCATGGCGTGTGGTCACTGCAACGTAACTTTAATTTCCATTTTGCTTTTCACCTTCTTACTGTTCACTTGCTGTGTTGCTTCTTGCACGTCTTTACATCTATCTTAAATGCTCGACCATTAGTTGCTACTCTTACATGCAGCGGCCTCAAAGTTTCATTCGTGTAACATTTTCTGATTCATTTTCTTTCACACAATTAAATTTTGCTGCTGAGCAAAAATTCATTCGAAATTTGTATACCAGCAGCCGATGATGCCTGCTTAGAATTTATTAAATTATTCCAAACATTTTGTGATATACAAAGGTATATACCGTTATATTTATATATTAAATGCTATACTATATAATGCCACGAAGTATGCTACACCCGGAAGGAAACGATAGAAACCATATAAAATAGTTGAGTCTATTTAGCCATGTCCGTTAGATCGTCATGTGACCAATAGTGAGATTGAGTCAAGTATAGGAGTTAGAGGGACCAATATACATTCAATATGATATGAACATTTGAACGCAAAAATTTTTTCGCGTTGGTTCGAAACATTTCATAGACGTGTTGTGTTGAGGATTTACATACTTGTAAGTCGGTTATGGTTGTTTCAAGATGAGCCGAATCCACTTACAGTTGTTCGCGTATGAAGAACATCCAAGCAAACTATTTGTGTGTTTTATTGGATAAACTGAATAATGCAGAACAGGGAGTAGAAGTAGAAGTATGTGACACTCACAAACAAATTACCGGCACTCATCTTTGACACGGTTTTAAGCGATCGAGCGATTGTTAGATACGTGTAGACGCACGGATTGATCGAGAAAGAGGCTCGGCGCCGTCCGTCAGTTCCTTTTGTTCATTGTGTCCGGTGTCCTCGGGTGTGGTGTGTATGATGCAGGTGTGTTCAGTGTGAGGTGTGGATGATGAGTATGATATAGATGTGTGAAGTATGATGTGGATGATATAGATGGTGTAGTCGTGTTGAGTATGGTGTGTATGTGTGGGTTGTAGTAGTATTATATTAAGACGGGGGTCAGGTGCTCATTTAGCCATCCCGGCCCCCCTAAACGACTGTTTAGCATAAAAGGCGCTGCAGCTGTTGCAGCGTGGCCACAACGCTGCTCAGACCCGTAGATCGGCGAGGTGGTGGCCCAGGCTGTCGACGCCGCAATGATGTTCCGCTCCGCTGGTGTGCGGCACGAGCTGCGGGTTGGAATCGGGGTATGCGGCCGCGATGGATGGGTGGCCGATTCATCTCGCGTGCCGCGCTGCGATGTAGCAGCGTGTGATGTGGCTTGTGGCATTTTTGGCACAACCCTCGTGAGTCACACTCCGGTGTCACATGTGTAGGTGACAGGCAGTTATGGCAATGCCCGTGTGCCTGTGCAACTTGTTGCCGTTGCACGGGTCGCATACCCCTAAATATCCCACAATGATGCAGGCGATGCTGGCGTCGACAGATGGGGCACCTTAGGGTCGCTGAAATCTGTGATGGGTTTGGTGGTGGTCGCGTGCCACCACGAGGTGCGGAGAGAAGGACCGCTGCAGGCGCGGTTGCCGGTACAGGAGCCAGCGTTGTTACCGGTGCGGTTGCTGGCGTGGTTGCCGGTGCAGCGGCCGATGCTGTTACAACTACCGTCCGGGGCGCTGGTGTAGGTCCGTTGCGTGGCACATTCGTAGCCGCGCCAGCGGTTGACGGATTTGCGGCTGGCGTATCTATATCCATGATAATCTGTATAGAGAAGATTATTGATTATAAATTGCTATCAGATAAGCAGACATGGTGAACGTGCCACGATATGTGGCATGAACGTGTCGTCGTCTTAATTCGAACGGTTTATTATTTTTTAGCGGTTTGTTATTGGCGTACTTCTTGTTTTAGTGTTAAATTGGGTGACTGTATTATATCGCGACATTATCGGTTTGGTTTTTTCGATTTTCGGATTAGCGGTCGTCGGTGGTTGGTAAAAAGCACAGCTTCACGAGCGGTCTGGTTAGTGTTCCGTTTTGCATACGAAGATCAACGACGCGTATGTGACCGTCGGAGCCATAATGTAACTTTTCTATGCGGCCAAGCCGCCACTCAGTAGGGGGTAGACAATCATCATGAATGAGGACGGAGTCTCCAAGTTTAGGCGCTTGTTCAGGAGTCTTCCAACGGTATCTTTTGTGGAGATCCTTTATGTACTCGTCCTTCCAGCGGCGCCTGAAATCATGATGGAGAATTTTAATTCGTTCCCATCGATTTAATAGGGATAGTGACTCCACGCCTGACTCTGGAATGGCCAGGATGGGTGCTCCTTTTAGAAAATGCCCTGGGGTTAAGGCGGTGAAATCTGAGGGGTCTTGCGATAGTACTGTGAGTGGCCGTGAATTGAGAATGGCTTCAATTCGATTTAATAACGTCGTGAACTCTTCGTAATTGAATTTATAATTTCCAGCTACCCGTTTGAAATGGGAATTGAAGCTTTTCACAGCTGATTCCCATAAACCGCCCGTATGAGGAGCGCTTGGGGGTATGAATTGTCAATTGATACCTTGAGGGGCGTACTTTTGCACGATGTCGGGTGACACTTGTTTTAAAAAATCCACAAATTGCTTTTCTGTGGCTCGTTGAGCTCCAATAAAGGTTTTTCCATTATCGCTCATGATTTTTGAAGGGTAGCCACGTCGAGCGACGAAGCCAGCAAATGCCGCTAGAAAAGCCTCCGTCGTCAGATTACTACATAGCTCAAGATGTACTGCCTTTGTCATGAAACATACAAAGACAGCCACATAGCCTTTCATGAGAGTGGGAGACCTTAACATAGACGCCTTTACCTGGAAAGGCCCAGCAAAATCAACACCTGTTGTGGTGAAAGGCAGAGCGAAATTGCAGCGTTCAGGTGGAAGTGCTGCCATAATCTGCGTTCGCATCTTCTGCTTGTGCATAGTGCAAATCTTGCACGTGAAGATGCACTTCTTGATTTGCGGCTTAAGACGGGGGATATAATACTCCTGGCGTACCATCTGTTGCATGAGACGATGTTCGGCGTGTAGCATTAAGATGTGGATGTAGTGGAGGAACAGTGTGGCAAATGGTGACCTCTCTGGGATTATTATGGGATGGCGTTCGTTGTATGTTAGGCTCGAATTAGCAAGCCAACCATTGGCACGAAGCAGACCTTTCGTGTCCAGAAATGGGTTTAGGACTAAGAGTGAGCTCTTTTTATCAATCATCTTCGATTCTCTTAGTAGTGATATATCGCGGCTGAAATAGCGCGCTTGTGTATATGTTATTAGTGCGACCTTTGCCTTTTGTAACTCTAGGTGCGTCACTGTGTTGCATGGGAAATTATGTGATCCCTTAACTTTGCTTATGAGTTGCTCTATGAATTTGAACACATAGGCGACTACTCTGAGCGCTTTTGGAAACGAGGAAAATCGTTCAAGGATGTCGGCATCATCCAATAATGTGTGAAAGGTGGCGATTTTTCGACCTTCCGGTGCAATAATGTTGCGCAGGGGGGATTGTGGCCAAGAATCAGGAGATTCTATCAACCATCGGAAGCCATTCCACCAGAGGGTGGTAGTGGCAAGGTGCAGTGGCTTGCACCCTCTTGTACCTAGATCGGCAGGATTGTCAGCACTGGCTACGTGGCTCCAAGTGGCTGATCCCACTAGGTCAAGTATTTGAGACGTTCGGTTAGAAATATACGTCTTTCAAGCATGTAGTGGTTTTTCCAACCAGGCTAGTACAATTTAGGAATCGGACCACATATAGAGTTTGAATTTTGTCATGTTTAAATGCATTTGCACCATGGCTACTAATTTTGAAAGTAGTAGTGCGCCACATAACTCAAGTCGTGGGAGACTTATAGTTTTTAAAGGTGGAACCTTTGCTTTTGATACTAATAAGTGGCTTGTGGTCGTGGTGTCACTTTGCGTGCGCACATAGATAGTAGCGCAGTATGCCTTTTCTGAGGCGTCACAAAAGCCATGTAATTCGACTTTGTGTTCGGGGGAGTAGTTTACCCATCGTGGAATTTTTATCTGAGAAATATTATTCAGATTGTTTGCGAACTGGGACCATTTTTCTAAGCGAAGCGGTTTCACTTGTTCGTCCCAGTCGGTTCCATCTAGCCATAATTCTTGTATTAACATTTTCGCTTGGATCATAATTAGCGAAAGCCATCCTGCGGGGTCGAAAAGTTTTGCCACCGAGGATAGAATCTGTCGTTTTGTGATGGCTGATAATGCGGATATGGACTTTGTCGTGTATGAGAACTGGTCCGATATCGCATTCCATTGGATGCCCAGTGTTTTTGTTGTACTTTCCTTTTCGAATATAAGGAAGTTAGTGTCCAACAAATTTTCGTTTGGAATATTTTTGAGTATATTTGGTTAATTTGCCGTAATCTTTTTTAAGGGAAACCCTGCGGATTATTTATGGCTTTTATTACCTGTGATAAGGCCTCGTATGCTTGTGGAAGGGTGAGACTTTCAGACAAAATATCGTCTACATACGTTTGAGTTTTCAACACTTCAGTTGCCAGAGGGAATTCTGACTTTGTGTTGTCTGCCAATTCGTGGAGTGTTCGAATGGTTAAATATGGTGCACAGTTAACGCCAAATGTAACTGTTTTTAATTTGAAGTCGCGTAAAGGACTAGTGGGGGATCTTCGGAACATAATCCGTTGAAAATCTTGGTCGTCTTTATGTACGCCTGTTTGCCGATACATTGAATACGTATTTGAATATACGCCAATTTAATATCAGAAACATTAAACCTGGTTGGAGTGTGGGTCCCGTAAATAAGACATCATTTAGGGAATTTCCCGAACTAGTGGTTTTCGACGCATTAAAGACAACTCTTACTTTTGTTGTTCTCTTGTCTGGCTTTACTACTGCATGATGTGGCAGGTAAAAGGAGTAGTATTTACCGTTGACGATTTTCACCCCTGGGTTTACTTCCTCCATATGATCGAAATGGAGGTATTCTTCTAACACACTATCATATTCAGATTTGAGTTCGCCTTTTTTAAGTAAGTTTCTTTCCATACTTAGAAACTGCTGAATTGCAGAGGTGCGAGAGCGACTGTTGCTTAAGTGGTAGTCGTACGACATACCGACCGTTTTCTGGTCTAGTAGTTGTAGCTTTGAAAAATTCCTCACAATACTGATCTTCAGGGGTTGTGACTGATATGGGGGGGAGTTCTTCTAGTTACCAAAATTTCCTCAATTGTGAATTGAGGTATTCATTTGAGACTTCCTCAACTTGAGTTGTTAATGTTGTAACTGGTTCCGCAACTAGTCCACTTAGGACCCATCCGAAAATGGTATTTTGCGCCAGAAGTGTATTTGTTATTTTCTCAATACCTTCGAGTATTATCTGTGGTATGAGATCGCTGCCTAATAGAAGATCTATTTGAGCGGGGGCGTTGCAGTTTGGGTCTGCTAGCTTTAGGTGTGAAACCTTTTGCCAATGCTTGCTATTTGTATGATAGCTGGGTAACATATTGGTTAATTGCGGTAAGACAATAGCTTCTGCTTGTATGCGCTTATCCGCTTTGGGGGAAAAGAGGGTAATGGGGCAGATTTTATTTGAGTTTTGAACAACTCTTCCGCCCAGTCCCGTGATTTCAAAACTGGCCTGTTTTGTTGGCAACTGTAGCCTGTTTTGTGCCCTAGACGCTGTAAATGATCGTTGTGAACCTTGGTCTATTAAGGCTCTTAGTTTAAACAGTTCTCCTCGGTGTTCGATGGAGACAACTGCTGTGGGTAATAGTACCCTACTGTGATTTTCGCTATGTAGCGTTTGGGTTTTCAACGCCTTTGAGCAGCATGGTGCTTCTTGGCAGTTTTCAGAATTTGTTGTGGCAACTAATCCTTTTGCTCGTTTTACGTTTGCATTGTTTGGGGTTGAGCTGGACAAATTGGTTATATGTAACATCGAATGATGTCTTTTATGGCAGTAAACGCAATTAAATTTGCTTTCGCAATCTTTAAGCGTATGCGCATGTGACAGACAGTTGGTACATAATTTTTTCGTTCTTATGAAATTGTTTCGATCGCTAACATTCATTTTTTTGAATTCTTCGCATAATTTTAGTTTGTGACCTCCTCTGCAAAGTTCGCATGACGTTTGCTTATATTGTTCGGATGTGAACGATTGATTTTTAAAAAAGCTTCTATTTAAATTATTGTGGCTACTTGCTTGGGGTCTATTAAAGCTCCTATTTAGGTCGTTTTGAACGTTTTTCGTTCTGACTAGTTTTTTATCTACCCTTTCTGCAATTTCGTATTGGGTAGTAAGAAATTCTTTCATTTGCTGCCACGTTGGGCACTTTCTTCGCGATGAGAGCGATTGCTCCCACAAAAGTAACGATTTTTCTGGTAATGCAGCTGTGCATATATTTACCAGAATGGGGTCCCAATTATCTGTGGGAATATTCTGTGTCGATAAAACCGACAAACAATTTGAAACAGTGGATTGAAGCTTTATGAACTCTTCACTTGTTTCTTTCTGAATTTTTGGTAAATTCATTAATATCGTTACCTGTTTGTCGACCAATATTCTTTCGTTTTCATAACGTGCTTTTAGAGCTTCCCAAGCAAAATTAAAATTTTCGTCATTGAGAGCGAACTGTTTCACTATTACGACTGCCTGACCTTTGGTTTTGTATCTGAGGTGATACAATTTCTGCGCTTGTGACAATTTAGGATGGTTTATGTACACAGCTGTAAACATGTCCCGGAAGGACGGTCACTGTTCATAACCACCATGAAATGTATATGTGTCGCATACTGGTACTTTAAGGTGAACGCCTGAACTTGCCTCTTGGGCTTGGCTTTGTGGCAGCTCTACTCTCGGTAGTGGAGTAGGTGCAATTGCTCTTATTAGCTTTAGTTAATCAGAAATCATTGCCTTTGTGTCTTCGAACTGGTCTAGGCAGTGTTCATATTTGGTGTATGCCGAGGATTTAAAATTTTCCGGTAGATCTGAGTCGTCAGATTCTACGATTGCGTCATATGCCGCTTGGAGACGTGTCCAGAAGTTGTCTAAATTATCTTTTTTGATTTCTAATACCGATTCATAGTTGTCTTGAATCGGTGAAGATGAAAATCGAGTGCATTATCGAATCAAACTGTCACTCTCAGCAATGAATTTTGTATAAGAAATATCTTTACCCCTCTTTAGTTATGTAGCACCTTGCTTTGAGCGTGTAGCTTCTGCCGGTGTACATGGACTTTTTTCTTCCGAAACCATCTTTGGAACTTTTAGCAACTGAGTTGTTTTAGTTTCCTTTGAGTCTGAGCTCATTTAAAGATATATAGAATAAATCAAAACGTCTTAGTGACTTATATATGTTTAGAAAAAGTATATGAAGTATAGTATATAGTATGTAAAATGTTGAATAGAAGACTCTTTTGTATGTAAGAGTTTCAAAAAATCAATAAACCCAAGGGCTTTTTGATAAACCGAGATTTCAAAATATTTTCGTATATATAGTGTATGTATGTATTTATGTATATAATTAGACGAGAACTCTTTTAGGTAAATAAGAGTTTTAAAATGAAGTAAATAATTAATCGCTTAAATTTGATTTAATTATTTTTTAATGACCGGAAATTATTTTAAGTATTTTATTTTTCGGTGTATATTTCTTTTATATATGCTTTATGTCCAAATGTCCTATAGGGTATACCTATAGGTGGATATTTTATTTGTTATGTGCTAATGAGCGCTCGTATTAGAGATCACTGCACTTTTGTACATATGCATGTATGTATATATGTATTACGCTTTGGTTTTTAACACAATCCTGCTTGTTTTTGTTGCGCAAAAATCAAGGGGTATTGCGGGAATATGCCAATGTGGACTTTGAATATATTTTATACGCAATCCTGCTTGGTTTTGTTAGCCAAAATCCAAGGGGTATCGCGGAACATATGCCAATGTGGACTTTGAAGTAATTAGCGTATCTACATGCGTGACAATACACTTTTGTACAAATTTTATATGTTACAAATAATCCTATTTTTGTTATGTTGTGTTTATTATTATATAATTTGTACCCAATGTCGATTGGGTATTTCTTCCAGTATGTATTGAATATATTTATATGCGCCCGTATGTATATATGTATATATGCGTATATATGTTCGCGGTACGAATAAACGACGAAAAGACAATTAACCGCCGGTGATTTTCGCAAATTCACTTTTTAGTAAGTATATATGTAATTGTGTAACTGCGCCGCATATACATAAGTATGTATGTATATACTTTTGCAGTGAGAAGAGGCCCCGAAAAAGAGTGTTATATGATGTTATGATTTTAGAATGTATGTATGTATGTACTATATGTACATATATATTTGAAATTGAATATGGTTAAACTGACGAAAGAGCAAGTTATGCTCTTTCTTTGCTATAGAAATATACGTGAAATATATGTAAGTATGTATGTATGTATGGTGTAAAATTTAATTCGCACATATGATTTTGGGGTTTTTTTTCTCTGTGATTGCCGTAGCTTATTTTAAGCAATCCTGCTTATACATACATATATGTATAAGGGGTCTTGCTGGAAATTTCGCAAGTAAATACTTGAATTGTTACATATATTTTTTCGAGGTTGGTTTGGGTTATGACACAACGGTAAGCATTTACCGGCAATCACTAATCCGCTATATACAGTACCAAACTGTTTTGTTAGCGGTTTTCGGTTTTAACCGGAAAATAAACCGAGCACAGAAAACAGTTTGGTAACGGTTTTCACTTATTTTTCGACCGGGATTTTGGTCTGAACGGTAAACTTTAAGTTTTGGTATGTTTTAGACTTTAAACCATACATATGAATATGATATATAACGAATGAAAGGAGACGATACTACTCACTTTGATTTCCGCCAGGGGCTTTTGGGGATAATATGAGTGTATGTGTCTATGTGTATTTGCCTGTGTCTACGCTTGTGCCTGTTCCTGTGGAGTGCTTCTTTCTCCTATCGTTGTGTTGCTTGCTGCTGCGGTGATTCTCTGGTGAATTTGTGGATTTTTCTACTTTTCGTTTTTCCTTTTTTTTTCTCTTGTTTGTGCGTTATTTCACCCAATACTTCACTCTTATTTTCACAGCACAATTATTATTATTATTTTTTTTTGTTTTTCTTTTCTTTTCACCTCACTGATACGGTTTAGAACTTTTTTTTCTTTCTTTTTTTTGTTGTTGTGTTATTTGTGCTTTGCTTCCCGTCACTTCAATCACAGCGTTACCACTTTTCACTTATATGCATGTACATATGTATAAAGCACCGTACTTGTCTTTTTTTTTCTTGTCACCGCACGTTTGTTCACTTTTTATGTGTTATGTATACATACATATGTATATGACAAAAATTTTATTCTTTTTTCTCGAACTTTCTCACCACCGTAACTTTTTATATTGTATGTATGTATATTTCCACACTGCACTTTCGATACTTTTTTTTTCCAATTACCACAGGTTTCACTTAAAAAATTTTTTGTTAATCACCACAGGTTTTATTTAAAATGAGATTTTATTTAAAAATTTTTGTCACTAACGGGATTTTTTTTCCCCTTATCACTACCGTTTTTTGTAGTTTTCACTCCCGTTTCCCCTCCCGTTTTTTTTTTATTTTTTTTTTATTTATTTTTTTTTTTAATTGATTGTTAGCGCGTCGCCGCGTCACCGCAATTAATTATATTTTATTTAATTTTTCAATTTATGTCGCCACTAGTGCCGTCCGGTACGGCTCGAAGGACCAATAGAAAAGTATGTGACACTCACAAACAAATTACCGGCACTCACCTTTGACACGGTTTTAAGCGATCGAGCGATTGTTAGATACGTGTAGACGCACGGATTGATCGAGAAAGAGGCTCGGCGCCGTCCGTCAGTTCCTTTTATTCATTGTGTCCGGTGTCCTCGGGTGTGGTGTGTATGATGCAGGTGTGTTCAGTGTGAGGTGTGGATGATGAGTATGATATAGATGTGTGGAGTATGATGTGGATGATATAGATGGTGTAGTCGTGTTGAGTATGGTGTGTATGTGTGGGGTGTAGTAGTATTATATTAAGAGGGGAGTCAGGTGCTCATTTAGCCAGGGAGTTTTGAGTGAATTACTGTCAATGCTTTGCCCGCTTTCTTTCAAGAAATCAGGAATAATATCTGACCAAAACGGATAATTCTTCACCAGGACATCGACTGAACCAACTGCACTCAAAAAATCAACTTGGTGAGTCATCCACCGTGTATTCCTGACATAAGAACGAATGACTTTTTTTATTCGCATTCGTAAAAAATAAGCTAAGTGATCAACGTTATTCGACACCTAAAGAGACGGTTCATGCATTCAGAACGTGTGTTTTGGAGGTACCTCAATCAGAGTGGCAAAATTGCTTCGAAATTTGATTCAAACGTAAGTATATAAATCTTATTGGAAAAAAATTTAAAGAACTATATACATTTGCCTTTGTTCTCTAATCCGAAAATAGTAAAAACATTATGCGTAATTTAGATTTAATTAGTAATAAATTGACGCCCAAGGATTATTAATTCAAATTTGCTCTAGAATACACACATTTTTTATTTTTTATCACATGCACAAAAGATGTCAAAATGGTTTCATCGTAACCATATTAAAAATATCGATTCAAAGACCGTTGTGGATCTTTATTAAATACCAACATATTTCACGTCTACCCTATTTATTTATGCTTCAATATATGACCTCTTATATTTATCCAGAAGATTATCACAAAATTTGTGTTATTCTTATTTTATAATATATACAAATTTTCACCTCGCACCTTATGACAGGGAATTTTAGTGTATTAAAAAACAACTGGACAATTACAAATACCTCATACAAATAAATATATGTGCATTTTTGATTTTGTTTATATTTTTTGTTCACTGGTATTTTTTGAATTAACGGCTGATATGTTACCGTTAATATGCAACAAAAATTGTTTCATTCTGCTCTCTTTCGTTGTACCGTTACATTAAGAATGTGCTTGTGCATTGGGTATTGCATAGTAAATATTTATATGTGCAAAATCAGTCTAGCTGATCTTTCTTGCTGATATTGTCGCGGATAAATCTTTTTGCGTGAAAATTTGTTTGCAAAACTATTGTAGGTGTATTAACTTGATGAATTATTTGAAATTTTAATACATTTATTTAACTTTAAGCCTAAAATGCCTCGTGGTACTAGTTTGTCAGCCAAGGAACAAGGAATAATTATAGGAATGTATGAAATCGGTTCCAAAATATACGAGATTGCATCCAGACTAAAGCGGCATCGAAACTGTTTATCAAGATTTGTTAAAAACCCCACCATTTATGGTACAGTGCGACGCAGCGGACGGAAAACCAACATTGATGATCGGTGCAAACGGATGATTCGACGGCTAGCAGTAGCGGATTCGATGAGTAGCAGTCAAATACGGACCAAGTTAAGACTGCAAATAACAAGGAATAGAATTGTTCAAATTACTTATGAAAATAAGTTTACCAAACACACTTCCATGGTACCTAAACCAAAGCTCTTGCAAACGCATATTATAGCACGTTTGCAGTTTGCAAATAAATACCAATTCTGGGCCGAAGAGTGGCAGAATATAGTGTTTAGTGACGAAAAAAAATTCAATTTGGACGGTCCAGATCATTGCAAGAAATATTGGAGAGATTCGCGTCAGGAACGACGTTCCTGCTACAAGCGAGGCTTTGGAGGCGGTACCTTGATGGTATGGGCTGCAATCTGCTTCAATGGAAAGACACCTATATGCTATATATCCACTCAAATGAATGCTAGCATGTATGTAAATCTTTTGGACAGTGGGTTGATAGAATTTGCTGGAAAAAATTTGCTTTTTCAAAACGGAAGGCAGTTTGAGACAGTACGTCACCTTAAATTAGCCATAGAGCAAGAATGGGCCAATACTGACATAACTATTCTACAGTCATTAGTTAATTCTATGCCAAAGCGGCTTAATTTAGTTTTAAAAAATAAGGGCAAAACTATTGATTATTAAAGTAGAGATGTCTTTTAGTTGAACTCAAATGAATAAGATTTACAGGCAAAAATAGAAAAATGCACATATAAATATTTACTATAAGCATAAACTTAAATTTTGTTTTTTAGTTTAAAAAAATATTTGAAATTTGTTTTTTTTTTGTTTTTATATATCTTATGTAATAATAAAAATAAACCTGCATACCCAGAAATATTTTGCAATTTTGTAATCTTTTCTTTTTTTGCAAAAAGTTGATGCACATATAATTATTTGTATGAGGTATAACCATTTTATTTTATAGATCAAAACAAATTCTTAGTACCCATTAGTCGATGCATCGAACTAATATCAAGGTTCTGGAAAGGATAATTTGCATATTGCACCTATTATCCCCTGATGTGTCGTCGTTGCGAGTTTTCGAGAGAAAAGTTCTGCAAAAGATTTATTTATCGATAAGCTGTATGAGATATACGACGAAATTGCGTTAACGGTTTATAGGCCGGTAAAGAAGAATATCTATTCACATATGTTAGTAAATTACTCATTAAACACTTCGTTGTTGGTTAAGTCTGTAGGTTTATAATTCTTCTTTCATTAGTTAAATCCAATTGAAATAAAAAACATATTCATATTTAGTTGTTAAAATTCCATGTCTATGCATTTGTACAAAATTTCTTTTCATCTTGCGCCTCACTGAGCTGCCTAACTTTCAGTTGCTGCAAAATTTCCTTCTCCATTCATTTTTCTCAATCATCTACACTTCCTCTTCCACCTTCCAGTACTTTAATGTGCGTTCGTGTGCACCTTTATTTCCCTAACATGCTCTTTCCCAAATTCATGGCTTTTATTCAACTTTTAATCTTATCTATTTTACGTTACATACCAATTCACCTCCTGTTTCACCTGAACGATTATCTGTTTTTCAGGCATTCTATCACTGGAATTTTACCTCCACGTGTAGTTGATGTTTTCGAGTGCTATATCCATGGGTTTTAAAGTAAACAAGACTTTTTGAATCAAGCGCCCCCTGGTGCCGAAATCTAGATGTCGACTAGTGCGTTAGAATCTGCTATCTTCATCGATTATCCAGTGAGAATTTGACCTTTCATAGATAGGAAGTGAGGTTATTGCCTTTTAAGTTTCAGTGTGTTTGCGTTATCGATGCAAAAATGAGCTTAGAACAAAGAGGAAACATTAAATTTTATTTCAAAAATGGTAAAAATTTTACCGAAACGTTTCAATTGATTAAACAAGTTTATGGTGATGATTGATTATTCCGTAGCAGAGTGCATGAGTGGTTTGAACATTTTCAAAGTGGTCGTGAGGACATAAAGGACGATAAACATGTATGCCAATCAAAATCCGGAAATCATGGAAATGGAATTGAACATCTCCAAAACATCGATTTATCGCATTTTGACCGATCAATGGGCTTACAAAAGGTGTGTACACGGTTTGTTCCACACAAATTGATTGACGACCAAAAATTGCTCAAACCCAACATTCGAAGGGCGCTTGTGATTGATTATTTGACCTAAAATCACATTTTAACCATTAACCCCGTATTCACCTGATATGGCACCCTGCGACTTCTTCCTTTTCGGAAAAATGCATTTGCCCATGAAGGGAAAGCGTTTTGAATAAGTAGAGGCTATTCAAAGGGTTTGCACCGGCATACTGGCAGCCATACCGGCCAACGCTCGTTCGACACGATTTTGAACGGTGCAAAAAGTTGTGTTGAAGCAGAAAGAGATTATCTTGAATAAAATAAATTGATTTTGTCGAAAAAAACCAATTGTTCTGTTTTTTCAAGTTCTGTTTTCCTTGGAACGCACCTTGTACATACTATATAAATATTTATGTATGCGGCATTTCAATTCGTGTGTGCTCTGTAATTCTCCATTTCCAGTTCCAAGCTTGCAATACCATTGCATTCAATTTTGCGTAATTCTTTAACTTGTAATTTTTGTGTCTTTTCTTATTTTAGCATTAGTTTTGTTGTTCCATAAAAAACTTTGCTAAGTGCACAACGGTATTTTTACTGATCAAATTAGTGCCACTCGTTTGCTGAAAAACAAACCACAACTCGTGGCCTTTGCACTTTACGACATGATTCAGTTAAGTTACTCTTTTAGGATGACTGGAAGGCAAAACAGTTTCATATTACTCTAATTTATCTCCGTTCAAAGGGTTGACAAAAATGCGCTATACGCCGTGGCCAATGCGCAAAGAACCATAAATCTTTCGAAGAACCTTTCTCTCGAAAACTCGCAACGCCGACTCATCAGTTATTGTTATCGTCCAAGCCCCTGCACCATATAGCAGCACGAATTATGAGCAACATATAGAGTTGACTTTTGTTCGTCAAGAGAGGACTTTACTTTTCAATTGCCTACTCAATCCGAAGTAGGACATGTGTGCAAGAGTTATCCTGCGTTGGATTTCCAGGCTGACATTGTTGGTGGTGTTTATGCTGGTTCCTAAATATACGAAACTATCTACAACTTCAAAGTTATGACTGTCAAAAGTGACGTGAGGGCCAAGTCGCGAGTGCGACGACTGTTTGTTTGATGACAGGAGATATTTCGTCTTGCCCTCGTTCACTGCCAGACCCATTTGCTTCGTTTCCTTGTCCAGTCTGGAGAAAGCAGAATTAACGGCGCGGGTGTTGAGGCCGATGACATCAGTATCATTGGCATACGCCAGCAGCTCTTATAAAATATTGTATTTGCTCGATTAAGTTTTGCAGCTCGAACTATTTTCTCCAGCAGCAGGTTGAAAAAGTCGCACGATAGGGAGTCGCCTTTTCTGAAACCTCGTTTGGTATCGAACGGCTCAAAGAGGTCCTTCCCGACCCTGACGGAGCTTTTGGTGCTGCTCAACGTCAGTTTACACAGCCGTAATAGTTTTGCGGGGATACCGAATTCAGACATCGCGGCATAGAGGCAGCTCCTTTTCGTGCTGTCGAAAGCAGCTTTGAAGTCGAAGAATAAGTGGTGTGTGTCGATTCTCCTTTCACGGGTCTTTTCCAAGATTTGGCGCATAGTGAATACCTCGTCAGTTGTTGATTTGCCAGGTCTAAAGCCACATTAATAAGGTTCAATCAGTTTGTTGACGGTGGGCTTTAATCTTTCACACAATACGATCGATAGAACCTTATACGCGATGTTGAGGAGGCTTATCCCACGATAGTTGGCGCAGATTGTGGGGTCTCCTTTTTTATGGATTGGGCATAGCACACTTAAATTCCAATCGTTGGGCATGCTTTCGTCCGACCATACATGTATTTCACAAAGAAGCTGATGCATGATCCTTATCAGTTCTTCGCCGCCGTATTTGAATAGCTCGGCCGGCCATCCATCGGCGCACGCCGCTTTGTTGTTTTTCAGGCGGGCAATTTCTATTCGAACTTCTTCATGGTCGGGCTATGGAACATCTGCTCCATCGTCATCGATTGGGGAATCGGGTTCGTCTTCTCCAAGCATTGTGCGTTCACTTCCCTCCATAATTTAAGTATGCTCTGGCATCGGTGACTTGATAACCTTTGGGGGTCCTACAAGAGTACGCTCCGCTCTTGAAACCTTCTGTAAGGCGCCGCAAGGCCTGTCGGCCAGTTTATCAAGCTCTTCATACTCAAGAGCCTTCCTTTGTTTGTTGACGGGAGTTTTCTGCTGCACAGAAGCGGGTGCGAATCGTGGCGGGAGAAGGGGTTCGAGTCGATGTTAGGACCTCGGGGCGTACGCACGTCTAGAAAACTGGAGACGTGTCTTCCGTCTGTCACAACGCCATCGATCTGGTTTGTGGCTTTTCGATCCGGAGACAGCCAGGTAGTTTGATGAATATTCTTATGCTGGAATCTATTACTACAGATAACTATATTTCGGACCCCGGCGAAGTCGATCAGCCTCAACCCATTTGGGGATGTTTCCTCGTGGAGGCTGAATTTACCGACCGTAGTGCCAAAGATACCCTCTTTGCCCACCCTGCCGTTAAAGTCGCCAAGCACGATTTTGACATCGTGGCGGGGGCATCTCTCATAAGTGCGCTCCAAGCGCTCATAGAAGATATCTTTGGTCACATCGTCCTTCTCTTCGGCCGGGGCGTGGGCGCAAATCAGTGATATGTTGAAGGGCCTCGCTTTGATGCGGATTGTGGCTAGACGTTCATTCACAGGAGTGAATGATAGTACTCGGCGTTGGAGTCTCTCTCCCACCTCGAATCGCACGCCAAACTTGCGCTCCTTTATATGGCCACTGTAATTAAATGCATGTAGTTAAATGCCACAAGGACCTACTCGTCTCTATCCTTGTCCCGCCCATCGCATTTCTTGGACGGCGGTGATGTCAGCCTTTATTTTTACGAGGACATCAACCAGCTGGGCAGCGGCACCTTCCCAATTAAGAGACGGGACATTCCAGGTGCATGCCCTCAACTCGTAGTCCTTAATTCGTTTGTAATGGTCGTCATCAAAAGTGGGGTCTTTCATCCGAAGCTGCTGTTGATTTTTCATAGGGGGTGTCTTTTTACGTGGCGGGTCCCAAACCCAGCGCACAACCCTATGCAATGATGTTTGGCCTTCTCACTTTAGCACGCGTTCAAACGGATGTTCTTAGGCTACCCAGGGGATATTTGGTCAAAGACCGGAAGTCGTGAGCTGCTTGAGTCATACGTAAAAGAATTTCTCGCCACTACCAAGCGAATGGCGATCAGAGAACTTTCCTCACTTGCGTGAACTTCTACACATGACTCCATCCTCCAATATATATATAACAGAATATTCTACGAATATTTTTATTCCCTAAACCAGGTGTTACCATAGAATTTTATTGTACTCAGAAGGAAATTTCGGAGACCCTATAAAATATTTGATCGTTCACTAAATAATTTCTGGTTTTAGTGCAATTTAAGTACGGTTTTTTTTTATAAAACATATTATAAAATTATAAGATCTTCATTTTGATTTAATAACTTTTGCCATCTTTCAGGCAAGTGACTGATTCCAGGCTCATAAAATGTTTGATCCGTGCAATCAAAAAACTGGTCCAACGTCCCAATTTGTAGTGAATATCTCCCACACAAAAAGTTTTGCAAGAGCAAAATAATGGTCTAAGGGTGCAAAATTTGGAAAATATGTAGTGTAGTGGAGAACATCCCATTCAGGCTGCGAAAGCTTTTGGCGAGTCATATAACTTGTGTCTCTTGTCTATTGATCAATTCTGGCCTGTTACTACTTTGTTCACCTATAGATGTACACATCACACGATTGGCGCCTAACTGGAACTAGTAAAATAGCAAAATATATCGAAAATGCTTCTTCCAATTTCTATCCTTCGTTAAACAAATTATTCTATAAAATGTACGAAAAACAAGCAAGTCCTACTACATGATCTGTTCAAATAAACTAGGCGGTTAAGTGTGAAGTTGACTGTGAAAATATTCAATATAATCTGCTGTTGCTATCAAGCGAAATTACTTAGTGAACGACCAATATACCATATACTATATATGTACATATGTATAAATGATCAGCGTAACGAGTGTGTTGAGTTTGGAATACCCGTCTGTCCGTCTATATTAACGTTAATCCTCTACCAGGCAAAAATAAAATCGTGGACAGAAAAGATTGGGAATTTTTTTGTAAGGTGATTAGGCTTCATAAACCTTAAAAATACGATGATACATTTTTTTTTTAATTTTTTTGTGCTCACATGTGAGAATAGTCTGAAGCTCCCCTCTGGGCAGCCTTGCCGGTTTAGGTCAAAATAAAGAAATAGGAGTGGTTACAATTAAAAATTAAATTTATTCCAAAAGAAAAGATTTTCAATAACTAGGGGAATTCAAATGCCTAAGTTTAATCATTTTTGTGAAGATTGTCAAAAAAACAGTTTTACGTAGTTGAGTGGCATTAATTTTGTTTTTATTTGGAACAAAAACTCTGCGTTTCTGAACTTAAGCACAATTTACATTTTCGTTTCCACCATCTTTAGGAAAACAAATGGGAAAGTGACCATACTGATCAAAGCAGACATGCGCGACTGGATGTTCTGTTCTTTTGCCTACATTTAGCTTCTTTCCTACGGGTGTTGATGGTGTGAAACTTGGCCGACCAGCAGGACAATTGAGTTTGTAAGCGACAAGACCACCAGCAATTTCTTCACTGAGCTCGGGTAACTTTAACAGCTTGTTATCTTGTGCTGATAGATTGTTGTTGCAATTTGTCCCAACTATGTCTACGAAATGGTAAAAAAAACATGTAATCGGATTTCGAGTCTTTGTGAGGATACGGTAACGATCCATAAGTCCATCCATTAAGTCTATTATATTCCCGTATAATTTGGGGGCTATCTACTTCAATATGCTGCTTTTGTTTTCGAGCTTGCAACTTTGGTCGATTGCTCCTTTTCATTTTCTCTTTTAAATGGCTGAATACCAACGTAAGTTGATGCCAATCTAACTGTCTTGTTGTCTTTCCACAAAACCGTGTTAATATCAACATTATATGCAGTACCCACGTACCCAATTGATTAGCCTCTTTATTCGTTCTTTACATCCTTATCCAACGGAAACTTCCATTTTAGTATCCGGTTCGCTCGTATCGTGCCCAAGCTGTAGATACCCCTTGCACGTAAATATACCAACAAAGGTAAGGATGTATAGAAATTGTCGAAGTATAAGATGTGATTAGCAAAATCAGGTATTGCTTGTGATATTGGTATAACGACATTTGCAGTACTTCCACGATCCGGCTGACCTGGTAAAAAGATGTTAACGCCAGCGCCGTTATAGACTTCGAAGCGATACGCAAATCCTCACGTGAGACGAAAAATTTTATTCTCCACTTGTGGGCATATACTGCCGAAGATGATGTTTTAATTTTGTGCTACATATTTGCCCATCGACGAAAAGGTGAGCAGGCTTTGGAACAGAATCGAATCGTTTGTTGAGTTCATCTGACAATTTTCGTATACCGTATCGGATCATATCCCGTTTTATCTTTTTCAATCCTCTCAATCAATTTCCATAGGTGTGTCAAGCTTTGTGATACCTGGAGGTAAGCGTGAGTTGCTGCGGAAAGCCACTACGTCATCACATCAAGCGCAAATTTTGAATAAAAACCAAAAATCTGAACTTGTAAAACAACGGGAAGAGAGGATGACTAAGGGACCAGTAGTTTCCCGGGTTGGTAATGGAGATGGTGGTATTTTTTTTAAATACTATGTATTGCTGTCAATGACCTTGCTGCGATAGAGAAAGATGTTTCCGGTATTTTAGTAAGCGTTGATGATCCTACACATATGTACATATATCATCAATCAAACTCTTATTCAAGGGCATATCGGTGGTGAATCAGTTGCTTCATTCATTTTCCGAATACACGCTGAAATAGCATATAACCGCGGTCGTCCAATTAATCGTCACTGTTAAAATCACAATCATCCTCGCCTATTTCAACTGATTCTCTTAATTGGAGCAGCTCTTCATTACTAAGTTTACTTAGATTAAATTTCCTGTCATTTCTATGCTCCATTTAAAAAAAAAAATAAAAATAAAAAAATACTTTCAAACACTTTCAAACAACGAAATACCTAAGAAAATTTTCGCGTAAACAGGCAAGACCGCCCTGAGACGGTCTTCGTGTTTGTATTCTTAAAACTCGGTCTCACGGCGTTCGTCAACGTGATCGGTTGTCTTAAGTTTCGCGGTCTATATCGTGGGCTATTGTTGGCATTGTGACTTAATAATAAATTAAAGTGTAATTGTACTTGTGGTTGCTTTAATAGCGCGGCCGGCATGGAGGGTAATGAAGCTGATGGAGCCTACACATTACCCACTACCGAACACGTGCCCACTAATAATAATAATTTTTTGTATGTTACCAACAACAGTAACAATCAGCAAAACCAATTTCCAGCACTTCCAAGTGTTACATCTATTGAACAAATACTACCTGCACTTAGCGGCAATTTTGCTACACCTAAACATAGAAACCCAACAAAGAGAGTAAATATCATCACCTTATCCAATGGTAAAAAGAAATTTGTTGAGCGATGAATTCTCAAAAGCAACTTCGCAACAGAGAGCGGCTAAACAACAAAAAGTCGCAGAATATTGTCCACCTATCTTTCTTTATAATATAGATGTGAAGAATTTAATTGATCAACTTAAGTTGAAACATCCCCAAGTGGAATTCAAGGTTATAAATAAATCCAAATATAAAAGTAATCTTATTATTAAGGATTTGGATATCTATTTACAAATGATGGCGCAACTGAAAGAAAAAAAAGTTGATTCTTATTCAATGACCCCAAAACAATTAAAAGTAGCAAGCGTAATTTTACGAGGGTTACATTACAATATGTCTGCTGATGAAATTAAGCAAGAATTGGACGAAATTTGCCTTTCAACAGTGGCATCTGTAAATAAATTTGTAACGAATTATTCAAAGAAAAAAGGCGTTAATACAGGACTTTTCTTAGTTACTTTGAATCAAGGCTTTGAACTGAAAGATATTGCTAAAATTAAAACTATAGCATATCAAATGGTTACGTGGGAAAAGCCTAAAGTTAACGCAAATACCATTCAATGTCGCAACTGCCAGCAATGGGGCCATGCCGCTAAAAACTGTAATAGAGCTTTTCGTTGCATGAAATGTAATGAAAATCATGAAGCAGGGGCCTGTATGGTCCAAAAAGATGATGGCTCTCAAGCCTTTTGTGTGAATTGCAATACTTTGGGTCATCCGGCTAATTGGAGGGGATGTCCAGCTTTTAAACGATATAGTCAATCACCAAATATGCGTAAACCTAAATTAATAGAAGACTTTCTTGCTGTCGTTAAACGAATACTTGACAGGACAGGATACAAAAATTCTTGGATAACTGTAATTCTTTATCTAAAGACGATCTCAGAGATCAATGCTGTCAGTTACTATCTGAAGTAAGAACAAAATATGGGTTTTAAGCAATTAAAATTAGTAACTTTTAACGTTGGCTCTTTAATTAATAAGTTGAGAGTGCTCGAATTGCAATTCTTTCTGGACAGTGAAAGCATTGATATTTCTCTTATTCAGGAAACTCATCTTAACTCAAATATTCCCGTTTCTTTAAGACATTTTTCTATATATAGAGATGATGCTAAACAAGGTTTGCTAATTGCGATAAGGAATAACATAACACATAGTAGAATTTATAGTCCTTATGCTCAATTTTCTTCTTTATTTATTAAAGTTCAGGTTATTATCAATTCAAGGAAAACTGATTTATTAATTGGTAATGTTTATATTCCCTCTAATATGTCCGTTAATAATCTACAACAAGGTTTGAATGTCCTTGCGAATTTCAGTTCAAAGTTTTTTGCGTCAATTCTAGGAGGTGATTTTAATGCAAAATGTGTTGATTGGGGTGACTTGCGAGTCACGAATTCTAACGGGACAAACTTATCTGATTGGTTACAAAGCTCGGATCAAAATGTAGTTAGATTTTGCGGTAGAAAACCTTCTTACCCTGGAGGTCAATCGTATCGGGACCATTTTCTTTTATCTTCACATATAATAGATTTCAATATTAAAAACCTTAAAGTTTTCCTAGGTTCCTCCTTTTCTGACCACCTTCCCCTTATTCTTCATATAGAAATTCCAAATGTTGATCTTTTATTTAATTATGCGAAGTTTATTGTTAAAATAGATTGGACATCTTTTGCAAATGATTTCAATCAGGATTTGGCAGAAAGACTTCCTCCAGCAGATGTTAATCTTACTAATATTGAAATAGATAACTACATGGAAAAGTTTGTTGAACATTTAGGCATTGTCAAGATTAAAAATTCCTGCATTACAAAGCATATAGAATTTTCTCCTTTTTATAATAATCAAATTAAGAAATTAATTGCCATTAAGCATATGTGGCAAAAAAAAATTTAAAACAAGAAAAAACGTTAACTTCGGTTGCACCGAAGCTAAATACCTTTCACAGGTGCATTTCTGTTAGTAACTATTTGTTCAGTTTGTATGGAAGCTATATGCTATAGTCAACCGATCTAAACAATTTCTCCGGAGATTACATTGTTACCTTAGAAAATAATATATACCAAATTTCGTGAATATATCTTGTCAAATGTGAAAGTTGTCCATACAAGAACTTGATTCCGATCGTTCAGTTTGTATGGCAGCTATATGCTATAGTCGACCGATCTGAACAATTTCTTCGGAGATTACATTGTTGCCTTAAAAAATAATATATACCAAATTTCGTGAATATATCTTGTCAAATGTGAAAGTTTTCCATATAAGAACTTGATTCCGATCGTTCAGTTTGTATGGCAGCTATATGTTATAGTGGTCCGATTTCGGCCGTTCCGACAAATGTGCAGCTTCTTGAAGAGAAAATGACGTTTGCAAAAACTGAGGGACTAGTTCGTATATATACAGACAGACGGACAGACGGACAGACAGACGGACATGGCTAAATCGACTCAGCTCAACATACTGATCATTTATATATATACTTTATAGGGTCTCCGACGATTCCTTCTGGGTGTTACAAACTTCGTGACAAACTTAATATACCCTGTTCAGGGTATAAAAATCTATCATAGATCCGGACAAAGAACTCCAGAGAATACAAATTAATTTCATCTCAAATTTATTATATTAAAGTGCTTCTGCAGGATTGGTAAGGCGCGAGCAGAGAGGTTCAATAAATTCCTTGAAACTATTACACCAGGACCTCATGCTTTTAGGAAAATTTATAGAGCGGCTAAGGTGAAACCGAATGTTTTTTGTGATAAGTTATTGGTTAATAATGTGGAGATTTATGAGGATAAGGCAAAGGCTCTAGTGTTCAAATCTTATTACGAAAGTAATTATTCGGAGATAACTCTTATTGTGCTTCAATCAGTCGTGTGGAAAGAACCCTGGATGCGCATGACCATATTTTTGGTGGTAATATTGTGGATTTTTCTCCACGTCTTACATCGCCTGATCCTCCAACAAATACTAATAAGCTTTTGTTAAATAAATATATTTTAAAAGACACAATTATTTCACTGAATTAATTTTTTTAATTAAAAAACTGCCAGAAAATTCTATCAAATTTCTACTTATTATATTCAATAATTGCTTAAATAATGGATATTTTCCGTTAAAATGGAAAGTTGCCAAGATAATACCTTTAAAAAAAAATCGTAATTCTGTTGAAGCAAAAGAATTTAGACCTATTTCCTTATCGAACATTGATAAGCTACTTGAAGAAATAATTCATTCCAAAATTCATGATTTGCACTCGGAAAAGTTTATTCCGTCTTATCAGTTTGGTTTCCAAAAAGCACATTCCACGCAACATGCACTTTTTAAGTTCTCTAATGATGCATTGGTAAATTTAAGGAATAAACTTTGTACTGTAGCAGTATCATTAGATATCGAAAAAGCATTCGATCGTGTTTATCATAGAGGGCTTATTTTTAAGCTTGTTCAGATTGGTTTTGATCATGGTATTATTAAGATTATTTCAAGTTTTTTGTCAGATAGGAAATTTTTTGTGCTTATTAATGATTGTTCCTCGGATCTTGGAGTTTGCAATTGTGGAGTTCCACAAGGCTCTATTCTAGCTCCCTTGCTTTACAATATTTTTATGTTTGATTTTCCAAATAGTCACAATAATTCATTAAGTATTCTGTATGCTGATGATTCTTTAGTTTATGCTCATAACAAATTCCCTACCTTGGCATTGCGAATGGTAGAGAATCATCTAGAAAAAATTAATAATTTCTACAAATATTGGGGGGTTAAGATAAATGAGGCCAAGACTGTACCTATCTGCATCAGAAATGCTTCAGGTAAAGGACCTAGAGGGGTTGTAAAGGAGAGTAGAGACCTGATTCTAAATCTTAATGGTCATAATATTCGTTTTCAGAATCAAATGAAATATTTTGGAGTAACCTTCACCAACTTATTTAAATTCAATTTTCATGCTAACGACATGGTGAAAAAATGTAATAACCGTTTTTATGTCTTATCAATGATAATGAAAAACACAAGTTTAAGCACAAGAACCAAAATTTTTATTTATAAAGTGGCTCTCCGTCCAATCTTAATGTACGCTTTGCCGATTTGGTTTCATTTTTCGCCTTCTTTGATGAAAAAAAATTGAAATATTTGAACGTAAAATTATAAGATTTTGTTTAAACAAAAACTTCATTCATTTTAAAAAGAGATACTCAAATAAATATATCTATTCAAATTCTAAAGTACTCCCTTTTAATAAATATGCAATAAGAGCAATATTAAGGTTTTTCGACCATGTTCGGAATTGTGACAATCCATTGATTTCTGATGGTACCTTGTCGCAGTCGAGTCATACTTGGGTCAACAGCAAGTGTTTGTCTCCACTTGGTATTAGTAAAGAAATGTTAATCATCCAGAAGCCTTCTGCTCAAATTTTCATGTAAAATCAACACCTGGTTCGCACAGGGGCTAGTTTAAGCATAAGCTTTATTTGCTATTATAGCTTGTAAGATTTCTTTTTTAATTAGTTTTAAGTTTTAAGTTAGTTTTAAGACTGAGTCGTAGACCTCAGAATACATTTAAAAATGTCGGGAGCAAGCATTTATTGTAATCTTTTTTTTTCCTTTAGATTAAGATTTGTTTTCGGAAACTTTTGTTTAAGATAAAATATGTATAGTCTTAAGTTATACCTTTCTACTATTGTAAATACATAATTTGTACTTTTGTTTCTTTTATGTCTCAATAAATGAATTTGAAATTGAATTTGATTCTTAAAACTCGAAATACTTTTTATTTTTTGTTAAAAATTATATTAGCATAAAATAAATTAACTTATTTAATAAAAAAAAATTGTTTGGTATGAATATTTCGATAAAACATTTTTTATTTTAACTTTGAAAAATATAAAATCGGCGTTGGAATTAATTGCACTTTAACACTGAATTTCTGCATTCAACTGACGATAACAAAAAAACGAAACGTCACAATTGATTTGTTGATATTAAGAAAATATGAGTTTCAACGGTTCTTATAACAGTTGTAGACAAAAATAAAATTTCATATGAGTTTGGGACTATTTATTAAAAGCTGTCTCAGGGCGGTCTTACCTGTTAGAGGGTTAGCTATTCCTTCAGTTTCGAGACTACGATTCGTCTTTACCTCATCAGACCACTATAGAATATAGCCACTAAACTGAACCATCAAAATTTGTTATAGATTATTGTGTATAGCAACGCTATATTAATTTTTCCAGATTGCACGGCTATTTCATATATCCGCCTTACAGCTAAACAATCAAGATAAAAATCTCATATGACAACTTCTCTATTTGTGTAGGATATTCTAGCTTGGGTGCAACCGAAGTTAACGTTGTTCTTGTTTGTTTCTCCATAAATTCCTCCCAAATCTCTTCTCCCACTTTAATTATAAAAACCAAAAAAACAAAAAAAAAAAAAAAAAAACAAAAAAAATATATCCGCCTTACAGCTAAACAATCAAGATAAAAATCTCATATGACAACTTCTCTATTTGTGTAGGATATTCTAGCTTGGGTGCAACCGAAGTTAACGTTGTTCTTGTTTGTTTCTCCATAAATTCCTCCCAAATCTCTTCTCCCACTTTAATTATAAAAACCAAAAAAAAAAAAAAAAAAAAAAAAAAACAAAAAAAAAAAAAACACTCTATGATCTACGCTCAACACAGTGCTATGGAAGTGATGTTTCATTTTATCAAAATCAAAAACCGATTTTTCGAAAGTAGATTTTGAGCGTTTAATACTACTGGCAGGTCCACAATATCATCGTTTGAAAGTATCATAGCACTTGTAAGATTCTTTAATTAAAGAATAATATGAAATTGGTAAAGAAGAAGGTAAATATAATATCAACCACCCTGTGGCTATAAAGAAACTTCATTTATTAACCTGTCAACTACTAAAAGTAGATACATAATTAATAGAAGAGCCTGAAGGTACTACACTCCACAATCGGCGATACAAGAGTTCCCATAAAAGAGTGAATGGACACAACTTCCCAAATAATTCTTCCACTGCCAATAACTTATTTAATAAGTGTTCTTATTTATTTGCAGTTACATCTATTATAACTGCGCTAAGTTAGTGGTCTATTTGAGTTTTACCAAATAAACGAGGATAAGTGATTATGCTTTGCTTAAAATGGGGTCAACCGAGATGAGTTCACGTCTTCAGAGAACTGTTGATTTGTTGATTTGCAAGGGAGGCTTAATTGGATAGGAAATTGTTTTGCATAAGCAACTATGCAAAGCAGCTTACTAAAAATAGGGTTAGTTAAATATGGAATTGAGGTTTTGAAACGACGAAGATGTTTAACATCTGATTTTTTTTCTACCACTATTTAAAACGTTAAGGTTGGTATCCAGCTCTCAAGCAATTGCTCAAGAAAAAGAAATACATTATTTCTTCAAGTTAATCTGAGAGCAAGTTACGCATTGTGAATGATCCACATTAGAAGAGCAAGAGAGAGTAAACAATGAAAATAAACTTTGTGCCTAATATGTATGTAAATTAATTTTTTTATTTACTTTGTTGGTTTTTTAAAAAATAACTTATAACTATTGCTCTCACTTAACTCATCACTGCTAACTCATAACTCTCGCTTGTAACTCATGACTGCTCTATTTATCTCTTAATTTTAGTTCTTATAGTATTATAATGCTGATCATGCAAAAAGGATGGCTGTGGCATTTCTTGTTGCGTGATCAGTTTCTTCTTGTTATTTGCTTACGTTAAATCTATTTGTTATGATAGGCGGTTGGCTTGGTCTTATGGATGAATGTAGTGTCAACTTACATTACATATGTGTCTACTAGAGACGAATGGGAAGAAGTTTATTTTAGTGGGTTTGGGTTGCATTAACTACCCCCCTTGTTAAAAAAAGAAACATCCTCGTTTCGGCTTAGGATATTAATTCATCAATTTTGTGATAGATTCAAGCATATTGGCATTAGCTTCTTCAATTTTTCTTTTTTTATATTTTTTAATTTTTTGCCGAATTTTGATAATTACATAAATTAAAGCAATAATTATTGCCAAAAATAAGAGTGCCCAAAGAGTTGGGTGAGATTTAATTTCTTCTTGGCCCATATTTAAAAGGTTTGTATTTTTAAATTTTAAATCTATATTTTCTGATTCAAGATATTCGAGGACATCAAACCGACTAGGCTGATTTGATTTAATATAGTTCCAAATTATGCTACTTGGATTTTCATAAATTTTGTTGTCAATTACTATGGTGTTATTGAAGGTTACTAAATATGTACCATCGAGGTCGATGTTATCAACTGTGTGTTTTCCTGATATTAAGATTATGCCATATTTAATAATTTCTAATTCTTTCTCCTTTTTGATTATTTAAAATTTTAGAAAAGCAAGTTTCTTTAAAATCTATTTCACAATAGCTAGCACTTAATTCTATTTTACATGTTTTAATGTTAGAGTATTTGTTTTTACATTTAATTATTTCGTTTTCTATTACTAATTTTCCATCATTTTGACTTATAGATTTAGCTTCATATAGTATACATATATCTTTAATTACAGGGTATTTAATATATATTACAATTATTTCATTATTCTGTACTATTTTAAATTTAGATGCGTCAATTACATCTGTGATTGTAAAATTATTGTGTTCATGACTTACAATATCTTTAATTTCTTTTATATTCAATATTGTTGGGTTAAGAATTCCGACATTTCCTAATGCAATAGTTTGGAGAGTATTTTCTAGATCTGTTAGTATTAATTTATTTCTGTGTTGCATTATGTTAATTAAGGTTGAACTATTCTCTATTTTACTGACAATATTGGTTAGTTGTGTAACTACCTCAAATAATTTGGAATTTGTTGTAAACTGTCTATTGTTATTTTCTATGAGTTCAGATAATTTCGCGTTTATTCGTACGATATCGTCATGGTCTGGTGTTCCCGAAATCCATTTCCATATTGTACCGAGTTCATTTATACCTCTTTTTGATTTTATAACTGTCGTAATTTCTAATTGTGATGTCAGTCGTTCTATTTGGTCCATTTCTAAGTCCGTGTTGAATTTATTATAATAAACTGTGTTTCCCGTATCACTAGTCTTGATTTTTATAAAGTTTGAGCTATGTGATTCCTTAATTAGTTTTATTTCTGTGTCATATAGAATTTCTTTATAATATGTCAAATTTGTTATGTGAAATATGTCTCCCCAGTCAGTGTATGTCGCGGCTGGTCCAATTTCTATTAGGACATAATCGTCTCTCGTATAGTCAGTAATTTCGCATTGAGTGAATGGTATCAAAAGGATAATTATTGATGTAAGAATCATTTTCTGGAATTAATTTTATAATTTTATATTATCTTTATGAACTATTTTTGACTTGCTATATATTTTTACAGTATTACCTAAATCTTCTTTTACCCTTTGTTTTTTGTATTTTGGTTGCAATTTATTTCTTTCTCCTATTATTTTTTCACATATAACGCCATTCTTTTTATATGTTTTTATTATTATATTCTTATTATTTCTTTCTATCATTTTTGCCTGTGCGTTGCTTAGCTTTAATGGTATTTCATTGTGTGTGATTTTATTAAAATATATATCTATAGGTTTTTTATCAGTTACGGAATGGATTGATTTATTGTATTGTTGTGCAGCCCTGTAGATACTTTCTAAATCGCTAATTAAATGGTATTCCTGTTGAATACAACGTGATAGTTCTATTAGAGTTGAATGTACTCTTTCAACTTGACCATTTGTGGTACTATGTTTCGGGGTGCAATAATAAACTTCGATGTTCATTCTCTGCATTAAAGATTTGAATTGAATTGAAGAGAAACCTGGTTCATTATCGCAGGTAATGTGTTTTGTCTCGGGAAAGCTTTGTAGTATGTCGAGGACCTTTTGATCTAGGTCTCTTCTGTCATCTATGTGTTTGATTACTAAATATTTGGAATAAGCGTCTACTGCTGTTAAGAACTTTAATTTCTGTACAAAAAATATGTCTATATGAATTTGTTCTCCTTCTCTTTTTGGTATAGGAGCTTCACCGATTGGCACTCTTTGTGGGTGGCGATTGTATTTGTTTTTGTTACATATGTCACAATTTCGAACATATTTCCTAAATTGTTTGGTCATGTCTGGCCAATAATATAATTTACATATTTGTTTTAAGTTTTCTCTAAAATTTCTATGTGCTCGATTGTGTGTTTCCTCGACAATCATGTTTTGATCTTCTGTGTTAGTTATGTCCGTTGGGAAGTTTTTAGTAAAAAGAAATTTAATATTGAATGTTTCTAGTAATTTGAATTTTATTTCGTACAAATCTTCTACGGTGAAATGTACACCTGTAACCACATTTGGTTTCAAAAATTCTTTAAGTATATTTATCAAATTGTCAACTTTATCATAATCTATAATGTGCCGTGTTTTTCCGAAATTTGTAATTGATTCATGTATTGTGAATCTAGCTTTACTCAGTAATATCTGTTGCGAATATTGATTTAGTGGTCGGGTTGTTTCTGCTATATTTATATTGTCGCTACTTTCTGCTGAATGTTGAGTGCTGTTACTTGAAATGTCTGATATATTGTGTAAGTATTGTCGTGAAATAGCGTCTGCTACAACGTTAGTTTTTCCCGGTTTGTATATAATTTTTGGAGAATATTCTTCGATTAATGCATGCCATCGCTTCATTTTAGCATTAGGATTACGGGTAGAAACTGCAAATGTTGATGATCCGTGTGGATTTCTAGGTTTGTAACACCATAAAGGTAATTCCTTAAAGTTTTCAAAGTAAATACGATAGCATATAACTCTTTCTCATTTGTTGCATAATTTAATTCAATGTTATTTAATGTCTTTGATATGAACGTGATTGGTTTATCTTCTTGGGACAGAACTCCTCCGACTGCAACATTTGATGCGTCAGTAGTTAAAATAAATTTTTTTGTATAGTCTGGTTGTGCCAGTTCAATTTGGTTTGCTAATAGATTTTGGAGTTTTTCACATGCAATAACTGCTTCTTGGTCTATATCCAGTTTTACTTTCTTTGACATATGTTGGGAAATTCTTCTATTTTCTCCTGACAAATATCTGGTTAAGGGTTTTGTTATTAAAGCATAGTCTTGAATAAATTTCCTATAGTATCCTGTAATTCCTAAAAAAACTTCTTAATTGTCTCAAAGTAGATGGAATAGGGAAGTGTTTAATGCACTTAATTTTTTTTGGGTCTGTTTTAATAATTCCTTGGGCAACCATATATCCTCAAAACTCGACTTCGGTTTCACAAAATTTTGATTTTTCTAAAGATATTTTCATATTGGCATTCTTAAGTGTTTTGACTATTACCTGTAAGTGTTCTCTATGTTCTTCTATATTATTTGAATAGATTATTATGTCATCGATATATACATGACAAAACTTTCCTACATAATTGCGTAATATATTATCCATCGCTCTTTGAAATATGCTCGGGACATTCCTTAATCCGAAAGGTAGTCTTAAATATTCATATTTGCCATTGTTCACACTAAAAGCTGTTTTTTCTATATCCTTTTTCTGCATTGTAATCTGATGAAAACCTGACTCTAAGTCTAGAGTAGAGAAGTATTTTGCTGTTCCTAAATTTGCTAATATAACATTTGTGTCTGGGATAGGGTATTTATCGGGAACTGTATTTTCATTAATTTTCTTATAATCTATAACTAGCCTAAGTTTTGGTGTACCATTTTCATTTAATCCTTTCTTTGGAACAACCCATATTGGTGAATTATAGGGGCTTTTACTAGGACGTATTATACCATTATCTAATAGATTCTTTATTTCATTGTTCACAAAAGTATTAACGGACAACTCCATACTCCATATGGGAGTTTCAACAATTGTACGTATTTCAGCTTTAACGTCCGTTCTAAAGGGTAAATTTGTATTTATATTTGAATGAATTTTTTCGATTTCATTCTTTATTTCTGTTTTCAAATATTCAAGATTTTCATTGTTTAAATTATTATAAGCGGCATTATTCTTCGCTGGCTTTCTAGGATCTTTTTGTCCCAGAGTAGTACTTAAATCTCCATTGTTTAAATTATAATAAGCGGTATTATTCTTCGCTGGCTTTCTAGGATCTTTTTGCCCCAGAGTAGTACTTAAATTACATAATTGCTGGCATAATTCATCAGCGGGCGCCTTAGGAGCATTTGAGCTTCCCAAGGTATTAAAATTTCCATTATTATTTTCAATATAAATTTTTTCCGTTTTGTTATTATATTTTAATATTTCATTCTTTAAATCTATTACAACTCCTGCCTTTTTCAAAATATTAAGCCCTATTAGCATATCTGCTTCTAAATTTTCTATTACGTAAAATCTCTGTATCGTATTAAAGATATTTACATCACTATAATCTTCAATAGTGGTGAATCCGTTAATTGTTTTTACTCTTTTAATTATATCTAATTTATCTCTATATAAAAAAGTGTTTAGTTTGCAATAGCAACAAAAATGTTTGTTCGTGTTGAGTTTGTTTGTGGATACTGGAATCCACGTCCATTGGTTCAGGTTGGTTTCTTTGGTATCTTTGATTAAATCTAACCAACAATACGTATGGTTATTTTTGTTCTGGAATCCTTGGTTATATCTTTGTGCATATTGTTGGTTATTTTTGTTTACTTGAGGGAATCTTAAATTGTTCTGGAACTGGTTATTTGTGAAGTTTAGAGGGGATGTTCGAGGATTATGAACTTGCAAGTTTGGGTTTGGTTGAGCCTGGCTCCTACTGAATTGGAAAGCAAAATTTGCTCTCATATTGTTTGAATTTAATTCTAGAGCTTTTGCTAGAGCATTTGGTAAATCAGATGGGGCTAACGAGAACAAAATGTTTGATAGGGAACCGTTAAGTCCTGAAATGAATATTCTCAAGGCATTTTTCCTGTGTTGGTCATTAAGTTGATCTACTAGTCCCTTATTTGAACCATGTGACATTATCGTCTTATTAATTATCAAAGTCAATTTTTTATTGACTTCGTTATAATAATCAATAATGGACAAGTTTCCTTGTCGAAGAATGCTTATCTCCTGTTCAAGGATATGGATTGGTCGCTTATCGGCATAGGCGAAATCCAAGCGACTTATGATCGCGTCAAAATTGAGGACCGTTCCGTGATTTGTAAGAACGTCATTTGCGTATTGTATTATTTTGTTTCTTAATATTGTTAATGCGGCAAAGTATCTTTTGCTACCACGGTTATACAAAGACATTGAGTTATGGGCGGCTTCTCGCCAACTAACGTATGCTTCAGGTCTTCCTGTAAACTCCGGTAAGGATTTTATTATCTCTAATGATTCGTCGCATCTAACATTTGCGTCAATAGTCTGTACTGTGTACTCTGTTATATTATCTCTTGTCGTTAATTGAGTAATTTGATTTTTCAAAAGTTCTATCTCATTCTGTAACGAAATTGTATTCTTTTTTATTAATTCTGAAATAATTTCTGCTGTGAGCATTCCTGTGGTATTGCCTGTTATACTCATTTTGCTAAATTTTTCTATAATTTTATCCAGTTTCACTAATATCACTATGATACATTCACTCAAATTTTTCTCAAAGGATTTGTGTCAATCGTCTGTCGTATTCTAACAGTTAAGTATGTGTATTCTTATTAAAGTCTTATATATACATATATATTATTTACTATATTATATTATGTTATGTATATTTTACTTATACTATTCTTAAAAATAAGCTTACGAGTATCTTCTTTCCTGTGGTTGTCGTTGTCATTACCGCTGTTCTGCTGTAGTTGCTTCTGCCGTTGTTGCTGCCACTGCTGCCGCTCCGCTGTAGTTGTTTCTGTTGTTGTTTTTCTATTACTTTTATAGATCTTGTCACTTGTGTCTCTTTGTTGTTTTTACAATGTTTTTTTTTATTATTTATTCTCAAAATTTTATAAAAAAAAAAATTTTGATGTATTATTTTTAAAGTTTATTTTAGTTTATAAAAGTTTTAATTTGTTTTAATTTTCTTTTCTCCCTTTCCTTTCCTGGGATACTTGATTAGGTTTTTTTTACACTTTTTTCTCCCTTTTATGGGATATTCGATTTATAAGTTCATTTCCGTTACCTTTGTTTATTCGGGTAACCTTATGGAAACTTGGAGGTTTATATTATTTTTTGTTTATGGACCCACACTTTCTACATGGACATCCGTGTCCTTTTAGTGGAGTCGAACCACGATGTTTTCCTTCAAGCACCGAACCGATGGGACATCCGTGTCCTTTTAGTGGAGTCGAACCACACTTGATGAAGGATATTTTTTGTGAGGGTCCCTGCTCGGGCGCCAATTAGTTTTTTTATTTACTTTGTAGGTTTTTTAAAAAATAACTTATAACTATTGCTCTCACTTAACTCATCACTGCTAACTCATAACTCTCGCTTGTAACTCATGACTGCTCTATTTATCTCTTAATTTTAGTTCTTATAGTATTATAATGCTGATCATGCAAAAAGGATGGCTGTGGCGTTTATTGTTGCGTGATCAGTTTCTTCTTGTTATTTGTTTACGTTAAATCTATTTGTTATGATAGGCGGTTGGCTTGATCTTATGGATGAATGTAGTGTCAACTTACATTACATATGTGTCTACTAGAGACGAATGGGATAGAAGTTTATTTTAGTGAGTTTGGGTTGCATTAACTTGTATGTATGTGTGTGTAAGATAAGTATTTTCCTTGCGATTTGAGGAATGTTTTTGCTGATTGGTAAGTTTTATACAACATTTCAAAATGAAATATACTTCATAATAATGATTTTAACTAATTTAGGATGAATTTAACGATTACTTTTAATTTCCTTCAAGAAACAATTGTTGATTTGATGTTTCTTCGCAAAACCAGGTTTGCCATATTCGCATTTTATTGAAAAAAAAGGATTAAAAATTAGTATTAAATTACTTTAGAGCTGCATACTAGCACAATTAAATTTATCGCAGGAAAGTTTCTTGTCCGTTTCTTAAGCGTTTTTTATATGAAATTTTTACATTTCTTGAGAGCTGGATACTAAGCTTTAGCATTAATGAAATATTTTTTAGTTTGTAGGACATTATTTTGAAGTTTGAAAACAAAAAAAAAATGGTCCTAGTTCGAAGAAAACTATAGATAGGGCAATAGTTTGCAGTTTAATTTCAATTGGCATTGGTGACGACGTAGATGTGAACTGATAAATATGAAAGATTTTTTTACAATTTAACGTCAAGTCAACCCAAAAATTGGGCATTATAGTGCCCTGTGACCGTTTCAAACATCTCTAGGTGGTATATGTACAAAAGCCGACTAACAGAATGTAAAGGCTAAGTATCTATCTGAACTGCTCTCTTAATTGAGTGGCGTTGAAAAATAAGTAATAACTGAATTACCCATAATTAATTCTTTGATTTTGAGAATAGTCATCCCACTTCCTGTCATTCACGACGAAAATGCTTTCATCAAATATAGTTTCATTGGCATAGGAATTAGTCCAATTATTATTGATAATATGCGGCTAGAACTTCCATTAAGGAGAGGTTAGGGTTTCAAGATAAAAAAAAAATCTTTTTTTGTGAATTTATTTCTTAAAGTTCATAAACTTTTCACGCGTTTTTCTCAAAACTACTCTTTGAAAATCGGTGTTCACCGTTATTTCAAAACTACTTTTTTCCAAGACATTCTGAGGGAAGCTCACCAACAAGCTAACGGCTTACATTTTAACATTTCTGTATGAAGAATTACCCAATATTGCCAAAAGTATGCTCAATAACGTACAAAAGGTCCGAATAAAATTAGTCAATATATATTTAAGAAATAAATTCAAAATTTGTTATGTTCTTTTACGGATCCGAGAACTCTCCACAATATTGTTCTTAACTCAGCCAATCACTTTACCAGAAATTCAGAAAGTGATTAAATCATACAACAATTAATAATAACGCAAGCAATGCTTAATTGCTTTGTACTTTTCAATGATAGTGAGCTGCCAACAAAGTTTAGAAGAAAATTTATTTATTTTTTTCATTTATATATTATCCTCTATCCTGACTACAGGAAAGCATGGTAATTTGGAAATAATTGAGAGGTATATCATATAATTCCGAAATATGCTAAAAAAAACAACACTTTTAGCACAACAACTCTTTTAGCTTCAGTGAGAGTCGAGGTGGGTCCCTCTTTGATTCATTCAGTTTTTTTTATTGTTTTCTCTGTTTCTTTCGTAGAAAATTGTTGAACGTGCACCAATTAAAATAAGCCAAACGCGTGGTCGGTATGTAAATATCTTCGTAGCGTCGCTGCTTGCAGTTATTTTGGGTGATGCTTCTTTGTGGTATTTTCTGCTTCCTTTATTGTTTTTATTTGTCTGCACGTATGTATATATTTTTCAAATAAATTACTTTTTTCATCACTTTTCTAAACCTCGCTTTTATTGTTTTTCGCGTTTATTCATTTCTTCATTAATTACAATAAACATTCACACAAATGCTCATGTTTTTATGCATTTTATGGAAATTTTACAAAATTAACATTAAATTCTAAAGAAATCTAAAAGGGCTAATAAATAAGAAAATTTTGAATTTTTTGTTTTGTCTGCGCAATTTTCAAACCTTATTTAAATTGAAATTTAAGGTGGCAGTATTTTCAAACGGAATATTTTAAAGGCATCCGGCCTTGATAAAATAATATATTTCTTCGGGTGGAACACTAAGGTCAGTTCACTCACGTAGAAGTTGTAAGACAGATTTAATGGGCCAAATAACGTTTGGGTTAAAAATGTGTGTATAATTTAAAATTTTTTTCTTACACTCGCATTGACTGCAGATTATTTAGGTGTTCTGGGAATGCAATTCTGCTTAAAGCAATAATTATAAAACACGGAGTTCAGCAGCAAATATAAATCGTTTAAATTTTATCTCTTTATTGAAAAAGTGAACAGGTTTTAGCTGTGAGTTCTTATAGACCTCAATGAGGACATTTGACATTCGTCATCAGAAACTCGAGCTTCCTGCGCAACTTTAAATTTTCTTCTGTTATTTTTTTTTCTGTTTAATTAGTTTTTTATTTGTTGATTTTTTAAAGAACCTTAGGTCCTAGAAATTTGCTTAAAGTATCCTGATATCTGTCTATGATAGCAATACCGGAAGGGGGCTCAATTTTGTTTTCAGCAATCGAGCCCTTACCAAGTGCACCCCAAATGACTACAACAAAATACCCAAAATTCGTATTGACAGAATGAGTTTGAAGAAGTAATAGTCTTTCACTCTATTCAAATGTAGCCTTTTTTCCAATTTTTTTGTATGTTAAATGAAATAAAGTAGTAAGGCTTTAAAATATATATTTTCTCTTTTGCATGGTATATTAGGGCCTCAACTAGATTCCTTCATCTCACATTTACCGTATATTTTCCTCCGTATAATATTTAGTAGCTAATTTCCCACATTTCTGAAATTAATAATTTAAAATTTATTATATCAAGTTTCATCCAATACAAAAACTCCGATAAATTGTTTCCATAAATTAACCGAAAATGCGACGCAAATTAATTTCACATTAACACAAAATTCGGCATAATTAACGCCCCTAAAAAGTTTCTCTTTCCATGATGAATTTGCATGACACCAAAGCAAGAAAGGAAAGTCGCGAGAAATAAGAAATTAATTACATAAAAAAATAAGCAGCGTTAAACTAATTTGTGCTCGTTTATTTCCTCAACAGTTTTCGTGCTGTCCGATCAATGTCCTATGATAACAAAAAGTTAACACAGCAAACATTAAACTTTTTCAAAACTGCGTGGCAGCACACACACACCGGTGCACATGCACCACATTACTCTATGCAGCTAATTTGCTTTAATGTTGTTGCTGCTATAGTTGTTATTGATGCCGCCGTTAACAAGGCAAAATTCTCTCCTTTTATAGGGTGATTTTTTAAGAGCTTGATAACTTTTTTAAAAAAAAAAACGCATAAAATTTGCAAAATCTCATCGGTTCTTTATTTGAAACGTTAGATTGGTTCATGACATTTACTTTTTGAAGATAATTTCATTTAAATGTTGACCGCGGCTGCGTCTTAGGTGGTCCATTCGGAAAGTCCAATTTTGGGCAACTTTTTCGAGCATTTCGGCCGGAATAGCCCGAATTTCTTCGGAAATGTTGTCTTCCAAAGCTGGAATAGTTGCTGGCTTATTTCTGTAGACTTTAGACTTGACGTAGCCCCACAAAAAATAGTCTAAAGGCGTTAAATCGCATGATCTTGGTGGCCAACTTACGGGTCCATTTCTTGAGATGAATTGTTGTCCGAAGTTTTCCCTCAAAATGGCCATAGAATCGCGAGCTGTGTGGCATGTAGCGCCATCTTGTTGAAACCACATGTTCAGCCGGCATAAGTATTTACGTACATGCAAAATAATAGAGTTGCCATTTGTTCTTATTAAAACAACAGAGAAATTTGATTTAAAAAAAAAAAAATTGATGATTAGGTCTTTGAAAATGTAAGGTTTAAGTTTGAGTTTGGCAAGAGAATGTCACCCAAAATAATAAAATATTACAAAAACAATTACAGTTGACAAATTAGTGCTTATCAAAAATGATGGTTTAATATAGGACTTTTAAGCACTGGGTTCTAAAATGATTATATAATATTGCCACACAAGGAAACAAAGCAGATTGGTCTGGCAGTGTACGAGGGCAAGACGAAATATCCCTTCGTATATTAGGGAGCCAGTGTAAACACCACCAGCAATGTCAGCCTGGAAATCCAACGCTGGATAACTCCTGCCAACAGGTGCTACTTCGAACTGAGTAGGCAATTGAGACGTACAAAAACCAAACTCTATAAGTCACTCATAATTCCCGTCCTGCTATATGGTGCAGAGGCTTGGACGATAACAACAACTGATGAGTTGACGTTGCGAGTTTTCGAGAGAAAAGTTCTGCGAAAGATTTCGCATTCGATGGAATGATCAGCTGTATGAGATATGTATATGACGGCATTGACATAGTTCAGCGAATTAAAGGACAGCGGCCACGCTGGCTTGGTCATGTTGTCCGAATGGACGAAAACACTCCATTTCTGAAAGTATTCGACGCTGTACACACCGGTGGAAGCAGAGGAAGAGGAAGACCTCCACTCCGTGCTGGTCACCAGGTGGAGAAGGATCAGGCTACGCTTGGAACATTCAATTTGCGGCACGTAGCGAAAAGAAGAAACGACTGGTGCGCTGTTGTTATCTCTGCTATAACCGCGTAAGCAGCGTCTACGCCAATTAAGAAGAAGAAGAATATTGCCACAATTTTGTAATTACGTAAACTTTCAAAAGAAATCGTACCTAAATAAGTAACGAACAAAACTGCAAAATTTGTCGACTTACAGTAAAAGCTGGAAGGACTGGCCACCCTATTTACAGTTGCATCACACATACGTACATATATACGTGCGAAACCTCAGCACGGATACCAAATTAGCGCTATTCGTGAGAAGTCACCTTTTATAGTATACAAAAAATTTTCCTAAATGATAGCATACATTTTACATCGAATGTTTCCCTATACATCCTAAATTATAAAATTTTAGTTTAACCTAATTCAAGAAAATTCAAGGCAAATTAACATAATTTTAGTGTATATATAATATTAACGCAGTTCTCGACAGGTGCTCGCTCTGAGAAGTCGTGTTTCGCTCTTTACGTATTGTTGACATTCTGCGCATCGTACATACATTTTCGGTTACGTACACGTGTTTACATTTCCAATCTTCTTGAATTCTTTCAATCCATAAGTGTATCGCAGATAAGTGCATCAAGTGTGAAGATTTGTTTAATATGGTCCCCGGACCGCCCAACCTTGGGGATAACAGGTTTGCATTACTTGCCCCTGGATCCCAGCCAAAAAGAAAGAAACCCACCTACTCCCCCCTCAACTTTCCTGACCTGTCGCAGGCCAAGAAAGAAAACCCGAAATATCTTCTCATTAATGCAACTGACCCAAACAAGCCAATTTCGAAGTATTCTTGCTTCGCTGTCCACAAAGCCTTAGAAGCTATTAGCAAAGAAATCATCTCAATTTCTGAGTTGCGTGCTGGTAATCTTCTGCTGCTGGTAAAAAATAACCAAATTGCCCAAAAGTTCATTTCAACCAAAAAACTTCCTGGTTGTGTGAAATTGAAGCGAAATACCATGACAACCTCAATAGCGTGAAAGGTACAATCTTTGCTCCCTGTCTCAACAATGTCAGCGAGAAAGAGATAATAGAAAACATGAGAAGAGAAGGTGTAGTCGATGTTTACAAATTTGCTAGGCGGACGGAGGGAGTACCACTACCCCAACCCACGGGTGTAGTTTTACTTACCTTTGATCTTTTTGAGTTACCTGAAAAGGTAGAAGTATCTTGGAGAAGTGCAAAAGTAAAACCCTATTACCCCAACCCAATGCGATGCAAATCTTGCCAACTGCTTGGGCATACCGCGAAACGATGCAATAAACCTCCCGTGTGTGCTTCTTGCAGTCTTCCTATTCATTCTTCTCCATGCACACGCACACTATGTGCAAACTACTCAGGAGATCACCCATCCCCTGCCAACACTTGCCCACAATATGTGCAAACGAAGGAGATACTAAAAATAAAATGTCAAAATAAATGCTCCATGAGAGAAGCAATTAAACTTTATAAAGCACAATCACCATCAATATTGAACACTTCTTTCGCCGTAGTTGCCAGAGAAGCACAGCTGTCAAATAGTAACGCTATGTCAACCTCCAATTCTCTTTATATACCTACACACTCTTTAGTCAACAAATCGCCCATTACGACTTCACACGATCTTTCTTCCAACAACTCACCACCGGAAAACTCACCTCAAAACATCAGCAATCAACAAGTCAGCAATAGCTCAGCCTCCTCTTTCACTCCTGCTTCACAGTCTTTCACACACACACAACTTAACCTCGAGTCAACTCTCGCCAACATTATCGCTCAAGCCAACTCCTATCAATATAACGCAGGTTCACCTGCATTCTCAACAGAGACAACTGATACCTCCGTTATCAATCTCTGTCTCACGCAAAACAATTTAGATGACAAAGCCAACAACGATTCTCTGATCATGTCAGTAGACGACGATCACTAAGTATCCACCACTCTCAACATAGCATATAAACACCTCCTTAGCAACCTTTTCTAGAAACAATGTTTAATATCTTACAGTGGAATATGCACGGATACTACAACAACTTTCACGAATTGGATATACTAATTAAAGAATACGCTCCAAGTTTTATTTCCCTTCAGGAAACTAACCTTGCTGCGGGCAAGTCTGCGGCGGCGCCTAATCAATACCAAAGTTACTTGTACAATAGGGGTATAACTTTTTGAATTTTTTTGAAAAAAAAAAATTTTACATGGCATAACACGATGAGGAATAGTAAAAAAGTGATAACTGCGTTTTTAGTTTTTCGTTTTATTTCAAAAACTTCACGCAGAATTTAAATTGAAAGAATTCATATGTTATATGCGAAGAAGAAGAAGACAAATTTTGATTTAGAAGCAATACGACTTCTTAATTAAAGTCCATACCACACAAGCAAATCCCTGTATCTTAAAATATAGCCACAATAGCAATAGAAATCTCATTATCTTTCCAATTTTCAATTATTTCACTTTATATACCACCTTCACAAAATTTTTCTTGCAGCGACCTAATAAATATTTTTCGGACGATATCCACCCCATTTATAATCGTAGGCGATTTCAATGCCTGGAGCCCTCTTTTGGGCTCTGCCACCACAAATATCAGGGGTTCTATGATTGAAGACTTAGTCTTCTCTGAATTATACTGAATGATAACAAACCAACACACTTTTCCACACACAAAACATTCACCACTGAGACCTTACATTCCGTTCCTCTAACATTGCACCTAAATTAACGACAAACACCCTTTCCCATCTGCATGGCAGTGATCATTACCCTATCCTTACATCTCTTTCCACTCCTTTCACTTCTAAAAGCCCACAAAAGCCAAGGTTTATTATAGAAAGAGCTAACTGGGACATGTTTGGAACAACTGCTTCCAGACTTTGCGCGGACCGTCCTTGCACTCCCAATATCAACAGGGAAGTTGCCAAAATTACAAAAATCATTCGCATATCAGCCCATCTGTCTATTCCACAAACCAATCCCAAAGTTCATAAAAAGATCGCGCCCCACTGGTCCTCTGAACTATCCCAATTACGAAACGAAAAAAGATTTATTTGGACGGAATATAAGCGAACAAGGTCAAATTCAAATTTAATGTTTTACAGAAAGGCAAATGCGATCTTTAAGAAAAAACTCAAACAATCTAAAAGGGAGTGCTTAAACAAATTCTCCGAGTCCATTAACCATCAAACAAATCCAAAAAGAGCATGGTCCGATATCAAACGACTTTCTGGCACTAATCCCCAATCGCATATTACTTCAATTAATAGCGCACATAGGCCTATCGTTGACCACAAGCAAATAGCAAATCACTTCGCAAAGTACTGGTCCGATTATTCACAAGATTCAAATTTCCATTCTACTTTCCTTTCAGAGAAGAACAAATACCTCAACAGTAGTTCCAAGAGTACCCCTGCAACTTCTAGCATCACCGACTGCAAAATTAATAACATTGAATTCGAATCAACTCTATCTTCTTTAAGTGGGAGAACCCCGGGGCTGACAGAATATCATATCCTATGTTGCAACATTTACCCCCATGTATGAAGACAAGATTGTTAATGCTATATAACAACATCTTAAGCCAAGGTACGTTTCCA